>OU612060.1:114203016-114563016 GCA_914767635.1 Melanostoma mellinum
GTACAATGGGTAAAGCAAAAATCCAAAACGTAATTCAAAAATGGACTCTGGCATGCATTCAAAATGAAGGAGGGCACTTTAAGCAATTCTTATAATTTATGTATTTGTATAAAATACATAAAAAAAAACTACAAAAAGTGCCCATAATATTGTTTTATTCAAACAAGCTCAAAGATATATTTTTTTTTTTTTTTTTTTTTTTTAAATTTTACCAGTTTTGTATTGTTGTTGTATTGTGCACTTATTACTGAATTTTTGTTTTCATCATTGTTTAGTTCATCTGTAAAAAATTAAGTAACTCTACGTTTATCAGGCGTTTTCTGCAAAAAAATTACCCCAAAGTCAAAACTTTGTTTCGGGAAGAAAATTTGAACACCACTTAAAATTGAAAATCTGGCAGCTCTAAGCCTATGCAACCTAGACTTAAATACAGTCTTATTTCTACAAAAAATTAAGTCTAAGATTAGGTCTCTGTCATTAGTATTGACAGAGATATCGAATTTAACATAGGTCAGGTTACACAAAAGTTAGCCTTTCTTTAAATTGTCAAATAGTGATGTCAAAGTTGAGAAACGAGCTCATAGAATATGACCAAGAATCACACCTCAAAGGATAAAAAACGAAGTACGGGACACCCTGTATATTTTTTTATTAGTTAATACACTTTATATTTTTTTTTTATCTGTGTGGCGTGTTTTCGACCGGATGAGCTAGAATTATGCTGTAACTATGCGCGCTCTGCCCTCTATCTCGATAAATGTACGTATAAAAAAAATTTTGAAATAAAAGTTTTAGAGAACTTAATCTTAATACATATTGATAAAAAACGCAATTAGCAAAAAAAAAACCCTAAGGAAACGATATATTTGCGAAAAATTGATTTTTGTAACCCTTGACCTTTGATCTTAAAACACGCTGGCCGTATCGTACAGTATGTCGGTTTAAAAACAACTTTTGGGATGTCAAAGTTGAATTTTATACAAACTTACACCTGGGTTTCTCACATTCCAAGATTTTCACCTAAAATGCCTGGACTATTTCGTCACGCAGCAGCGTATAGCACAACGAAAAGGACAGCGAAATTTTCCGTTTACGATTCCGTCTTGTCATTTTTTTATGGGGTTTTTCTTTTCGTTTCAGTAGCGTACCTACTAGGCTTTAGGAGTGTATATACAGTGAATCAATTTCATATTCGTACCCCTTCTATAAAAAGTTTAAAACTTATCCTAATCTTAAATAACTTCAGATAATAAAATAAAAATGAAATGCAGTTTAAGTATTTTAATCGTTAGTTTATTTTTTTAAGTTTTCATGGTTGATAACAATCATTTTTCAAGTAAAATGGAACAAAAAAAAGAAACCACTCTAATACTAGGTCAATTTCGTATTCGTACTCTGTTTGATTTATTAAAAAAATAAGGCTTCAATACTTCGTTGCATAACCTTTGGACGCAATTACGGCTTGCAATCGTCGTGGCATTGACCTTACCAGTTTTTCAGTGGTCTCGGATGCCATTTGTGCCCATTCATGCAAAATTTTTTCCTTCAGCTCGTTTCTGTTCTTGATTGCATATTTTCGAACTCTGCGGTCCAGATCGTCCCATAAATTTTCTATGGGGTTAATGTCAGGAGATTGTGGGGTGTTTCCAAAACTTTGCGACAGTTATAAAGAAGCCACATTCGAGTGGCATTAGCTTTATGCTTTGGGTCATTGTCTTGGGAGAAAGTAAAATTGCTTCCGAGACCCATTTGTGCAGCACTATCTTTTAAATTCGTCTTCAGGACATCAATATAGACCTTGTGATCCATAATTCCTTCAATTATGTGCAGTTTTCCTACCCCAGCCGCTGAAAAACACCCCCACACCATCACCGACCCACCACCATGTTTGATTGTCCCTTGAGTATTTTTGGGAAGGTACTCTGTATTCGGTTTACGCCAAACCATTTGCCTGCCATCCGAGCCGTGGATATTAAATTTTGACTCGTCCGCGAAAATTACCGTTTTCCAAAAGTCAAAGTCTTTTGTCCGGTATTCTTTAGCGAATTCCAGCCGTTTAAGTCTGTTGACATGGCTAATGAAGGGTTTTTTGCGCACTACTCTCCCGTTGAAACCATGGTCTCGTATGCATTTCCGCAAAGTTTCAGTGCAAAACTCTTTTTCGAGAGTTTGACGTAGACTCTGGGCCAATTTTGGTGCACTAGTTTTTGGATCTTTCTTTATTCTCGCACAATTACCCTCTTGTCTTGCGCGTTGAAAATATTCCTTGTTGTATTGCGTGGTAGGTTTTCAATTCTGTTTTCATTCACAAACCGATTTATAATGGTTTGAATGGTTGATTTTGCTCGGTTAACTAGAGATGAAATCTCTCTGTATGATTTACCTTCTTGGTGGTATTTAACAATAAGCTCTCGAAGTTCTTTAGAGGTTTCGCTTTGTTTTCTTCCCATTGTCTTAAATTACTTCGGAAACTTTCTTAAATGCTCTAAAAACTTCAGAATACGTTAAATAATAACAAAGAATTATGCACAATACTTTTGACAGATAATATAACGGAAATCTAGGCTCCTAATCTTCTTTTATATCAAAGTACGAATACGAAATTGACCTAGTATTAGAGTGGTTAGAAGGGGTACGAATATGAAATTGATTCACTGTACATACGTACAGATTCTATGTAAAGTGCCCTTCTCTTTAACTAAATTGAATACTGCTCGTCGCTATTCCTTTTATTATTACTATTCTTATTATTATTACTATTACATTCTGACTATCATTACTGTTATTCAAAAATAGAAAAAATACAAAAATCCAAAAAAAAAATTCTAAGACCTTTTTTACAAAAACAAAAAAAAAAAAAAAAAGCTACTGTGGCTGCTCTAGTTTAAAATAGTTTTTAGCAGTTTTAAGCAGTTTTAAGTTTAGTTTTAATTAGTTTAAGTAGTTTTAAGGAAAATCATAAGAGAATGATCAATGAAACAAAGTTTCTTATGTATGTACAATTTTCTTAGTTTTTATTATTAGTTATAGTTATCAATAGATATTGTATCTTTAGGCCGAAAGGCATTAGAACTAAGTTATTAGGGGTTTTTCTTTTTTGGTTCAAAACAGTGAACTGAACTGAAAACGAACAGCGTGAACGTGTTCTGAACTGAGCGTGTTCAGTGAGCTCGCTCAGACTCTTGCTCTAGATGCCCAGTCATTTAATTTCGAACACGTAGAGTGCGCTCGCGTAGTGTTCTGAACAAAAAAGAAAAGCATTTTGAGCGTTCTAGTGTTGCTGAATTGATAAAGAAATACTCTTACGATTTTGACGTTTCACTTTTCTGTTCAGAACTAAAAAGGAAAAACCCCTATTGAGTAATATAGAGTATCCGCCTAGGATCAGTAAGGTAATTAAGTTATGTAAGCTAGTTTAAATATTTTTGTTAGCAAGTAAAATATAAACGATAAAAAAAATTTTAATGAATTTAAAACTTACTGTTATGTATTGATAACATCATTTTTTTAACTACAATTATTATTTTAATTAGGTACTGTTATTATTATTATTATTGCTAATATATTGAAAGGGTTTTCCAATAGGTGGCGTTTCGGCCATTTGTAATATCTCACGATATATCATTTGTTTTTTATTGCATTTAGAAGTGCTTACATTTCATCATACGACCACCGTAGATGTCGTGAATTTTTCGATTTTGCCTTGGAACAACTTGAAATCGAAAACGATATTTTTAAGAAAATCATTTTATCCGAAGAGGCGAGGCGAAGAGGTGCGTTAAATTAGCAAAACTGGCGATGAAAATCCACAAAATATTAAAAAAAAAAAAAAAAAAAAAAAAAAACTATTACATTCACCTAAATTGACAGTTTGGTGTGGTATTTGGGCTGGTGGAATCATCGGTCCGTACTTCTGTCAAAATGAAGCTGGTAACACCTTTACTGTCAACGGAGGCGGTATAGATCGATGATAACTAACTTTTTATGGGCGAAATTGGAAAAAAATTATTTAACAACATTTGGTTTCAACAAGACGGGGCTACGCGTCACGCAGCAAATGCAGCAACTGAATAATTGTGAGAAAAATTCAGCGATCCGATTATTTCAAGAAATGGTGGTATTGAATGGTCTCCAAGTAGTCGTGATTTAACACCATTAGACTATTTTTTGTGGGGTTATTTGAAGTCATTGGTCTTTCAAAATAAACCAGGTTCTCTTCAAGCCTTACAAGTCAATATTGAACGTGTCATTCATGATATACGACTTGTTTTAGTGGAAAAAGTGCTTGAAAATTGGGTTCATCGAATTTGTTGCTATTGAAGAAAACGTGAACTACACTTTAAATAAAAAATATTTGAATTTCCTCTACAAAAAGTGTGTTTTTTCAAAAAAGAATTCATATCACTCTTATTGGAAAACCCTTTATTATTGCCATTGTTAATGCACTAAGGTATTTGAAAACATAGACACACTTATTTTTACATGCATCAAATAAAAATTTAACCAACTAGTTACCCACCATTTTTTGTAAAAATAATGATATTGAATACCACGAACGCCACTATGGATTCAGATCGGCTTTGGTTTAACAACTGTTTCCTGGGTTCTTGCTTACGTGTGTATATACTCATAGACTCAATGAGAGCTGCCCTTCCCTTAATATAAGTTGAATAGTGGTCGTTACATAATTAAATAAATTATCTGTGGGTCTGAAGTATTAGTTGATTTGCGAAAGCAACTAGAAGTCATAGAATATTTCATAACTCACAAATCTCGAGGCCTATGCTTTTTGTGTGTGTATCGTCGCAGATATGTAGATATATAGTTGAATATAAATATTTTTGCTCAGTAAGACAGTACAAAAGGATTATAAATGTAGTAGTAAGGCTTGAGACCATCAATTTGTTCCGTTATATAACCACTGCACTGCTATGTAGTTTGAACTTTTTTACAGCCATCAATAGCGCATAATACTTTACCATATCTTCGGTACTACTTCTAGTTAAGATGCCAGACAAATGCCAAAGTATGATAAAAATATTTAAAACTGTCAACTACAATCTTGCCTGTACACTATTATCTTATACGTTTCCAATTTTCACGTTTTAACTTAATTTGACCTTCATTCGAACTTTGAAAATATACGACCATTGAGAATTCATAACTCAAAAGTCATTCGCTTAAACAATTTGAATTAAAAAGTTAATTGAACAACAAAGAACTAGCAAGGTTGACTCAGTTGATTTTATAAAACTTATGTTTCATTTTATGCAAGTTTTTATAAAGCCTCCGCCCAAACTATCTTTTCCTTGTCTCGACCCAGCCTATCCGTCTTACAATGGTACGGTTTTGTTTTCAAAACTTACTCTCTCGTTGACGTATACATTTTTGGAAAATTTTAATATTTCAAAACGATTCAAAGAAGCTCTTATCTTTCCAGTTTTTAAGAAGGGAGAACACGCAAATCCGGAAAATTACAGGGGAATTTCGTTCCTGAATTCTTCATATAAAATATTTACGGCTATCCTCAAGCGACGATTGGAGGAGTGGATAAGGCAGGAGAACGTGTTAGGGGAACACCAGGCAGGATTTAGAAGAGGATACTCTACAGTAGATCAAATATTTGTTCTCACTAGTATTGCGGAATCGTACCAAAAGCAGAATAAGAAGCTGTATACCTTCTTTATTGATTTTAAAGCGGCGTTCGATTCAATAGACAGACAGGCGTTGTTATACAAACTTTACGGGAAGGGAATCTCGTGGAAGTTTGGTAAAGTTTTACAAAACTTATATACGGGTACTCAATCGGCAATATGGAATGGTGAAGAGCTTTCGGAGTGGTTCGCAACTAAATCAGGAGTCAAACAAGGATGTGCTTTAAGTCCAACACTCTTCGCGCTGTTCATAGATGACTTATTGGATGAACTCCCAGGTGGTGTTTGTTATGCAAATACTTGCATTAAAGGCCTCATGTTTGCGGATGATGTCGTACTGATGGCAAACTCACCGGATAGTCTTCAACTTATGATAAATCGACTTGGTGATTACTGTAAGTTGTGGAATTTAGTAATTAATCGAGAAAAATCCAAGGTTATGATTTTTAAAAAAGGAGGGGGAAGGAGAAGTCATAGAGAAAAATGGCATTACCTGGGAGAAGAACTAGATTTGGTGAGTGAATTCAAATACCTGGGTGTGCTACTAACATCGAGCCTAAATATGAATAAACACTTGGAAGAGAAATTGGCAAAAGCTAAAGTCGCAATCAACTCAACAGGGAAAAGATGTTTTGCCAATCGCTCAATTGCTCACAGCAGCAAATATAAGGTTTTTAAAGCCGTCGCAGAATCGATTTTGTTTTATGCTGCTCAAGTATGGGGCTACAAACAATATGATATGGTGGAGAAACTCTTAAGATTTTACATTAAACGCATTTTCAGTATTCCGACCAATGCTCCCAATTATCTACTGATGATAGAAACAGGTCTATCACCGCTGTATATACAAACGTTGAGGATGCAGATGGATTATGTCATGAAGGTTATGGATATGGAAGATACACGTCTACCTAAGATAGCAGCTCTGAAAGCGGTGGAACAAAAACTAAGCTGGTACGCAGTATGGTTGGAGTTAGCTCTTCAATGCAAGATGGAGGTTGATCTTAGCATTGGAAACTTACCCAACTGGCGTTCCATTTTGTATCAGCTAATTGAGAAAGTGGATGAGATGCAGGTTTTGAAGTACCAAGAAGAAGCTGAATCATCGGTGCATAGATCAGTGTACAGTCGCTTGAACCACAATTTGCTAGACAAGAACTATTTCAAAGATGAAAACAGTATACAAATGATATCAATGATCATTAGGCTGCGAGGAGAGATTTTAAATCTCAATTACGTGCCACATAGAGAAGACCTACCCTGTTTTTGCGAGTTATGTAATTTGAGAGAACGAGAAGACGTCTTGCATTTTATTGGAAAATGTCCGATCTTGAGAGAAATAAGAATACAGGTGTTTGGAAAAGGTTATCTTTCAGAAGAGGAGGTTATAAAAGAGTTAAATGAACTTGATGTGGATAAGCTATTCAAATACTCCAAAACAGCTACAACGTACCGCAATAAAATAATGAGTGAGAGTTTTTAAGTATACCATTAATAATTGCTACTTTTCAAACTTTTTTATTTTGCTTAAAGCTATTGTCAGTAATTAAAAAAAAAATATAAAAAGGAAATATAATTTAAATTATTATAAATTGTCAATCCGGCAGACGGCATAAAGCCATGCTCAAACGTTTTTTGTATAAATTATATGTATATTTATTATTAGTAATGGAATAAAAAACACTTCAAATTCAAATTCAAATAGTACTAAGACCTTGTACTCAGCCTAGGAACTATGATATTGTACTTAGCACACAATCGCAAGTTCATGCCGCCCAGTCGTGCCTATTTTCTAAATAAGATTTTCGGTATATGCCCGACACAAAGTACTTAGTAATTTAGGTTAACATTACTGTTCGGTGATAACCTAAGCGTCCACAGCATTTTTCAAATTTTGTTTGGGCCAGCTCTCTCCAGCTTTGCACTTAAAGTCGGTTGAGGCCTTCTTACACTTGATTGCGCCACCCAAAACGAGGTCCCTCCTCTCAGAGAATTAACTGTTACCTGCTATCGAGAACACTTCAAGCCGGAGCGTTGATTTCTATCCGCCTTACATGCTCCAGTTATCCAAGCCTCGTGAAACGTACTCTTTTAGCAGTGAAAATGTTGCGGTAGAGCTCATACAGGGAATAGCTATCGGCTTCAGAAAAGCTCCATGCTTTAACGCCATTGATGTGGTAAAATTTACCACAGGAAAGAAAACCATCTTATACGAAACCCGACTTTCTTAACTTTGACCGCAGCTGCATGGTTCCGATTAAGTTTAAGGCCGCGTTTCCATTTGCAAGCTAACTCGCGGAAGTCTTGCTGGAGTTTCTTGCAGTGGGGCTTACACTGCTATATGAATTCTTGCAATTTCTTCTGCAATAAATGTCTTGCAAGAAGCTTGCGCATCATACTGTCGCAATTTATTGCAGAGGTGTCTCCACTGGAGAGGCATTAATGTCGCAAGAATTTTGGTAATTTATTTGAAATTGTGAATTTATTTCAAATTATGGATGTTAACGTTTAGGAGCTGCAATTACAATTTTATGGATAAAAAAGAAAAAGCGATAAATTTGGGTGCGCGATTGGATTTTAAGAAGACGGGAAGCTGGTGCCTTAATTTACTAAACGAACTAAACGCTCAACAATATTTCAATCTCACTTGGATGACACCAGTCGATTTGGAAGTTTTGTTATTTAAAGTGGGACCTATTTTAAAAAAGCAGGATACTCGATTCCGTGATTGAATATCAACGAAGGATAGACTCCTCTTGACCCTGAGATTTTTAACATCCATAAACAATACATAAATACGGATTACACTCGTAACGTTCAATTGCGAGAAAATTCACATACACTCTTTCGACCAACTAGCCGCGAGTGCGAGATATACGAAGCTGTTTCGGTAAGCTGCAAGAACTGTCGCGAGTCAATGGAAACCTGTTTCAACCTGCAATTTATTGCACTCGCAAATACTCGCAAGAAGTTATGCAAGGACTGTCGCGATCGAACTTGCTTCGCAGTTTCCACTTGCAAGCCACTGTCGGGCAGACTGTCAGACATTTCTTGCAGAAGTTTTCTTGCAAATGGAAACGCGGCCTAAGGCAGCCATAGGTCTAGGAGCCAGTGGTAAGCGTGAGCTGTCGAGCCGCTCGCTGTTGGACGGTTTTTACTATGAAGCAAACCTAATTTTTCCTTTGAACGTCGTCGTGTGCATATCACGGATAAGGTGAAATGGCAACAAACAACCACGATTTAATAGAAGAATTCACATGTTTAAGCTGTGGAGAATCAACACGAAGTGAATGTTCGGCAAATGTGTTCGCCGTGTAGGGACTAATGCAAACAAGCATGCTCTGCGAGCATGTTCGTCGTTTAGGGCTAGCTTTATCTCCCCGCTTAGAATTTCACTAATCGTGTCGAAACAGCAAATTAGGTGGAGACTCGAACGCAGCAGAATGTACGTGTATTCTCAATTATCACAAACCTACAATAAGCACATCAAGTCAATCATCATTCATCACATTCGCAAACTCTACACTTAAAGCATCATATCAATCATCCCACTCACAAACCTATACTCACGCATAAGTAATCATCATACATACACTCATACCTTTACTGATACATACAAATAATTTATTAAATTCAAGTTCATCGCACATAAAACACTACATACTCACAAATTAGTCATCGTGGACAATACAACCACACTGGTACACAAATCTATAATTTTTCAGTCAGTTCCCTTGTTAAAAATCTGAGCAAAAGTCCACCCAACCAAGATGTTAAAAATACGCGTCATTAATTTTTTCCTACATCTCCTCAAAACATTTCGATACGTCGTTTTTAATAAGTACATATTTGTTGGTAGACTCGATCGGCACTTATCTTTTAAGACCACCGATGAAGCTTACCTTTTGGTTGAACAGAATGGTACATGTTATCGCCTTATCGCTTTCGCTGCAAAAAAGGGCACTGAACTCTTCCCAAGATCGTGGATATTAGGTGGCTAACCCAATGTCCTAATTGGCAGCCATCGCGCGACTGAACAACGAGCGACGGGCGCTGCATTGGACGGTCAAAATATCAAACAACAATAACCCTATGTGTGTCCTTATTAACACAGGAAAGCGATCGCCCGATGGGGTAGCACGGTCGCAAATGTTTGTTTCATGATCGTTCAAGCTTTATCATTAAAGCTTTTCATATTCAAAGTGTATACTCGTGCGACCGACACTACGAAAAGTAGTCTGGTTTGTTTCAAATCAACCAATTTGATTTTCGTCGCGTTGCTCTTAGCAAATAGCAAGTGAAAATGGAATTCGAAGACAATGTAACTAGTGAAATTTATGTGAAATTTATGTTAATTTTATTTATGTAGGTATGTGTATTGGCAAAAAATAACTTGTTGGCTTCGCAGCTCTGGGTAAAAGTGGTCGAAATTGCCAAATCACAACCGGCTTTTATATATTTTATTTGACGTTATAATTGAGAAGATAGTGTCGCGATGCCAATTATGCAGCCTGGTGGCGCGATCTTATGAGCATTTTGCGACTGGTATTAGGACACTCATTGTGGTAGCACTACCAACAAGCAACGCGACCGACCGAAGTTCATCGTTCAATCGCGCGATGCAACTTCAATTAGGACATAGCCTAAGGGGAATATTAATAGATGATAGGGTATTCCAAATGAAACATAAGTCGTCTCACATAAATGACTGATTGGTGACAAATATCTGTAATGGAACCCACTGCGGCTGAATGAACGGCCGAGATAAATTGACGAACATGAAGCAGCTTGACAATAGAGTTAGGGAATTCATTTCATTGTAACAGAGAGGTTGCCCTGTTTTCCTGCAAAAAAGCCATTGGCACTAAATGGGGCTTCTCCCCCCAAATCACCCACTGGCTCTACACCGCAGTCATCAGACCAATACTCACATACGGAGTAGTGGTATGGTGGACCGCTCTTGATAAAAGGACCTACTGCGACAATTTAAGCAAGGTCCAACGAACAGCCTGTCTGTGTATAAGCGGAGCACTGAGATCAACACCCTCAGCTGCACTAAATACACTCCTTAACCTCACACCACTAGATATCTTCAGCAAACAAATGGCCGCCAGTGCAGCCACTCGTATGAGAGCTATCTCCCAATGGACCGAAAACAACATCGGTCACGTAACAATCCTGAATTTATTCGGATCAATCCCCTGTCACTCCGACTACACCATCCCCCAATTGGTTTTTGATAATAAGTTCCAAGTCTCAATCCCACCGAGAACGACCTGGGACGACGAAGAATTTTTGAGAGATGATTCAATTCATTTCTATACAGATGGTTCAAAAACCGAAGAAGGGGTAGGCTGTGGGGTGTACTCAAACCGACTTAACGTAAGTCTCTCGTTCCGCCTTCCAAATCATTGTAGCGTGTTCCAAGCGGAAATTCTGGCGATCAAAGAGGTCCTATCATGACTAAGAGAAAACGTGATATCCTCAACGAATATCCGGATTTTCTCAGATAGTCAAGCAGCCCTCAAATCACTCGGCGCTGTTTCTACAAACTCAGTAACCGCCCTTAACTGTCGCCTATCTCTTAGGGAGATGGCTAAACAGTTCAATATTCACCTTATTTGGGTGCCGGGGCACAGAGATATCGTGGGTAACTGCAAAGCCGATGAACTCGCCAGAGAAGGAACCGTTCTACCGATCTCAACCAGCAGGTTGAATATTGGTATACCAATCGCTACATGTAAACTTATGCTAAAGCAAGAGGCTATGGATAGAAAAAATCATAGGTGGTACAATATCACCACGTGCGAGGCAACAAAACGGATATGGCCAGGTCTAGATCCAAAACGCACAAGACATTTGTTATCAATTGCCAGATTGCAAATTAGCTCCGTAATCAATGTCATCACCGGACATTGTCTGATAGGAAGACACGCCATAAGACTTGGCGTTCCCTCAAATGACTTCTGCAGAAGTTGCTTAGATGAGGAGGAGGAGGAGACAATCCCACACCTCCTCTGCTCATGTCCGGCACTCTCTTCTAAAAGAAAGCGGCATCTAGGAAAATATTTTCTTGATGATCCAAGCGATCTGGCACACACAGATCCCCTGCATATCCTTCGCTTTATTAAAAGCTCCAAATGGTTTTGTTAAGTGAGGTACTCCCTCGCATAATAACTATGGTATCACAATGGACCTAATATTGGTCTAAGTGTGTCAGTTTGTTTTCCTGACAGCCATTTTAACCTAACCTAACCTAACAGAGAGGTTTTCTGTGGAAAATGCGATCGACCGATTCGAGCCTATTTTTGAAGCAGACATATCGGTTCTTTTTTTTTATTTTATCTTGAGAGTTACAACAATTTACATGTATTTTAACTTGTTAAAAAAAAGTATTTTTACTTTTACGAGTGCTGATAAAGAGCTTTATTGGCAGCGAACAGAGTCTTCAAACCAGAGAAAAAGAAAATTTGGTGAGGTGTCAGATAAGGACACAGACGGAGCAGGAGGGACAATTGAAAATATAAGTAGAGTGGCCATTATTGTGTGTCCATTTCCAGCATCTTAACTTTTCACTTTTCTGTTTGCTTTGCACGAAAATTGTTGGTTTAGGTTTTGTGCCGCTAACTCCCCGTATATTGAGAGATTCAACTCTGTGTAGTGAATAGGTACACTAGGTGCTCTCGGTGCTAAGTCACAGGGCGGCAAATTCTGGGGGCGGCAAAATTTGAAACGAAAGTCAAAGATTCTTTCAGTCATAAAAGAATTAATAGCCTCGTTTTATTATCACAATGATCAGATCTTGATAATAAAACAGCTTTAGATCATCATTTTTCCAGTTGGAAGTTGTGTGAAATTCGTTCTTTCAAATGACATTTCAAAAGAGTTGCAGAATTGCCCTACGAACTTTTTTTTTTTGAATGGTTAATTTTTTGTTCTATTTTTTAAGGAAAAATGATACTCGTGCATTTTGTCAAATATACATTTTCTTGCACTTATTCTTATTAATTTCACGAATATATGATAGATAGATAGATAGATAGATAGATGATTTTTATTACTTAAAATTGTTACATACAATATTTCGGTTACATTTGATTTGAATATAAATTTGGTAATAAAAGTGTTTTGGCTGTGGCAATGCCGTCTGCCAGATTGACTTTGTGTTTTCAAATTTTTTCAAAGAAAATGTTTGCTATTTAACAAAATGTAAATGAACAATCGCAAAAAATTATATAAAGTTGTAAATAGGGCTTTCAGTTTAGCTAAAACAAAAATAAATTACTTAATAGATAGATAATACATAATTTTTTTTGACAAAAGAATTAACAGCTTTTAGTTTGGCAAAAAACAAAATTTAAGTTGAGTAAAAAATTGATTCAAGATTATAAAAAAGAAGGGCTTTTAGTTTGGCTAAAACAAAAATAAAGGGTATTTGAATCCATTAAAAGTTAAGCGTTATTTGAAGACTTTTAGTTTAGTTAAAACAAAATTTCAATTATTAAAAATAATAATATAATAATAAATAATATACAACAAAAATATATGATAGTAATTACAAAAACATGATTTATAATTGTACCGTTCTTAATTTAAGCATTAAGAAAATTCTGTTATAATCATTTCTCTGTAACGGATTGATTTTTCAAGATAATTATATAGATTTTTCCAATTTTCACCATTTAAAATTGACAAAGTTTGCTCCATAGTTAGAGTAGATTTCCCAAAGTAGAGGATTCTAAGTTCTTTATAAACTGGGCATATTGATAAAAAATGAAAAGTATCCTCTTTTGAATTCAAATTGCAAAAGGTGCAATGTGTAGTGGATGAACCCTTATATGGTGAGCCGTTTAAATTAAGTTGCTCACTTCTTGCTTTACAGATTAACGAAATTTCCCTTGTACTTTATTCATCACTAAAATAGTTATTTATGAGATCATGCTTCAAATCGGGGTAAATGACTCTGTTGATTGAAGATGACATTTTTTGTAAATTTTCATTCCGCTGGTAGATGTCGACAGCCTGTAATAACCCGTAGAGTTGTTCTTTTAGTAGGTTTAAGTTAGTATATTGGAAATTTAGCTCAATTCCACACTTCATTGCCCATTGTCTCCATTCTCCTATCCACTCCACTTTGTTATCCATGATGTACTTTGTTATTGACAATTGAATTCTATTTGGTCTATATGCCAGTACTTTCAAAATGTAGTCAAAATGGAGTTTCAGAGTATGAATAAAAAGAGCAGGAAGGCCGATTTCTAGTTGTAGCACATAGTTTGGAATATTGGATGGTAAGTAGAAAAATCGTTTGAGAAAGTAACGTTGAAGTTTTTCTACTTCTTCGTGTGACTGCTATCCCCATGTTTGACAGCCTTAGCACATAACAGAGCGCATAACAGCGTCAAATACCTTGTACTTAGCTGAGGTTGGTAAAACTTTGTTGTTCATAACATCTTTCCATGACGCGTTAATCATACTTTTTGATGCAATCAGTTTTTTTTTCAAGATGTGGGGTTAACTTCATATTAGGTTTTAAAAGTAGTCCAAGGTATTTGTATTCTGTCACTATTTCAATGACCTCACCATTAAAGAACCACTTTTCATTCGACTTAAGTTTTGATTGTGTATTTCTTACTATCATTACTTTTGATTTTTCTAGATTAACCGTTAATTTCCAGACTCTACAAAAATCAACTAGCTTATTTATCATAAGTTGTAAACTTTGGGGCGATTCTGCTAAAAGCACAATGTCATCTGCGTACATGAGTACCTTAACGTTTAGACCTGCAAAACTTATTCCAGCGGGTAGATACATTGAAATATCATCAATGAATATAGCAAAGAGAACTGCACTTAAAAGACAACCTTGTTTGACACCAGATGTAGTTTCAAACCATTCAGACATACATATCCCATCCCAAACCGCTGAGCGAGTGTTTTTGTACATGTTCTTCAGGACCAAAAGAAATTTCGTCGACAATCCCTTTTGTGACAGTTTGTAAAACAATGCTTGTCGGTCTATCGAATCGAAAGCAGCTTTAAAGTCCACGAAAAATATGTACAAACTTCTTTTTTGTCGAAGGAAATACTGTGCAATTGAGTTTAAGGTGAAAATGTTGTCAACTGTGGAGTAGCCTTTACGAAAACCAGATTGGAATTCACTAAGCACTTCATTATTTGCTAACCAAATGTTGATGCGACTAAGGAGTACAGATGCAAAAAGCTTCGCAATAGAATTCATAAACGATATTCCTCTGTAATTATTTGCCAGGTTAACATCGCCCTTTTAAAAATTGGATAGACCAGAGAATCTTGAAAGGCTTGTGGAACCATTCCGGTATTGAAAATATTATTAAAAAGGTGAAGAATTTCATACAAAAAATCAGTTGGCGCGTTTTTGTAAAAGTCATTGCCTATTCTATCCGGGCCAGGCGCTTTGTTATTCGCTGCATAGTGCAATGCAGTTTGGATTTCTATTATTGAAATTTGACAATCGAGAGTTTGGTCTAAAATTAGAGGTTCCGCAAAAGAAAAATTATTGGAGATTGGATCAGGATTGAGTAAATTTTTGAAATAATCAGCTAGACAACTTGCTTTCAAGTTTGATCCGCAAATAAGCTTACATCCTTTCAATTCTTTGATATTATTCCAGAAACTTTTACTATCTTTGATAATTGAAAGTTCATGTGCTACTAATTTATAATATTCCTGGCGTTTTGATCTGCACAAATCCTTGTAAGCTTTATTTGCAGCCATATACTGTTTGGAGGCTGTTTCATTTAAATTTTTTTGTTTTCTGGTTTCCTTTAATAATTCGAAGGAATTATTTCTTGCATCCAAACAGTCTTTATCAAACCATTTTTGTTTAAAGTTGACAATTTTTTTGTTGTTTCTTATATTTGTGGCAGCTTTTATACATTTACAAATAGAGTCTAGTCTTGTATCGGGGAATAAAGAAGTATCTGTTAGTTTCTGAAGTTCATTCAAAATTTTTATTTGGTAGTTCTCTTTTTGACTTTCTTTCCAAAGAATTATTTGGAGGTAAGGTGATTTCTGAGTAATTTAAGTTTGTGGTTTTATTTAGTGTAAATTGGACAACCAAGGGCATGTGATCAGAAAAAATCTGTGAGTCAACTTTAAAAGACAAAATACGATTCCTCCATTCCGCCGATGCAGCACAAAGGTCAATCACTGATTTTCCCGCTCCCCCTATAAAAGTAAACTCTCCATTGCTATCATGATTGGAGCAACCGTTAAGGATGAACAGATCATGATTTTGGCATAAATCTAAAAACAGACGTCCATTTTTGTTAATTGTTTTATCTTTAGAAGATCGAGTTTCCCGAAACTCGGGGGGTATTGCATTCGGTTGGATATTTGCTGGAATAATTTGGTTTGTACCTACTCGGGCGTTAACGTCTCCTATAAGCAAAACATTTTGGTAAAGCGAAAAATTTAAAACATCTTCTAACGCAGCAAAGTCATTTTCCTAATTATTACAATTAAGGTACGTGGGTAATACATAAAAAGATAAGTTTGTGCATAATATTTTAACACAAGGTATGTTGTTGACATCTACAAAAACAGCGTTAATTTTTTCTTTTTTAAAACCGTATAAAAGTCCACCACTAGCTCTTCCAAATTGAGTTGATTCTACTGCTGATACCCAACGCAATTCATATCCAGAGAAATATTTAGAGTACTGTTCAAATTTTTCACTTGTTATAAATGTTTCGAACAGAAAAAATATATCATGTTTTTTTGCAAAATTGAAAAAATCTACAAATAATAATTTGTTACTAAGCCCAGCAGCATTATAAGCTAATAAGTTAATATTTATAATTTCATTTTTTTCACCACTATTTACGATACTACTTTTTTTGGTACTACTTGCTTTTTGACAGACGGCAACACTTTTTCATTGTTTTCCATGGTGGCTGCCAGGTGGCAGAGTTGTTGACATCCCTGGAATGACAGCTGCTGTTGACGTTGACATGAAGTTTGTTGATCGTGAATTTTCTTTTGACAAGTTGACTTGAGTATCCACAGGATTTTGTTTATATTTGTTTTTATACTCATCAAGTTGTAGCTCTCCAAACATGTCTCTCAGTACCTCCATCCCATCTCGATTATCACAATAGAGCTTTCCATCATGTGCTGTGTTTATGGTTTTATTGTTTATTTGCAGTTTGAGACCACGAACCAGAGGATTAGCCGATGGATGCTTTTTCTTGATAGCGTGTCTTATTTGCAACAAAATTTGTCGTTTTCTCTGCTCATCGCGTGTGTAGTCTGGATTTATGTAAACCCCGGATCCCTTCAGCCTACCAGAATTTTTGAAGATTTGTGAGGTTAATTTGTTGTTTCCAGTTCTCACAAGCAACCGAGTTTGACTTCCTCTTGAGGGAAGCTCTGTGACGTCTTCGAAGGTTATGTCTTGGCGGTCCAAAATTTGATTCGAGCATCGATTGATTGTTTCAAATGCGTTTTCTTTCAAACTGTTTGGTAAAGAAAAAATGATGTGATTGGATTTGTATTGTTTTTCCATGTAGTCCATTTTCCTTTCCAAAATGATATTTTTTTCTTTGACAGCCGACACTTCATTAGAAAGAAGTTAATTTTGTGTTTGTAGACTTTGTATCTGCTGAAACATACAATCAAAGTCCTTCTTTTTTGGAAGATCGGATAGTTTTTTTTCGAGCAGATTAACAAGCAAATTTTCTAGTGCAGGCACAGACAATTCAGCCACCGACATGGTATCACAGTTAGTTTTTTTATTAGAGTTTAATTGTTCAGGTGACATTTCCAAAAGTGGTTTTTTTGTTAAAGCCCGACATCAGCACTTTTGCCATTATGGTTTTAAGACTTTAATTTGACGAGTTTTGTAACTATTTTCTTAGTTGAACGGGAGATCTTGTTTCAGTTCGTTTATTAAATGAAATTTCTGAATTGTTCGTTTACTTTAATTTATAAAAAAATTTAAAAATAAAATAGCCGCGGAAAAAATTGCTTTGCGACCTTTGACAACTCAAACGTCAATCACATCAATCACGAATATATGTCTTGTTTTGTAAAACTTTTTTATTACTTCATGTATTATACAAAAATGAATAAATGTGAAGCTTCTCGCTATCTATCTGAAATATATTTCATTTCACACATATAAAAATGTTCATGTGGCAATACTGTTGTTATTGGAAATAGTGGAAATGATACCAACGTTTTCAATGGAAAGTCTCCTCTTGTGTGAAATAGAAGATTTAATTTTTAGATCACAAAAATAGATCCAAACAAAAAGTAGGATCTCGCTTTATTGTTGTTACGCTAATAAACCCATGATCTGATCCGGATCAGATCAATAATAAAATACGGCTAATATTATCAAAACAACAATATTTAATATTTAACTTTTTGTTAAAGTTGATCACATATAAGGTTTGTTCGTTGAAGCCTTGGGGTTGCCCTAGGGTCGCCACAAAGTGTTTTTTGAAAAACTTAAATTTGCTCTGAATGTCAAATTGAGTGTTTTTTGAGCCATAGGTTTGCCATAGGTTTTCGCCCAACTCGCCCTAGCCTTTTTCTGTGGCGATTTGAGGGCTGTCAAATAGCATGTATTTTTATTTAAATGACAGGGATGTGTGGCTTAGCGCTTTTTGAGGACTGACAAACCCAGGTTTTTTAGACAACTCATGGGGTTGTCAAGAAAACGAGAGTCAACCCTGGGGAGAGTTCGACGAACGGACCTATATTCTGATAGACTATGAGTGATGGGCGGAAAAGATTAAGCGGCGCTGCTTATAAAAAGCGCGCTTCAAATAAAGCCAGCAAGGAAGAGGAGATTTTGTGCAAAACTCCAAAACTGGAAAGTTTTTTTTTTATTAAAAAGAAAGAAGGCGAAAAGCATATTAATAATGGCAATTGCCTCGTCTCAGAGCGAATTGGTATGTCACAACAATAATTCAAAAATCCCCACATTTCTCAAAATAAAATCTGTTTTGAATATGTGCGATGGTCATTTATTGCTGTTTATTGTAATTGTAAGCATCTGGCTAGATCAGTATCTATATTTTAACAAACATATGGATGCGGCTCTGGACAGGGCTAGAGGAGCTTTTGCTCTGACAAGGCGACTGTTTCACAGCAGTCAACTTGATAGCAGAGTGAAGGCGATTGGCTACATGGCCCTCATAAGGCCGATGATTGTCTATGGGTGCCCTGTGTGGTTCAACTAACAGCGTCTCAAATGGAAAAGATTCGGGTCTTTGAGAGACAGTGTCTGCGTACCTGTCCTGGATTGCACAGAACACCAGAGTTGGAGTACAGAAAATAATATCTTAATTGGGTCCTTCACAACGGGGCTCAAACAAACAGGATCAACAACTTCATTATACAACTGACACTGCAAGAGTGATGACCTCAACCAATGGCCTGATTTTTGGGGCTTACTACCCCCATATTGAATATATAGAAAAACGCGTCTGAGTGGATATGTCCCACTGGAAGGGCTGATGGGAGGGCTGACATGGGAGGGCTGATACAGGACAGATTGGCGGTTCCGCTAATCTACCACGTCTGCCGCAAGTCTGTGTAACGACGGCTCTTTCATAACCGAGATGTCACCGCAGTAGGCGGAGACGTTGAAGAGCTTCTTCGGTTCAGTAGGGCGGTCTCAGATCACGATCGTCGTGTTGTTGTTAAAACGCTGAAAATGTTCTGGTGGTTGCCTGAGCAAGAAATTCAAATTGATAGCGAGTCGCCAATGGCTGGCTTGCAAAGGTATAGCGTGTAAGATTTAGGGTATAGGGGGTGGGCAATGTGGCAAACAAAAAAATAAAAAATAAAAATAAAAGAAAAAATAAAAAATTTAAACAAAAAACCAAAACAAAAAACAGCATCCAAACCCCAAAAAAACTGCAAAACATACACAAAAATTAAAAAAAAAAAAATTGGCGTCAAAATAGAAAATTTAAAAAAAATTGAAAAATAAATAAAAACAAAATAAAAATTTTAAAACACAAAAATCAAAAAAAAAATCACAAAACACAAAATTAAAAAAAAAGTCATAAAACACAAAAAAAAAAAAAACATAAAATGCTACTGTGGCTGCTCTACTTTAAGTAGATTTAAGTAGTTTTAATTAGTACTTTTAAGAAAAGAAAAAAAATAGTTGATCCAGAAAACCAATTCTTTTTAAATTTTCTTTGTTTAAACTTAAGCTCTAGATTATTAATACCTATATAAGTTATATATAGGCCGAAAGGCATAAGCATTAAGGTATTGATTGATTTAGAGTACCCGATTAGGGTAAGTAAGTTAGTTGAGTTTTTAAATAAGCTAGTTTTATACATTTTTGTTAGCGCTTAAGTAGATATAAGATAATCAAATAAAAAATGAATTAAAAAAAAAATAAATGGTAATTGTAAGTTTATAATTGTGTATTTATTGGGTATAGTTTGTGATGATGCGCCGTTCTACTAAAAATTCGGACGAATCGTCAGTCCAAAAACGTCAAAATTTCGCAGGTGATGCAGTTTCAAGTAAAATCAGTTTCAGTCAATATGGTAAGTTCTTCAATTTAAAAGAAATTTTGGAAAGTGGATCGATTAGGTTATTCAGGTCAATAAAATATGGCTCACCTAAGAACATATAAATGTCATAAATAACAAATTAATTGTGAATTTTCTGTTTTTAGAAGGCAGCGATGCTATCGACGATTCATCAAGTAATTCATTTCTGCTCCAAACTGCAGAAAAAAGCTCATGTTTGACTTCAGACCATGATGTTAATATTATTCCGACTTCTCGCTTGCCACATAATTCAGATGAAGAAGAAAAATCGAAACGTCCAATTCCAGTTTAAAAAACAACAAAGATCCAGCCTATAGGTAGCGTTACAAGTGGTGATCCAGGAAAATGGATCATAAACGACTTGACAAACAAAACAAGAATAGACAACGATTTAATCAATCAATTCGAAAAATAAATTTCTTACTGGAAAGACATTTTGAAAAGAGTGGTTGCTGCTACGATGACGAATTGGTGCACTTAAACATCCAAGCTATTAAAATTCTTGAAAACTAACGACTTGTATACCCAAAGTTGAAATAGCATATCGTTCATTTTCATGTTTGAAAAGAGCCAAAACCTATTTTCGTTCAACTATGACGGGCAGTCGGCTAAATAGTCTAGCGATTCTGTGCATCGAGTCGGATTTGCTTGAGCGCTTGAATTGTGAAGAATTAATCAGTTTGCGGTAGAGAAAGTAAGGCGTGTTTGCATTTGAAAACGAAAATGATTATAAACATCCATAATTATCTTGTATGTCCACTTTAAGTTTTATTTTCTTATAAAAAAGCCTTACGTGACTATTCTTTTACTATGAACAATAAATGAATTCCAAACTTACGTTTTTGATTCATTTAATTCGTTAATTACATAGTTAACGATCTCACTAACATTTCAATTATATATAAATGAATAATAAAGGCTGCATTTTGTAAAGTGCAGAGGCCGGCATTTTATAGAAATCCGACCCTGGAGAAATTCAATATTGATGGATTGACATTTCAGCTGTCAAAAGTGAAAGTTTTAAAACTTAAGTCTCTTGCATTTTTAAATAAAATTAAGCTAGTAAAAAAAGTTATTTTTTAAACTAAAACCAGATATATTATCAGTTCTTAGTGTATAAAATCACATTTTTATCAAAAATCATCCAATATTACAAGAGGTACGCAGTTTTATTGAATTATATTTCTCGAACAAATTTTTTGCTGTCCAACGGGACCTTCTATATGAGCGAGAACAAAATAACACGTAAACTGTCTGAAACTTCGCCAGAACCAACTAACAATATAAAGAAATATTTTACAATACGACAAAATACAATGGAGGTTGGTAAATTGTCTATTGATGAGCTCAAAGATATCCTCAATGGGATACTAGGTTGTACTAGATAAATTGACGAACATGAAGCAGCTTGACAAGAGAGTAAGGGAATTTATTTCATTGTAACAGAGAGGTTTTCTGTGGAAAATGCGATCGACCGATTCGAGCCTTTTTTTGAAGCAGACATATCGGTTTTTTTTTTTTATTTTATCTTGAGAGTTACAAAAATTTACATGTATTTTAACTTGTTAAAAAGAAGTAATTTTACTTTTACGAGTGCTGATAAAGAGCTTTATTGGCAGCGAACAGAGTCTTCCAACCAGAGAAAAAGAAAATTTGGTGAGGTGTCAGATAAGGACACAGACGGAGCAGGAGGGACAATTGGAAAGATAAGTAGAGTGGCCATTATTGTGTGTCCATTTCCACTTTCCAGCATCTTAACTTTTCACTTTTCTGTTTGCTTTCCACGAAAACTGTTGGTTTAGGTTTTGTGCCGCTAACTCCCCGTATATTGAGAGATTCAACCCTGTGTAGTGAATACACTAGGTGCTCTCGGTGCTAAGTCACAGGGCGGCAAATTCTGGGGGCGGCAAAATTTGAAACGAAAGTCAAAGAATCTTTCAGTCATAAAAGAATTAATAGCCTCGTTTTATTATCACAATGATCCAGTCCGGATCAGATCTTGATAATAAAACAGCTTTAGATCATCATTTTTCCAGTTGGAAGTTGTGTGAAATTCGTTCTTTCAAATGACATTTCAAAAGAGTTGCAGAACTGCCCTACGAACTTTTTTTTTTTGAATGGTTAATTTTTTGTTCTATTTTTTAAGGAAAAATGATACTCGTGCATTTTTTCAAATATACATTTTCTTGCACTTATTCTTATTAATTTCACGAATATATGTTTTGTTTTGTAAAACTTTTTTATTACGTCATGTATTATACAAAAATGAATAAATGTGAAGCTTCTCGCTATCTATCTGAAATATATTTCATTTCACACATATAAAAATGTTCATGTGGCAATACTGTTGTTATTGGAAATAGTGGAAATGATACCAACGTTTTCAATGGAAAGTCTCCTCTTGTGTGAAATAGAAGAACTAATTTTTAGATCACAAAAATAGATCCAAACAAAAAGTAGGATCTCGCTTTGTTGTTGTTACGCTAATAAACCCATGATCTGATCCGGATCAGATCAATAATAAAATACGGCTAATATTATCAAAACAACACAATTTAATTTTTAACTTTTTGTTGATCACATATAAGGTTTGTTCGTTGAAGCCCTGGGGTTGCCCAAGGGTCGCCACAAAGTGTTTTTTGAAAAACTTAAATTCGCTCTGAATGTAAAATTGAGTGTTTTTTGAGCCATAGGTTTGCCATAGGTTTTCCCCCAACTCGCCCTAGCCTTTTGCTGTGGCGATTTGAGGGCTGTCAAATAGTATGTATTTTTATTTAAATGACAGGGATGTGTGGCTTAGCGCTTTTTGAGGACTGACAAACCCAGGTTTTTTAGACAACTCATGGGGTTGTCAAGAAAACGAGAGTCAACCCTGGGGAGAGTTCGACGAACGGACCTATATTCTGATAGACTATGAGTGATGGGCGGAAAAGATTAAGCGGCGCTGCTTATAAAAAGCGTGCTTCAAATAAAGCCAGCAAGGAAGAGGAGATTTTGTGCAAAACTCCAAAACTGGAAAGTTTTTTTTTTATTAAATAGAAAGAAGGCGAAAAGCATATTAATAATGGCAATTGCCTCGTCTCAGAGCGAATTGGTATGTCACAACAATAATTCAAAAATCCCCACATTTCTCAAAATAAAATCTGTTTTGAATATGTGCGATGGTCATTTATTGCTGTTTATTGTAATTGTAAGCATCTGGCTAGATCAGTATCTATATTTTAACAAACATATGGATGCGGCTCTGGCCAGGGCTAGAGGAGCTTTTGCTCTGACAAGGCGACTGTTTCACAGCAGTCAATTTGATAGCAGAGTGAAGGCGATTGGCTACATGGCCCTCATAAGGCCGATGATTGTCTATGGGTGCCCTGTGTGGTTCAACTAACAGCGTCTCAAATGGAAAAGATTCGGGTCTTTGAGAGACAGTGTCTGCGTACCTGCCCTGGATTGCACAGAACACCAGAGTTGGAGTACAGAAAATAATATCTTAATTGGGTCCTTTACAACGGGGCTCAAACAAACAGGATCAACAACTTCATTATAAAACTGACACTGCAAGAGTGATGACCTCAACCAATGGCCTGATTTTTGGGGCTTACTACTCCAATATTGAATATATAGAAAAACGCGTCTGAGTGGATATGTCCCACTGGAAGCTTTCCTCTATTTTGACATGGGAGAGCTGATACAGGACAGATTGGCGGTTCCGCTAATCTACCACGTCTGCCGCAAGTCTGTGTAGCGGCGGCTCTTTCATAACCGAGATGTCACCGCAGAAGGCGGAGACGTTGAAGAGCTTCTTCGGTTCAGTAGGGCGGTCACAGATCACGATCGTCGTGTTGTTGTTAAAACGCTGAAAATGTTCTGGTGGTTGCCTGAGCAAGAAATTCAAATTGATAGCGAGTCGCAAAAGGCTGGCTTGCAAAGGTTTAGCGTGTAAGATTTAGGGTATAGGGGGTGGGCACAGTCGCAAACAAAAAAAAAAAAAAATTAAAAAATAAAAACAAAATTAAAAAAAAAAATTAAACAAAAAACCAAAACAAAAAACAGCATCAAAACCCCAAAAAAACTGCAAAACATACACAAAAATTAAAAAAAAAAAAAAAAAATTGTGTCAAAATAGAAAATTTAAAAAAAATTGAAAAATAAACAAAAACAAAATAAAAATTTTAAAACACAAAAATCACAAAACACAAAATTAAAAAAAAAATCATAAAACACAAAAATAAAAAAAAACATAAAATGCTACTGTGGCTGCTCTACTTGAAGTAGATTTAACTAGTTTTAATTAGTACTTTTTAGAAAAAAAAAAAAAAAATTAGTTGATCCAGAAAACCAATTCTTTTTAAATTTTCTTAGTTTAAACTTAAGCTCTAGATTATTAATTCATAAGTTATCTATAGGCCGAAAGGCATAAGCATTAAGGTATTGATTGATTTAGAGTACCCGATTAGGGTAAGTAAGTTAGTTGAGTTTTTAAATAAGCTAGTTTTATACATTTTTGTTAGCGCGTAAGTAGATATAAGATAATCAAATAAAAAATGAATTAAAAAAAAAATAAATGGTAATTGTAAGTTTATAATTGTGTATTTATTGGGTATAGTCTGTGATGATGCGCCGTTCTACTAAAAATTCGGACGAATCGTCAGTCAAAAAACGTCAAAATTTCGCAGGTGATGCAGTTTCAAGTAAAATCAGTTTCAGTCAATATGGTAAGTTCTTCAATTTAAAAGAAATTTTGGAAAGTGGAATCGATTAGGTTATTCAGGTCAATAAAATTATGGCTCACCCAAGAACATATAAATGTCATAAATAACAAATTAATTGTGAATTTTCTGTTTTTAGAAGGCAACGATGTTATCGACGATTCATCAAGTAATTCATTTCTGCTCCAAACTGCAGAAAAAAGCTCATGTTTGACTTCAGACTATGATGTTAATATTATTCCGCCTCTTCGCTTGCCACATAATTCAGATGAAGAAGAAAAATCGAAACGTCCAATTCCAGTTTAAGAAACAACAAAGATCCAGCCTATAGGGAGCGTTACAAGTGGTGATCCAGGAAAATGGATCATAAACGACTTGACTAGAGATTATGTAGCAGTGCATGGATGTAAACAAAATAGGATCCTCGATTTCTCGGATACAAACGAGTCTAAAGTGGTGGAAAGTCACGATGGCTGACAGATACATCATTTAATAGAAAATTTCTCAATGGCGAGAAAGTCAACCCCTCGTGGCGCGGTTACTCAATAAGTTATAAGTCTGTTTTTTGCGTTTCATGTCTCTTATTTGATGTGATTGCTCAATTAATGGAAATACAGGTTTTAATGATTGGGGGCACGGAGTTGTTCGTGTAACTGAGTATGAAAACTCAAAAAGTCACAAGAAAAGTATGTTAACCCTGAAGGAGAGATCGAACATCAAAACAAGAATAGACAACGATTTAATCAACCAATTTGAAATAGAAATTTCTTACTGGAAAGACATTTTGAAAAGAGTGGTTGCTGCTACGATGACGAATTGGTGCACTTAAACATCCAAGCTACTAAAACTCTTGAAAACTAACGACTTGTATACCCAAAGTTGAAATAGCATATCGTTCATTTTCATGTTTGAAAAGAGTCAAAACCTATTTTCGTTCAACTATGACGGGCAGTCGGCTAAATAGTCTAGCGATTCTGTGCATCGAGTCGGATTTGCTTGAGCGCTTGAATTGTGAAGAACTAATCAGTTCGCGGTAGAGAAAGTAAGGCGTGTTTGCATTTGAAAACGAAAATGATTATAAACATCCATAATTATCTTGTATGTCCACTTTAAGTTTTATTTTCTTATAAAAAAGCCTTACGTGACTATTCTTTTACTATGAAACAATAAATGAGTTCCAACCTTACGTTTTTGTTTCATTTAATTCGTTAATTACATAGTTAACGATCTCACTAACATTTCAATTATATATAAATGAATAATAAAGGCTGCATTTTGTAAAGTGCAGAGGCCGGCATTTTATAGAAATCCGACCCTGGAGAGATTCAACATTGATGGAGTGACATTTCAGCTGTCAAAAGTGAAAGTTTTAAAACTTAAGTCTCTTGCGTTTTTAAATAAAATTAAGTTAGTAAAAAAAGTTATTTTTTAAACTAAAACCAGATATATTATCAGTTCTTAGTGTATAAAATCACATTTTTATCAAAAATCATCCAATATTACAAGAGGTACGCAGTTTTATTGAATTATATTTCTCGAACAAATTTTTTGCTGTCCAACGGGACCTTCTATATGAGCGAGAACAAAATAACACGTAAACTGTCTGAAACTTCGCCAGAACCAACTAACAATATAAAGAAATATTTTACAATACGACAAAATACAATGGAGGTTGGTAAATTGTCTATTGATGAGCTCAAAGATATTCTCAATGGAATACTAGGTTGTATTAGATAAATTGACGAACATGAAGCAGCTTGACAAGAGAGTTAGGGAATTCATTTCATTGTAACAGAGAGGTTTTCTGTGGAAAATGAGATCGACCGATTCGAGCCTATTTTTGAAGCAGACATATCGGTTCTTTTTTTTTATTTTATCTTGAGAATTACAACAATTTACATGTATTTTAACTTGTTAAAAAAAAGTAGTTTTACTTTTACGAGTGCTGATAAAGAGCTTTATTGGCAGCGAATAGAGTCTTCCAACCCGAGAAAAAGAAAATTTGGTGAGGTGTCAGATAAGGACACAGACGGAGCAGGAGGGACAATTGGAAAGATAAGTAGAGTGGCCATTATTGCACGAAAATTGTTGGTTTAGGTTTTGTGCCGCTAACTCCCCGTATATTGAGAGATTCAACCCTGTGTAGTGAATACACTAGGTGCTCTCGGTGCTAAGTCACAGGGCGGCAAATTCTGGGAGCGGCAAAATTTGAAACGAAAGTCAAAGATTCTTTCAGTCATAAAAGAATTAATAGCCTCGTTTTATTATCACAATGATCCAGTCCGGATCAGATCTTGATAATAAAACAGCTTTAGATCATCATTTTTCCAGTTGGAAGTTGTGTGAAATTCGTTCTTTCAAATGACATTTCAAAAGAGTTGCAGAACTGCCCTACGAACTTTTTTTTTTTTGAATGGTTAATTTTTTGTTCTATTTTTTAAGGAAAAATGATACTCGTGCATTTTTTCAAATATACATTTTCTTGCACTTATTCTTATTAATTTCACGAATATATGTTTTGTTTTGTAAAACTTTTTTATTACGTCATGTATTATACAAAAATGAATAAATGTGAAGCTTCCCGCTATCTATCTGAAATATATTTCATTTCACACATATAAAAATGTTCATGTGGCAATACTGTTGTTATTGGAAATAGTGGAAATGATACCAACGTTTTCAATAGAAAGTCTCCTCTTGTGTGAAATAGAAGAACTAATTTTTAGATCACAAAAATAGATCCAAACAAAAAGTAGGATCTCGCTTTGTTGTTGTTACGCTAATAAACCCATGATCTGATCCGGATCAGATCAATAATAAAATACGGCTAATATTATCAAAACAACACAATTTAATATTTAACTTTTTGTTAAAGTTGATCACATATAAGGTTTGTTCGTTGAAGCCCTGGGGTTGCCCTAGGGTCGCCACAAAGCGTTTGAATGTCAAATTGAGTGTTTTTTGAGCCATAGGTTTTCCCCCAACTCGCTGTCAAATAGCATTTATTTTTATTTAAATGACAGGGATGTGTGGTCTAGCGCCTTTTTAGGAATGACAAACCCAGGTTTTTTTGACAGCTCATGGGGCTGTCAAGAAAACCTGGGTCAACCCTGGGGAGAGTTCGACGAACGGACCTATATTCTGATAGACTATGAGTGATGGGCGGAAAAGATTAAGCGGCGCTGCTTATAAAAAGCGCGCTTCAAATAAAGCCAGCAAGGAAGAGGAGATTTTGTGCAAAACTCCAAAACTGGAAAGTTTTTTTTTTTATTAAAAAGAAAGAAGGCGAAAAGCATATTAATAATGGCAATTGCCTCGTCTCAGAGCGAATTGGTATGTCACAACAATAATTCAAAAATCCCCACATTTCTCAAAATAAAATCTGTTTTGAATATGTGCGATGGTCATTTATTGCTGCTTATTGTAGTTATAAGCATCTGGCTAGATCGGTATCTATATTTTAACAAACATATGGATGCGGCTCTGGCCAGGGCTAGAGGAGCTTTTGCTCTGACAAGGCGACTGTTTCACAGCAGTCAACTTGATAGCAGAGTGAAGGCGATTGGCTACATGGCCCTCATAAGGCCGATGATTGTCTATGGGTGCCCTGTGTGGTTCAACTAACAGCGTCTCAAATGGAAAAGATTCGGGTCTTTGAGAGACAGTGTCTGCGTACCTGTCCTGGATTGCACAGAACACCAGAGTTGGAGTACAGAAAATAATATCTTAATTGTGTCCTTTACAACGGGGCTTAAACAAACAGGGTCAACAACTTCATTATAAAACTGACACTGCAAGAGTGATGACCTTGACCTATTGCCTGATTTTTGGGGCTTACTACCCCAATATTGAATATATAGAAAAACGCGTCTGAGTGGATATGTCCCACTGGAAGCTTTCCTCTATTTTGACATGGGAGGGCTGATACAGGACAGATTGGCGGTTCCTCTAATCTACCACGTCTGCCGCAAGTCCGTGTAACGGCGGCTCTTTCATATCCGAGATGTCACCGCAGTAGGCGGAGACGTTGAAGAGCTTCTTCGGTTCAGTAGGGTGGTCTCAGATCACGATCGTCGTGTTGTTGTTAAAACGCTGAAAATGTTCTGGTGGTTGCCTGAGCAAGAAATTCAAATTGATAGCGAGTCGCCAATGGCTGGCTTGCAAAGGTTAAGCGTGTAAGATTTAAGGTATAGGGGGCAAAAAAAAAATAAAAAAAATTAAAAAAATTAAAAAAAAAAATTAAACAAAAAACCAAAACAAAAAACAGCATCAAAAAACCAAAAAAACTGCGAAACATACACAAAAATTAAAACAAAAAAAATTGGCGTCAAAATAAAAAATTTTAAAACAAATTGAAAAATAAACAAAAACCAAATAAGAATTTTAAAACACAAAAATCAAAAAAAAAAATCACAAAACACAAAATTAAAAAAAAAATCATAAAACACAAAAATAAAAAAAACATAAAATGCTACTGTGGCTGCTCTACTTGAAGTAGATTTAACTAGTTTTAATTAGTACTTTTTAGAAAAAAAAAAAAAAAAAAAATAGTTGATCCAGAAAACCAATTTTTTTTAAATTTTCTTAGTTTAAACTTAAGCTCTAGATTATTAATTCATAAGTTATCTATAGGCCGAAAGGCATAAGCATTAAGGTATTGATTGATTTAGAGTACCCGATTAGGGTAAGTAAGTTAGTTGAGTTTTTAAATAAGCTAGTTTTATACATTTTTGTTAGCGCGTAAGTAGATATAAGATAATCAAATAAAAAATGAATTAAAACAAAAATAAATGGTAATTGTAAGTTTATAATTGTGTATTTATTGGGTATAGTCTGTGATGATGCGCCGTTCTACTAAAAATTCGGACGAATCGTCAGTCAAAAAACGTCAAAATTTCGCAGGTGATGCAGTTTCAAGTAAAATCAGTTTCAGTCAATATGGTAAGTTCTTCAATTTAAAAGAAATTTTGGAAAGTGGAATCGATTAGGTTATTCAGGTCAATAAAATTATGGCTCACCCAAGAACATATAAATGTCATAAATAACAAATTAATTGTGAATTTTCTGTTTTTAGAAGGCAACGATGTTATCGACGATTCATCAAGTAATTCATTTCTGCTCCAAACTGCAGAAAAAAGCTCATGTTTGACTTCAGACCATGATGTTAATATTATTCCGCCTTCTCGCTTGCCACATAATTCAAATGAAGAAGAAAAATCGAAACGTCCAATTCCAGTTTAAGAAACAACAAAGATCCAGCCTATAGGGAGCGTTACAAGTGGTGATCCAGGAAAATGGATCATAAACGACTTGACTAGAGATTATGTAGCAGTGCATGGATGTAAACAAAATAGGGTTAGGTTAGGTGGAAGTGGCTGTCAGCCAATGAGTAAATTGCCTGACACACTTAGGCCGCAAGGGCCCATTGTGATACCACAGAGATCAGCAAGTTAATCACCTACTGATCTCAGAAACCCGATGTAAGATTAACGAGTTGATCATTTATTAATCTTCTATTATGGGACTAGCCGGTTAATCACCTGCTAGTCGAATCATGTGGAACTTTTAATGTATTTTGAAAGACTTTTAGGGTGTATGTAAGCTAGGTCGCTAGTATCATCGTAGAAGAATTCACCGAGATGAGTTTTCCTCCTATGAAGTAGTGCAGGGCATGAGCAAAGAAGGTGTTGAACGGTTTCGTCCTCCTCCTCGTCCATGCAGCTTCTGCAGAAATCATTGGAAAACACACCAAGTCTTTTGGCGTGTCTCCCTATTAGACAGTGTCCCGTAAGAACACCTATGGTAGAACCTAGATACAGACGGTTCAGGGCCAACAAACTCTTCGAGCGTTTTGAGTCTACACACAGCCAAACTTTTTTTTGTTGCAAGGCAGTTGTTACTCTCAGTCCATCTAGTGTTTGTTATCCTTGAAGCGTCTTGTCTAAGTAGGAGTTTACATGTAGCGATAGGTACACCTATGTTGTTCCATTCTGAGCGTAGGGAAGTGGTCGTTCCCTTTTTGGCTAGTTCGTCTGCCATACAGTTGCCTGGTATGTCCCTGTGCCCTGGTACCCATGAAAGGTGAATGTTAAACTGATTTGACATCTCCCTCAGAGACATCTGACAATTTTGGACCGTGATGGATTTTGTAGAGACAGAGGCAAGAGATTTAAGGGCAGCTTGGCTGTCCGAGGAGATCCGAATATCCGTGGAGGATATGACGTTTTCTTTAAGCCAAGACAGCACCTCCTTAATCGCCAGAATTTCCGCTTGGAACACACTACAATGATCGGGTAGGCGGAAGAAAAGACTGAGATTCAGTTTTTCTGAGTAGATTCCACTTCCCACACCTTCGCTGGTTTTTGAACCACCGGTGTAGAAGTGTATTGCTTCATTTTCCAAAAGAGCGCCATTTTCCCAAGCTTCTCTTGAAGGTATGGTTACTTGGAAATTATTGTCAAACACCAACTTGGGGGTGGTGTAGTCGGATCGATTCGGTAAGAATCTAAAGTTATCTAGAATGGTAGTGTGGCCGATTTGATTATTGTTTCACTGTGATGTAGCTCTGAGTCGAGTAGCTGAACTAGCTGCGACTTGTTTGCTGTAGATATCTAGGGGTGTGAGATCTAGTAGTACATTGAGGGCGTCCGATGGGTTTGTCCTCAGTGCGCCACTAATACACAGACTTCTTCCGTTCTTTGAACTTTGGCCAGCTTGTTGTAGTTGATCATCTTGTCGAGTGCTGTCCACCAGACTATCACCCCGTATGTGAGTATCGGTCTAACTACCGAGGTAAACAGCCAATGGGTGATTTGGATAGGAACCCCATTTCCCGCCAATGGCTTTTTTACAGGAGAAGAGTGCAACGTTGGCTTTATTTACTCTTTCCTCAATATTGGTTTTCCAGGTCAATTTTTTGTCAAAAATGAGACCTAGATATTTAGCCTGATTTGACAGTGTGAGAGTTACCCCTTTAATAGTTGGGGGTCTGAAGTCCAGAATTTTATATTTCCTCGTAAAGAGAACTAATTCCGTTTTGTGTGGATTGATGTTCAGACCACAGTCTGCAGCCCAATTGTTAAGCTTGTTAAGTGCTGTTTGTAGCAGCTCAGCTAGGGTTTGTGGGTGTTGCCTGAAATGGCAATTGCTACATCATCGGCATAGGCTTTAGTTTTGAAACCTTCGTCCTCTAGGTCGATTTACAATTTGTTAACGACAGGTTCCACAGTAGGGGAGATAAAACTCCTCCCTGCGGGGTTCCTCTATTGACCATTCTGCTTGTTTTGTAGTTCCCCATTTCGGAACTAATGATTCTGCTGCTGAGCATTGTTGTTATCATGTTTTTGATGTGTTCCTCTATGAGCAGCCCATCAAGAGCATTAGTGATTTTTGAATTGTTAACATTGTTAAATGCACCCTCTATGTCTATGAATGCGACGAGAGAGTATTCTTTGTAGTGCAGGGATTTTTCAATGGTGCAAACCAGAGAGTGGAGTGCAGTTTCCACTGATTTACCTTTTGTATAGGCATGTTGCGCCGTTGAGATCAGACTAGGTTTAATTTCTTGTCTTAAGTGTATGTCAATCATTCTTTCCAGTGTTTTAAGGAGGAAGGATGATAGACTAATAGGTCTTAAATATTTTGGATTAACATGGGAGCTTTTGCCGGCTTTAGGTATAAAGATGACCCTAGCTTCTTTCCAGGCCTTGGGAATATAGGCATAGCTGATACATCCTTTCATGATCATCTCTAAGTTATAGTTGATTATGTCTGAAACCTGCTGCAGCTCCGCAGGCATGATTCCGTCAGGCCCTGGTGATTTATAAGGGTCAAAAATGTTTATTGCCCATAACAGTATATCTCTAGAGATAAGACCTTTACCTGATTGGTTTGCGAGTCGAGGCAAGTGCTTCTCTTCTGTTATTGCCAACGAGCTACCAGGGAAATGAGTATCCAGTAGCAAGTTTAATGTTTCTTTATATGAGTTGGTCCAGTTGCCATTTTCATCTTTCATAGAACTTGGCATGTTTGGACTCGTTGATAGGATTTTCCTAAGTCTAGATGCCTCTGAGGAGGCTTCAATTTTATTGCAGAATTCTTTCCGAGAGGATCTTTTGCTTATTCGTAACCTCTTGTTATAAATCCTAAGGGATGCCTTATATAGATCCCAGTCTATGGGATTTCTGGAAGATTTGGCTCGATTGAAAAGCTTCGCACAACTTTTCTTGAGCGGTTCTAGCTCTTTGGTCCACCAGTGTGGTTTCTTCTTCCCTCTTACTATGGTAAGAGGACAGGAGTTACACAAGGCATGGTTAAGAGCACTAGTTAGATCGTCGACTTTGCTGTCAAGATCATTGGGGTTTGAAGGGAAGCTATTGTCATTGTAGTTGTAACAATGTTTGAAGATTTCCCTGAATTTTACCCAGTAAGTTTTCCTATAATTACGGAAGCCTATGGGTTTTGGTGTGTAATCTGCTAGACTAAATTGGATGTATCTGTGATCAGAGAAGGAGCGATCCTTAGATACAGCCCAATTTTTAATCTTGTTATAGATTGATTGAGATACAAAGGTAACATCTAAAACCTCTTGTCTGTTTTTTGTGACAAAGGTTGGTTCGTTACCGATATTGCAAATAAGAAGGTTAGTACTTAGTATAAAATTAAAAAGAGACTCTCCCCTTTCATTTACGTCCGTACTCCCCCATACTGCGTGATGTGCATTGACGTCACTTCCTATTACGAAATCCGCTTTGAGTTTTGTTGCGATTTTAATTACGCGCTAGTTAACACATGAATGTTCAGCACATTTTAAGATAGTGAACACATGAATGTTAACCATGTGCTGACCATGAAATTCCCAACAATTATAGATAACTATACAATATGTAATAAAAGATAAACAAAACAAAGGAGATAACTGTACGTGACCTTCTGCACACAGTCATCTCCTGAAATAGAATTTAAGATAAATAAATATGGACACAATATGTTGTAGCACACGAAGTGTATAAATAGGATTGACTCAGTACTGAGGTTGCCTTTAAATATACGACCGTTGTGCGTTAGACATCGTAAAATAAATACTTTATACCTACTAGTACTTTGTATCTCTTATTACTTTGAAGATTCAACAGGACTAAGACATCAGACTCTGACCGGTCTGATATGGTTGTATATTTTTGGGTCAATGAAATAGTAAGTTCATTAACTGGGGGCTCAACCGGGATCCTTTTCAAAAAATAAATCTAGCCAAAACAAGACTTGAAGTTCAAGCATCGTTACACTAATCTGCGAAAATGACAGACAACTGTAACTAATAAATAAAAAGTATAATTATAAAGTCCTTTAAAAGTAAGAAGGCAGTGCAAGTAAAAAGTCCTTTAAAAACAAAAAGGCAGTGAAATTAATTAATGTTTAAGAAAAAAATTCGAACTCAAGAAAGTATCAAGCTACAAACAACCAATAAAATGGCAACTGTGGACGAAATTATAGACATCAAAACTACAATGGCACAACTATATGAAGAAATTAAAAGACAAGGAATAGCGAACACTTCTTTACAAGTAGAAAGTGATTTAATAAGAGCTGGACAAGGTGCATTCCAAGCAATTACAACTACACCAGTTTTAAATCCAGAAGTGCCTAGTTATCAAAAACCAGAAGATATAAATCTCACAGTATTTTCAGCGATACCTACATTTAATGGTAATTCCCAAGAATACAGACCTTGGAGATCTATGGTATGTAACCTTATGAATGAAATTCAAACATTCTCTGGTTCACCACAATACTATCACGCATTAACGATAGTCAGAACAAAAATTCAAGGAGAAGCTGCACACATACTAACGAATCAAAATACGATAATGAATTTTAAAGCCATAATAAATAGACTAGATTATACATACGCACACAGTAGACCTCTTTATGTTCTACAAGAAGAATTAAGACGTATTCATCAAGGAAAGAATACATTGTCAGAATATTACGATTTAATTAATAACGCATTAAATCTCATACTTTCAAAAATAACGATGACATCATCACAAGAAGGAAGGAAAATTCAAGAAACCTTAGCTATGGAAGAAGCAGTACGAATATTCACCGCAAATTTAAATTCAAGTTTCACAAAAGCAACATTGTACTCAAATCAACCCGGTACACTGGAAAAAGCATATGCTATAGCATTAACGATACAACACGATAATATGTCTCATGCTACAGATACACATATAAGACGTGACAATCTGGTAAATCACAATCCTAGACGAGATACAATGCAAAAACAAGTCCATACCGATCAAAGACGATTCAGACCAAATTACGAGGCCCAGCCGCAGAAGTATGTTACTCCAAATCACCCAAGAGCAATGGAAACGGACAATTCAGCTTTCAATCATCGGAATCCATTAAGACAACAACAACAACGAGGCTTCCAACCGCAGTTCCAACAACAGAACAACTATCAACGTCAACATGTACAACAAGCAACGGATCCAACATTTCCAGCGACTAAACGAGAACACGAAGATTCTGGACGAAATCATAAGTTTCAAAGAGTCAACCAGATTGACACCAGTAAATTAGAAGAGGATGTTGTAAGTAATAAACATTTAGAAATTAATTTTGAAACGGAGAGTACTTTTTTAGGCGAATAAACGGTTTACCATGTCTAACAAGAAAATGTATGTTAACGGGTAAATCTGTAAACATTTTAGTAGATTCGGGTGCTACTAATAATTATATAAGTAATAAATGTGATATAGGAGAAAGGGTCCCAATAGAACCTTTAAAAACAAAAACATTACATGGTGTATTTAATAGGTGATTTGTCTCCATGTTGCGTGTTTTATTTATTTAAACTGAATTCGAATGAATGAAAAACAATTTTGAATTTTTTGTTATTTATTAACAACATTTAACGCAACATTTAATATATAAATTTTTACAAATTTTTCGCTACGCGTTTCGGAATTTATATTCCATCATCGGGCTACTCAGTAGTAGTAGCCCGATGATGGAATATAAATTCCGAAACGCGTAGCGAAAAATTTGTAAAAATTTATATATTAAATGTTGTGTTAAATGTTGTTAATAAATAACAAAAAATTCAAAATTGTTTTTCATTCATTCGAATTCAGTTTAAATAAATTACATGGTGTATCAATAATTAGATATAAAAAGATAATACAGTAATCCCCGGATAAATACCCCCCGCTTAGTTGCGTTACCCGTTTAATTGACCTGAATCCTAGGCAAAAAAAAGATCACATAAGAAATATACATAAAATTTCCCGTTTAAATGCATTCCGCTTAATTGCGTTTCCCGGTTAAATGGTCCAAAAATCAAAACTCTTTTTTCAATTTGAAGCAAAACTGCCCGGTTAATTGAACGAAAAAAACCAAATCATTGAAGTCACTTTTTGCTTACACCTTAAATGATTGATGATGAATTGGTCGCATTGTTGGGCGCCTACAAGTTAATAGTCAAATTGACATGACTTAAATCGTTGTGAGATTTTTTACTCTCTCGTGAGCACTCTCTTTTGTGCACTGCTACGAAAAATCGCTGTGCTGGATTAGGATTAGACTGACTTTCACCGAATTTCGGTGCATTTCGTGCGAATTTTCAGTAAAGAAACACACCTATTTATTATTAGGTTTGTTCGTTAAAACCCTGGGGTCGCCACAAAGCGTTTTTTTGATAAACCTAAGGTCGCCCTGAATGTCAAATTGAGTGTTTTTTGGCCCTGGGGTTGACCTGGGTTTTCCCTCAACTCACCCTAGGTTTTTGCTGTGGCGAGTTGAGGGCTGTCAAATGGCATGTATTTTTATTCAAATGACAGGGATGTGTGGTGATTTTGTGGCTTTGCGTTTTTTGAGAATTGGAAAACCCAGGTTTTTTTGACAACTCATAAGATTGTCAAGAAAACTTGGGTCAACCCTGGGTAAAGTTCAACAAACGAGCCTATTGTTTGCTGAAACATCAGAGTTTAGCGACTGCAAATTAAAATCTTGAAAATGTGTAAGGAAACAATGCAGGTGAAAATTACAGATTCTTACCATGATATAATGTTAATTCCCTCTTGTACGCTTGCTAAAGATATACGCACGGATTATGTACCAATTCATAATTTATGTGTTGTGTACATTATGAAAAATTGTTCCTTTTCAATCATTCCTAGGCTGAATTTGTTTTGTTCTTTTTTATGTCTTACCATTATATGCTAATTTTCCGTTCAATAAAATTTTGATTTTCATTAAAAAGGTTCTTCTTGACTTTCTTGCCAAAGTCGTAAAAAAAATCGCTTTATTGCGTTTTCATTTCAATTAAGCGGGGTTTTTCTGAATGGGACAGCAGATCAATTAAGCGGGATTCTTTTAATTGCGTTCCCCTGTTAAATGCGTCTAAAGTTGTGCATTTAAGGTGACGCAATTAACCGGGGAGCACTGTAAATCTTTTTGGGTATAAAATATGTTTTTTTGAAATTTCAGAATTAGAAAATTTTGATCTTATTTTAGGTGAACAAGGACTTAGATTAATAAAAGCAAAAATTAATTTGTTTGAGTACAAACTAGAATATGAAAAAAAGTTAGAACAAACTATACATTATACGAATGACTCAGAAACATATAAAGAAAAAATAGATAACCTAATGAAAATAAATAATGAATTGAATGAGAAACTTCCATTCACAACAACTATAGAAGCGACTATACGAACTAAAGATAACGAACCCATATGGACAAAACAGTATCCATATCCATACGCAGACAACGGGTTTGTCAACAAAGAAATTGAAAAATTATTAGAAGAAGGGATTATACAAAAAAGTAGATCACCTTATAATTCTCCAATATGGACAGTTCCCAAGAAAGGTGTCGATGAGAACGGGAGGCCTAAACGGCGCATGGTAATTGATTTCCAGAAATTAAATTCACAAACAATTACGGATAGATACCCAATTCCTGACGTGAACATGACCATACAAAATTTAGGAAAAGCTAAGATTTTCTCGACTATTGATTTAGAATCAGGCTTCCACCAGATTAGGATAAAAGAGTCTGACAGAGAAAAAACAGTATTTTCAGTGAATGGGGCAAAATACGAATTTATACGTATGCCCTTTGGTTTAAAAAATGCACCGTCGATATTTCAGCGATGTGTGGATGATATACTCAGAGAGTATATAGGCAAGTTTGCATATATCTATATAGATGATGTGTTGATTTATTCATCCACGCCCGAAGAACATATGAAACATATACAAATAATAGTGAATGCATTACACAAAGCAAATATGAAAATATCGCATGAGAAATCACACTTTTTTAAAGATTCAGTAGAATACCTGGGTCATGTGATTAAAAGTAATAGAGTAGTAGTGGATCCCACTAAAGTAAAAACAATACAAGAGTATCCAGTACCAACTACACTCAAAGAGTTACGATCTTTTCTCGGCCTTGCCAGTTATTATAGGAAATTTTTACAAAATTTCGCCCAAATAGTTAAACCACTAACAGTTCACTTAAAAGGAGAAAATGGAATGGTTAAAAACAACCAAAGTCAAAAAATAAAATTAAATTTACAGAATGATGAATTATCTTTAGAAGCAATTAAGTGAAAAATAAATTAATAGAACAAATCGAATTGTTTCAACCTGATTTCAGTAAGCCATTTGATTTGACTACTGATGCGAGCAATTTCGCAATTGGTGCTGTATTATCACAAAACAGACACCCTATAACTTTTATATCTAGAACTTTAAATGAGACCGAACAAAATTATTCAACTAACGAAAAAGAGTTATTGGCAATTATATGGTCATTACAGAAATTAAGGAATTTCCTATACGGAATAGCAGATCTGACAATTTATACAGATCATCAATCATTAATATTCGCTATATCAGAAAAAAACCCAAATACTAAACTTAAGAGATGGAAAAATCTCATTGAAGAATATGGAGCTAAATTAGTATACAAGCCAGGACACCAAAACGTAGTAGCCGATGCCTTGTCTAGACAGCAAATAAATACGAATTCGATTGAACAAAATGATTCAATTCACTCCTTTGATAGCTCACCCTCCAAATCATTAAAAGTGGTTTCACAACCAATAAACACATTTCATAATCAAATAATTTTGTTTAACGATAACGTCGACTTAACAACAACAAAAAATATGTTTAAAGATCACGTAAGACACGAAATAAAATATTCAGACACCAATAAAGTAATAATTGAGTTAAGAAAGGTATTAAATCCAAAAGGAGTAAACGCAATAAAAATAGACGAACAAAGTTTATTTTATATAGAAGCACAAATATTTAAACATTTCGAAAATTATAAAATTTTGATAGCAAGAAAATTATTAGAGGACATAACAGATGTCGACAAACAAATATATATATCAGAACAAATACATAAACGTGCACATAGAAATCATTTAAATAATGTTCAAGAAATCATGACAAAATATTTCTGGCCTAACATGAAGATAACGTCTAAAGAAATTACAAACACATGTGAAATATGTCATACAAGTAAATACGAACGCCATCCAACGAAACAAATTATGAAAAATACACCTATCCCTAACTTTGCTGGCGAAACTGTACATTTTGATATCTTTTATATGAGCAAAGAGCTATTTATAACTTCTGTTGATAAGTATTCAAAATACTGCTACATAAGTAAAATTGAAGATAAGAAACTTCTATATAAAAAAATCGAAGAAATCCTTAGCACAGTATATCCTTTTTGTCAGAATGTAGTTACAGACAAAGAAAACGTATTCATTTCCCCTTCTGTACAAAAAATTCTGAATAACTTAGGAATCCAACACTGTAAGACGCCAGTCAGTCATTCAACGACTAACGGACAAGTCGAAAGAATTCACAATACACTTATTGAACTTACAAACGCTCTTGCATTGGAAAATAAAACAAAACCAATAATTGAAATTTATAACGCGGTTAAACAATATAACTTAACTATACATTCAGTTACTAAAAACCAACCGGTAGAATTGTTTTTTAATAAAAATTTGTATACTGAAGCTCGCGAGTTAATAAGTAAAGCGCAACAAAGAACTGTTGAATACCAAAATAAAAATAGAATCAATAAAGAATTAAATCAAAACGATATTGTGTATCTTAAATCAGATAGGAGACCTAAGGATCTACCTAAGTATAAAAAACATTTAGTGAAAGAAAATAAAGGAAATATTATTTTAACAAACAAAGGAAAAATAATACATAAAGACAATGTTAAGAAAAAGTGTATACCTTGCAATCGTAATAGTTAAATTATTAGGTATAAGCAATTGCTACGATATGATAAATCTAGAAGATAAAAAGTTTATAGCAACTCAAACGGAAGATGCATTTCTATTTAGGAATAAAGAATTTTTATATCACATAACAGATTTAGATAAAATACTTAAACCATTTTATAAAGAGGAATTCAATTGATAAGCCTTCAGATGAAGAGAAAATTTTAATCAATGAAATTGAAGCCTTAGAAGAACAAGTTTTAACACACTCAAGATTTAAAAGAGCAATAAACTTCTTAGGAAAGATAACATTATTTATATCCGGAAACCCAGATCATCATGACTTAATTGAAATACATCGGGGAATAAATGATTTAGTGGAAAACAATAATAAGCAGTCGAAAATAAATTCACACTTTGAAAAAATGTTTAATGAAATGGATTCTGCAAGCATTCAAAAAACACATTTATTAAAAGCAATTTATAAAGAACTAGAATCAGTAATGCTAACAATTAATCTAGCTAAACATTATAATTTTAATTCCAAAAGTATCAACTTAGATGAAATAAAAGCTATAATATTAAAAGAGAAACTAAATATACCAATAATAGACGTTCTAGAATATGCTGATATATATTTATGTAAAGTCAAAAACAACTTAATAACAATTTATAAATATCCAATAATTGAAAAACAATGTAAACATTTCATTTTAACCTCATTAGAATTTAGACATGGAAAATTGATAATGGATAAAGCAATTTCAAGTTGAAATAATGAATATGTAAGAAATGAAAATTGTCAAAAATATGTAGATTCTATAATATGTAAGGAACTACCTAATGATAACTGTACTATTCCATTAATCGAAGGAAAATCAGCACATTATAATATTGTTCAAGAACAAAATAATCCAATTTTTAGAATTGACGAAAGTAACATCTTATTATCAGGAAATCATATTATAAATAATAAAGATATAAGTGGAACAAATTTAGTACAATTTGACGAACAAATAATTATTGATAACGAAACATTTGTGAATTGTAAGAACGAAATTAGAAAATATATACTCTCCGGGAAAACTGAAGAATTTGAAATATTAAAGATATTAGAGTCTAATTCGGATTACAAATTTAATAATATTAAAACATTAAGAAAATTTACTATTCCAATTGAAGAACATCCATTTGCAACAATATTTTATTCAATAATAACTATATCAATAATAATTTTTATATGTTACATTTTAAACAAATTTTGTAAAATCTATTCGAATTATAAGAAACTACAAGCAGAAAAAGAATATAATAGACTCTATAAAGAAGCTTTTAAAACTAGAGGAATTTTAAACGAGGACGTTTAATTTTAAGAGGGGGCAGAGTTAACACATGAATGTTCAGCACATTTTAAGATAGTGAACACATGAATGTTAACCATGTGCTGACCATGAAATTCCCAAAAACTATAGATAACTTTTCAATATGTAATAAAAGATAAACAAAACAAAGGAGATAACTGTACGTGACCTTCTGCACACAGTCATCTCCTGAAATAGAATTTAAGATAAATAAATATGGACACAATATGTTGTAGCACACGAAGTGTATAAATAGGATTGACTCAGTACTGAGGTTGCCTTTAAATATACGACCGTTGTGCGTTAGACATCGTAAAATAAATACTTTATACCTACTAGTACTTTGTATCTCTTATTACTTTGAAGATTCAACAGGACTAAGACATCAGACTCTGACCGGTCTGATATGGTTGTATATTTTTGGGCCAATGAAATAGTAAGTTCATTAACTCGCTCGAGCGTCTCTCCTGGTAGCTGCCCCGGTTGGTCATGGCTTAGATAGGCGGACGTGAGCCAATAAGTCCCATTGGTGGTCTGCAGTTTTGCTGTTGTGGTGTCGCAATTGCTGTAATTAGGTAGTAAAAATACGTTAAGTGTTTGCTTTGTCAGTATGCAGGATCTTGGTTCACTAGGGAAGGAGGACATCTTTGGAAATACAATCGGTAAGCATAGCCTCCACGACAAAACCTCCGAAAACGGACTGAGGCTGATCGATTTTGCTGCGAGGCTAAATCTTGTTGTAAGTAGTACACGCTTCCCGCATCTCAAAATTCATAAAGGTACATGGCGATCACCAGATCAATTAACCGTCAGCCAAATTGACCATGTTGCAATCGACGCAAGGCACTCTTCCAGTGTGTTAGATGTCCGAACTTTGCGAGGGGCCAACTTTGACTCGGACCACTACCTTGTTGTAGCTAAGGTACGAATGAAGATATCGTGTTCATGACCAGCACGAACTAACGCTATGAAGAGAAATGACGTCGGAAAGCTACAATCGCAGTAGATTGCCATGATGCCTTTTCCAATCGAGTGTCCCTTCAATTATCCTTGAATCCTATGCCGCCAGCATTAAGCATTGAAGACCAGTGGCAGCAATGCCAAGAAGCCATCAGAACCACTGCCTCTGAGGTTCTGGGTTTCACTCAGCCACCAAAACGAAACCCATGGTTCTATGAAGAATGCAGGCAGGTAAATGCAGCCAAACAAAAAGCACGACAAATGCTGATGCAACAACGAACAAGGGCTGCTTTAGATCAATATAACGAGATCAACAAGGTGAAAAGAAGGGAAGAACACCGACTTCTCAAAAAAACAAAAAGAAGCAGCATGAGAAGCGCCGTTTGAGGAAATAGAGAGGTGCCATGACAGGAACGAGATTCGGAAGTTTTACTAAAAGGTAATAAGATCCTGCCAGGGTGGCAAACCCCGAACTCAAGCCTGTAAAGACCAGCAGGGAAACATAGTTATAGAGTCACTGTCGCTACTGAGGATCTGGAAAGATCATTTCTGTAAACTGCTTAACGCTGAAGAGGACACAAATTCCGCTGTCAGGCAGATTGCCCCATTCAGCTTGGACGATGATCAAGAATGCCGTCCTCCCGACCTAGAGGAAGTTAAGCTTGCCATATGCAAACTTAAATCAAATAAGACAGCAGGTGCAGATAGCCTTGATGCCGAACTCTTCAAGGCAGCTGGAGACCAGTTGGAAAGGAGCATGCACCAGCTGATCTGCATGATACGGTCGGAAGAAAGCATGCCCGATGAATGGAACCTCAGTATCGTATGCCCGATCCTAAAGAAAGGAGACCCTCACAATTGCGCCAATTATAGAGGGATAAGCCTCCTTAACGTCGCTTATAAGATCTTGTCTGCTGTAATATGTGAACGTTTGAAACCCCACGTCAACAACTTGATAGGTCCTCGTCAATGTGTTTTTAGACCATAGAAGTCCACAATAGACCAAATTTTCACATTACGGCAGATCTTGGAAAAAACCCGAGAACATAATATCTATATTCACCATCTCTTTATCGATTTCAAGGCCGCGTATGACAGCATTTACAGAGACGAGCTGTACAGAACCATGTCTAGTTTCGGCATCCCTGCAAAACTCGTACGACTATGCAGGATGACTTTGGAGAATTCACGCTGCTCCGTCAAGGTCGGTAAAGAACTAACCGAGACCTTTGATTTCGACAAGGTTTAAGGCAAAGCTACTAACTGTCATGCGATTTCTTCAACATCATACTTGAACAGATTGTAAGAAACTCAAACGTTGCCGTTCCTGGGCGAAACGCAAACTAAGAGCTTATGTGATCTTCACGATCTTTCCAACATTATCTTTTAAGAAATTTTATTTCTTTCAAGATATTTGCATTTTTTAATCAAATTCTACAACTCTTGGACAAAAAACATGACAATAACAAAGAAAAATTTGGTGTTATTGCTTAATCATAATTTAAAGCCAAACATGGCAAATACTATATTTATTTTTCCGAGTGCAATATGACTTGTTCGTTCACTTGGAAATAAAATTCACTGCATGTGAGTGCAGTGAATTTTATTAGTGTCGGTTAATCCGAACAAAGTTTGCATCTTAAAAAGGGTACGGCAACATCTAACTTATGAGCCCATTGCCGTACCTGGGCGAAACGCAAAACTAAGAGTTGATGTGATCTTCACGATCTTTCCAACATTATCTTTTCAGAAATTTTATTTCTTTCAAGATATTTGCATTTTTTAATTTATGGACATCATAGATATCTCGAATGTCCCTTGACAAATTTCCAATAATTAATTGCTTTACTTTACTGACTATTAATACAGTGTAACACGGATATAAGAAACTCCGAGAATGCCAAATTTTTTTTGCTTATATCCGAGTTTTTCTTATACGAAAACCCCGGATATAAGAAAAAACTTTCTTATATAGGGTGTCCCGTACTTCGTGTATTATCCTTTAGGGTGTGATTCTTGGTCATATTCTAAGAAAAAAATTGTTCTACAGTAAGGCTCGTTTCTCAACTTTGACTCCACTTTTTGACAATTTAAAAAAAGGCTAGGTTTGGTGTACCCTGACCTATGTTAAATTCGATATCTCTGTCAATACTGATGATAGAGACCTAATCTTAGACTTAATTTTTTGTAGAAATAACAACTTTTAAGATTGTATTTAAGTTTAGCTTTCATAGGTTAAGGATTGCCAGATTTCCAATTTTAAGTGGTGTTCGAATTTTTTTCATTAATTTTTACAGGTGAACAAAACAATAAAAAAAATCTGTTATAAGTGCACTTAAAACCCATAGATTTTATGATATTAAAAAAAATTCAAAATGGGTAAAATTTAATTAAAAGGTTTCTTCAATTTGAGGTTTGTTTGAATAAAACAATAATATGGGCGCTTTTAGTAGTTTTTTTTATGTATTTCATACAAACACAATTATAACCAGTGTTCAAAGTGCCTACACAGACATTTTTTCATATATGAGTGTCTTCAAGTGAATATTTTTCTAGTAAATTGGGTATGACAACATCCTTGAAATTTTGAGCTGCATTCTCATCTGCACAAAGGGATTCTTTGTGTAGTTTTTTGAAACGAATATTCTGGCTTCTTTTCCATCTATTAAGCCAGCCTTGATTAATAGTCTATTGATTATGTCATTTCCTAAGGAACTCGACATTGAATGGACTTTTATTGCATGAATCGATTAATGGGTTAATTTTAGAGAAAAAACCGAAAGTGCGGTCTTAAATTAGAGGGTGCGATTCGAGATATGGTTCTAAACCATCGTCATTCGTTTTTTCAATATATCTCGAGAACGAAACTAAATTGTGATGCAATTCCAAGGATCTTTTTTTAGAGAGCAGATTTTCCCATCGAAATGCATCTTTTTCAACATTATAAAGAACAACTTTTTATCCAAAATAATAAAATTCCCGACAGAAAAAAAAAGTCAATTTTTGCGAGTTTTTGAGTTTTGTCATTTTTTTTAATGGCATTTCTTTCTGGTTGCAGATAGGTATAAGCAATGCCATAAAAACGAAAGTAAATAGAAGAGAACTTTCTATGTTTGAATTTCACCGAAATATTGTCACTTGAACATAGACATTTATTGTCGATTTTCATCCTTTTTGTACTGACAGACACTGTTGCGGAAGGAAAAAATTTCATGAAGTTTCATATATGCGTGTTCTTTTATTCTAAAATTTTCAAGTAGTGCATTAAAATGAATTTCTTTTAACCGAGTTTTTCTTATATACGAGTTTCTTTTATACGTCTGAATTTGAAGAGATACTAAAGGAAAAGACACGGTGCTTTCGATTGCCTATCTTATAAGCGAGTTTTTCTTATATGAGACTTTCTTATATCCGTAAAATACTGTACATATAAATTATTTTTAACCTCAGCTGAATTATTTTCGTATGTCGCAAATGTGTTGACTTCCCTAATTAAAAATTCAACTTTGCTGCTTAAGTCTTTTATTGAATTTACTTTAAGGTAGGCAACTTTGTTTGCGATTTTCTTGTAACTCGTTATTGGACGGCAGTGCTGCTATATAGTAAAATGTTGTTGTTGTGTTGTGGATCAGTAGTTCTTTTGGCCTTCCTGTCACCTTGGAATTGTAGATGGCTCTCCATATTTTTTGCTTTTCTTCCGCTCTGGTTCCGTTGATATGATTTTTCACCACGCTGACGAATTGATGTAATTTTTCACTCTGTAGATGAAACTCGGGAATATATAATATCTCCTTTATGATCTGTACTGTGCGATTCATTGGTAGAGGTTGGGGATGCACCACTAGGGCTTGAATAGCCGCTACTAGTTGATGTAGTGTTTCTTGGTGCATCATGTTTGGTATCATTGGCCAAAATTCTAATGTTTTGTCTTCTCTTTTAATCGTGATTGTTTCCTTTTTTTTTATTTAGTTCCCATGAATCCCCAATGCGATTCAAGCAAGAAAAAAAATTATTTTCTTATGTCCAAAAACTTCATTTTTTGGTTTATTCACTTTTCGTATACATGCTTCACAATTTTATTTTGTTTGCCACGCACTGAACACTGATATTAATTAACGCTTTAACAATCTTAAGTTGTTTTCGCGTAACTTCGTTCTCGTATGGATTTCTTCTATTTAAAAAAAATCCTACCGACTGCACCAGAAAAGTAATTACAATCGCGATGAATGCTTTTAAAAAAGACTTTATTGTTTGAACGGTTGATTAGGACTGACTTCTTACTCATTCCATAATTCTATCAAAGCCTTATTCCTATTCAGTTCTAATTCCATTCAGCAAAACTGCACATTCGATTTGGGTATCCAATTACGAGTGCCCGAAAAGAAAGCGTGTGTTTACATTGTAATATGATAATGAACTTAAATGAGCTTGGTTTCCGTGGGAAATCAAGTTTGTGCAAAAATAGATGGGGCGGCATATGTAACCTACATACATCCTATTTTATATACAGATTAGATTTTTTTAGATTAAAATGATTTATGTATTTACAACATAAGTATATAACAATTTAAATAAACAAAATCTATACGGCGCCGGCGTGGCTATGCCGTCTGCCGATTGGTACTGATTTATGAAAGTTAAGAAAAAAGAAAATTCTTTTAAATTTAAATTTTGAATATATAAAAAAAAAAAATAAAAAATTACGTTAAAATCTACGTGTATACAAAAATTTAAATTTTTTTTTTCGCATCTCAGAGTCTTAAGCGGTACTGAGCTTAGAGCAAGCTCATATGTACGCATTTATCTACGCTCTTCATCATTAATGCAAGTGTTAGTGGTTAGTAAAAAACGCCAACACAAGCACAAAAGAACGTATTCGAACAAGGACATAACATTTAACATAATTAACTTTTACTACATCGATAAAACAAAATCAAACTATAAGAACATTATTGAAAGTATAAAAAGAAATACAAGTAAAATAACCTATAACTAACTAATAATTAAATACAAATTAAATACAAATTAAATACAGAACAAAAATCATGCTTGTGGAGCACTGGTTTTAATTTTAAACTACTTTTACTAAGATTGAAATCTGAAGCAAAAGGGTTAGAGTTGTATAGCCTACTCATGCGAGCTATCGGCTCATGCATGCCATAGTTAGTTCTGTGGTGGTAGCAATGCAAAAACTCTAAATTACGTAGTTGGTGAGATCCTCCATGATAGTTGAATCCTATGTGGGAGAGCAAGTCGGGAGCATCAATCGAACCTGTTATAAGTTGATGGAAAAATACTAAATCATTGTTGGTCCGTCTTTGTGAGAGTGGTTGAAGATTCAAAAGACGAATACGATTTTCATAAGGGGGTAGATTAAAAGGATCTTCCCAGGGAAGACCTTTCAGGGCAAAACGTATAAATCTGTGTTGTACTGCCTCAATACGAGATTTATGAACTTCATATAGAGGTGACCAAACCTGAGAAGCATACTCGAGATAGGGACGAACATGACAGTTGTATAAGGAAAGCGTAACATAGGGGTCGTTAAATTCTTTTGCCCATCTCTTTATAAACCCAAGCATTGAATTTGCTTTACTTGTTATGAAATTGATGTGTTCATTGAATTCAAGGTTAGTACTAAAAATTACACCAAGGTCTCGGAAATTCGAGACTTGAGATAATGATTGCTGAGATATTGAATAATTTGCAATACAGGGAAACCTTTTGCGTGAGAACGTCATACTTTGACACTTGGAAGGGTTCAAACTAAGACCGTTTTTAGAACACCACGTAGATTTGAAAATCTTCATGTCGTCAGCAAAAATTAAAATGTCGCTGTATGATATACAAGAAATGACGTCATTTATTGCAATAATGAAAAGCAAAGGACCAAGGTGACTCCCTTGTGGCACACCAGACAGACCATTGAAAGAATTTGACAAGACGTTACGAAATTTCACTTGATAAGATCTATTTTTTAAGTATGAACTTATCCAAACAATAAATACTGGTGGAAATCCAAATGCTTTTAGTTTATATAATATAATATTATGAGAAAATTGGTCGAAGGCCTTAGAGAAATCAGTATAATGCAGTCTAACTCATACCCTTTTTCGAGTGTATTAGAGCATTTATGGTAAAACGAGAGAAGATTAGTAGCCGTTGATCTTCTTTGCATAAATCCGTGTTGTTGATTACAGATTATATTCCTTGCAAAGAATGATATACTTTCGCAGACAACTTGTTCAAACAGCTTAGGAATGCATGAAAGCTTTGCACCCTTCTTGAAAACAGGGGTAATAAAAGACTTTTTCCACAAACTAGGAAATTTTCCGGACTTTAAGGAAAGCTTGAAAAGGTATTCGAGAGGGAAGGCTAATCGTAAAGAACACTTTTTTAAAACTATAGGTGGTATCATATCCGGACCAGATGAAACGTCATCATTTAGAGAAGAAAGGTAATGAATAATTCTATCACTGAAAATGGGGATACTATTAAAACTTACTTGAGAACAGTGAGTTAAATACTTAAAATAGTTTTCATCAATTTTGAGAGGTGTACTACAAAAAGAGCCACCAAAATGATTTGCAAAGGCATTGCATATGTCAGGAGTATCCTTCAAAAGATTGCTATTATAAATAAAATTTGCTGGATAGCCGTCTGATTTCTTTTTGGAGTTAACAAAGGACCAAAAGCTTTTTGGGTCATTTTTAAGAGAGCAACTCATTTGAGTTACATAGTTGGAATAAAGATGTTGAGAAAGCGTTCTGAAGTCTTCAAAAAGTTTTATGAACACTTGGTGGCCAGTTAGAGAAAGAGTGGTCAAATAACTTTTCCAGGCCTTGTTTCTTTTATTCCGCAGAACTTTCAGTTCTTTGGTAAACCACGGCTGGCAATAATTTTCTTTTTCAGTCAATTTTAATGGAATGGTTTTATTAATGCAATCGTTTAAAATAGAGTAGAAACAGCTGACTGCTTCGTCAAGATTTGCTAGAGTTGATATTTTTTCAATACCAGCCCTGCTTAATTCATCCGAAAGCAAATCGAAGTTCGCTTTTCGAAAGTCAAAGGTATATGAACAGTCATATGGACTACTTCTTTCGTCAATCACATTGCTAACTTCAATAAAGATATCTAAAGGTGGGTGTAAGTCATCTATTCTTGTGATACCAGAATTTGATTGCATTACAACAGTCTTAATAGCGCCCGACTTTGATAGTTTCTAATACAGCTTACTTGCCGTAAGTCAGAAGAAATTATGTTGTCTAACCAGGAAAGCTCCTGTTGTGGTGAAGACAGGGAAACTTTTTGAAAGGAACCATCATCAGAGGGTAGCCACTGAATGTATGGTAAATTAAAGTCACCCAGTAATAGAATCAGGCTTTCAAGATCGGATATTTCGAAGACATGATCCAAAATAAGAGATAGCTCAGCATAAACTGGTGCTAAGCTTTTAGGGACAATATAAACATTTATAATGAAAATATTTTTGGACAAGGTACAAACTTTCACACAAACAACATCAATAGACAAGTCAAACGGAAAGTGTATACGAGATGACATAAACGTGTTCCTGACCGCAATAAGAACACCACCTCCAACAGCTTCTGGTTTGTCTATATGCGGTAGACGGAAAATTCTTGGCTGAGGATTTTGGTATTCAAATGGCTTGGGTTAAGCCACGTTTCCGTCAAAGCAAACACATCATGTGAGAAAACGAGAGAATTCACATATAAATCTGCAGTTTTACTGCGAAGCCCTCTAACATTTTGGTAGAAGAGGGAAAATCTTTTTAGTTTTTTGGAATACTCTTTAATACATTTTTATTCTTTTTGTTTTAGCTAGAGAATTCTTTGACAAGAGTACCAGCTGGCCAAATATTACTGTCACAAAGAGAGTCAAACAATAAGGGTGGGACAAGTAATTTAAAAGACGAAACAAAACGATCAGTTTTACTTATTTTAGAACATTTAATAAAGTTTTGACTAGGAATAAGTTTCTTTGTAACTAAATAATGCAAAACATCCTTCGGTATGAGCTCAGGTCTCAGCCGAGATACAAAAATGGATCTAGGTTTGGGGACTGCTTCCATTCGAGTAATAGATTCAAAGGGAACAGCGTCCAAATCGTTACCTGCTGATGGTGAATTAATTGCAACCATATCAACTACATCAGTTTGTTCTAATGGGACTGAAACGCTGTTCGCCTTTTTAGAATTGCTTCTCAGATTCTTTCGCTTTGAAGGAGGACTTTGCTTAGTGGAAGCAATGCCATCACTGCTTTTTTTCGAGCCCTTATTTAGAACGGAGACAGGGTTCAAATTAACTGAAGCTCTGGACTGTTCACTTAAATCCTTTAAAGCTTGGGGTTTATCCAAAGTCAGCAACTTTAAGTCATCTGTTGACGTTGATATGTCAACAGAGCTAATAGGGGAATAAAATGACGCTAAGTTTGAAACCGATTCATTAAAAACTTTATGAAGCGTTTCGAAGCCTTTAGAGAGTTTCTCAATTTCTAACTTAAAATTGGACATTTTTACAGCTAAATGGGATAGGGAAATCTTCTTACAGTTTTCACAGTACCAACAAGCGATTTGATGAACTACTATTATCGTTGTTTGAAGATGATTTGTTGCATTAGAAGCTAGCATTTCTTATTCTTTCTCGATAATTAAGTGCTGTTTTACAAAAAAGTAATAACTGTTCGGATAGCTCGTTCAGTAATTTCAAAACTTGTTCCGTTAAGAGAGTATCCTTACCGAAGAAATGTCGCCTCGATTCACGAAGAGTCGGACATCTACCCACAAAATGAAATATGTCTTCTCGTTCTGCTGTGTTACATACATATGTTGCACTTGCACACTATTGGAAGGTCTTCTCGGTGTGGCCTATAGTTGAGAGGAAGAAGTTCTATCCTTAGTCTGAACATCATTGAAATGGATTTTACGCATAACTCGTCTCGAAAGTAGTTTTTCTGTAGTAGGTTATAGTTGAGTCTGCTGTACACCGATCTGTAGGGGGATCCTCTTGCTTTTCTTTCATACTCATTTCTGCAGTTTATATCTGTGACGGAAATGATCTCATAGAATATTTGTTTACAGTTTGAGTGGAGCTCTTGTTCAAGATTTAGGTGTAAGTTACATGAGCGTGCATGTTCAGTCGACTCTTCATACCAACCACCTTTTCTGCTCACTGTTTTCATCATAACTCTCTTCGGAAGTCGGCTTGTGGCAAATCAAATAGCCGTTACAGAATGGGGGTTTAAAAATAAAAGTAGCAAAAGAAAAGTAGTAGAGCACGCATTGATATTCCAATATAAGAAGACTATGTGTGGAGCTTAGCTATATTATGGCAAACTAAAATCTTGCCAAACAGAAAAAAAAACGTAATAAGACGTCAAAGGTAGGCAGCACCGAATTTCAGAGCATAGAGCCAGCTTTCACCAATGTTCAACTAAAGGGGTAGGGTTGTCGAAGGGAGATTTTGGGATGAGGCTGAAAACAAATATATATTTAATGAAACTAGAAAAAAAAGGGAAAAGAAAAGGCAATATGAAATGAATATAATAAGTAAAAAATAAAAAACAAAGGATGAATAAATAAGCATCGGATTCGAACCCATGCTTAACAGAGGCAGGTAGGGCGTCCTAACCACTCGGCTACGGAGAGTATTAAAATTTGGAAGAAAAAGTATTAGACTGAACCAATCTTGGAGGAGGAGCATGGCAGAATAGGAGTGCAAAGAAAAATATGCGAAGAAAGAAAGAAAAAAATGGAAACGAGGATCGTTAACTATTACCATTAGAAGGGATGGTGTTAGTGGGGACGCTGGACAGGAGATAAGGTATTCGGGGAAAAATTATCTGAATAGTTACAATGGGGACACACCTATATGGAAAAAAATCTAAATCGCAAATCCAGATAAAAATCAGAATTTTGCAAATAAAATCTTAGCCATAATTCCCTAAAAATCTTTACCGGAAACACTTCCATCATTAAAAAAACTTATCGAAAAACTGATGCGGACACGAACAACAATGGGGAAGAAAAGGGAATATTTGGTCAGTTGGGTTTGGTAAGTCGAATGAGAAAGGCGGCGGTAGACGTATATACGTAAGCGTTAAAAGCCGAATTATTAAAGTTTGCGGTAGTGCTATTGCTTAGAAAATAGTTAAATATTAAATAGAGAAAAAAATAATAAGAGCGAGGAACTCAGTGCAGACGAATAAGATCTCTCAGTCTTAGTGGAGCTGGCCAAACCCAACACAGGTAAGCTAGGCTAGGGTAGACCTAGACCGCAATTTCGGCAACCAGTGCATGTAAGCACCACCAAACCAGAGACGGCTACTCGAGCAAGCCGCAGGCGTGGGTTACACCCTCAACACCTTATCGTCAGGCTGCTCGACATCGAAAATCAAAAAAAAAAAACCAAGTCTACCTTCCCAAAGGTCTGACGTGAATAAGCCAAAGCATACCGCGTTGTATTGCATCGACAACATCATATACTGCAAAAAAAAAAAAAAAAAACTACACCAACGCTCAGAATTTTTTTTTTTTACACCAACGCGTCATAGAGGTCATCAGACGAAGCAAATCGGGCAGCGCCTTAACCTACTCTTCCCTATCATCGTCAGCAGCACACATTCCTCATAACTTGATCGACCACAGGAACAGACGACGCCTTTTTACGGAAGGAAACACTCGAGTCAACACCTTCCATGATGCCTATCCGACGACAGCGAGACCACCAGCAACACACGCCAACAACAGTAGTACCCATCGCAACCTATTATGGGCCGAAACAGGCTAAGTACCTGCTGTCAATGTAGGGTATCCGGTAGATTTAGTAGCTTATATAGTTATGTCTATGCCATAATGTAAGTACCTATACTAATTAAAGATATTACTAGAGAAGCAAAAGTAAATTTTAACCCTAAAGTAAACGAATAGAAAAAAAAAGAAAAAAAAACGTTAATTAGAAAATACTTAAATAACACCTAAAGTTACTGGACTAATGGAAGCTAATTCGATTTTATGAACACAATTAAAATTTAATCTTATCCTAACAGGTAGACACTACGAAAGCTAATAATAAAGAGCTTACACTCGACGTCATCAATTGAAGCGGTGCACCTCCTCAATGGATCGTCGCAGACACATTCTTAGGAAAAGAGATATAACAAGATGACAACTAATTGCATGTAAATTTAATACCTTATCAAAAGCTCGGGGTAAGTGAAATTTGCGAGTTTTTTTTTTATATTGAATTTTGAAAGTGTTTATGATCGAATTCGCCGCCAAAATTATTTCTTGAAGTAACTCTTTCACCTAAAAGTATGCAACTCTAATAGAGTCTTGGAAAATTTTAATAAAGTAGAATCATTGTATATGGAATCTATAGTACCATCGAAAAGAAAAACGGTCGCTAAAAGCCGTCTATTGATCCGCCGGCGTACTAACATTCCCCTGTTATTTCTAGAGCGCCGGCGGATCAATAGATGGCTTTGAGCGATCGTTTTTGTTTTCGATAGTACTATAAATTCCATATACAATGGTAGAATATTATACCTAATGCGAATAAATAAGCTTTAATCTATCGCATTCAGTGTACTTGTACAACTACATATATATATATACGAATACAGGTATTATATATAGATAACAACCTGGGTTATAGAATAGGCCTATTGTAACTTGTAAGGGATTGTTTTTGAGGTTTTGGGTTAATTTGCGTATCTATATGAGATCACGCATATGAAATTTATAATTTAGTGTTAAGACTTTGGAGATACATATATTAATTTTTTTATTTTCAATAAATGTAACCGAATATCTGAAAATTTAAACTTCACGGTGTATGTTGATTGGGAAGATTAAGCAGAGCGACCAAGACGATGGGGAGACACTAAGAAAATTTCGAGGGGTGAGTGTGGGGACGGAGGATACTTGTAAGCGACGAAGAAGGTACTATAACCGATGGTAAGGTTTTAGTTAGGTAATTAAATTATTGTACATTTTAGGGGGTTGCCATTTAAAAATTTCGTGGTAGTGGTAGCCGTAGGTCGTGTTACTTGTTGAAGCGTGGGTGGGATATCCACAGAGGGCTAACGACACCAAGTCCTCCTGACCGTAAGGGTTACCACCCGGACACAATGATAGCATTCCATTAAAAAAGTTTTCCTGGTTATTTTTCGCTTTCCTCATAAATCCATCGAGGAAATCCGATCATAGTGAACAATTTTTTTATCCTTTCGGACGAATTTAGGCTCAGGAATTTTTTCTTGGAACCAACTCTATCGAGCAAATTTAATTTTTTTTTGTTGTTGTTTATGCGGCATGATATATCGTAACAACTGTTCTTTTCTATGTTTATTTATTTATTTATTTATTTTTTTTTTATTTATTTATTTATTCTTCATCTACAAGCTTTTGCTTAACAGACTTATTACAAATATGAAATTATAGAAATATTATAATTAAAATTTTACAAATAATGTTATTTTAATATGCTAAATAAAATGTTCTTGAAGCGTTCCCTTGATAAATGTAAGTCTAAAGAACTACAATGTATATTAAATGATTTAATTGCCTAGAAATTGGCTCATTAGATCCGTAATTTGTTCTATGCCATTGCTGAAAAAGAAATTGTCTTTCCCTCAGTGGTCTTGCTGGAGTATAGATAGGTATAAGCGACAAAAGGGTGGGGCTGTTAATATGACCACACAACAATTCTCTAACAAACATAATGTCATGCGAGCTCCGTCTGGTGACAAGAGGCAATATTCCCAGTAACTGACATCTAGCCGCATAAGAAGGAGAGAAGTCACATCTTAATTTCCGGAATATGTATTTTGTAAAACGCCTCTGCACACTTTCTAGGCGATCAGAATGAACTTTATAGACCGGATTCCAGATTATATCAGCATACTCCAAGATAGACCTTACCAGAGATATAAAAAGAGTTAGGAAAGTGTGAAGATCAGTAAATTCCTTACAATTTCTTTTAATGAAACCAACAATTGCATTGGCCTTAGCTGTTACATAATCAATATGAGCGCTGAATGTTAACCTAATATCAATAATGACTCCAAGGTCTTTTATTTGATCAACTCTACCGAGGTGATTTTGACCAAGACAATAATCATACTTTAACATCGAATAACATCTGTTAAAAGTGATGACACTGCATTTTTTAATGTTTAAACTAAGGTTATTTTCAAAACACCAATTTGAGAGATTGTTAAGGTCATGTTGTACGTTAAGACAATCACTAGGTTGTTTTATTTGCAGAAACAGTTTGAGGTCGTCAGCGTACATTAAACATCTACAGAATTGAATAGTTGACACAATGTCATCAATAAAAATTATAAATAAGAGCGGGCTCAGGTGGCTTCCCTGAGGAACACCCGATGTACAATGAATAGATCTTGAGTATCTATCGTCAATTAATACTTTTTGTGTTCTACCAATTAAGTAAGACTCAATCCATTTCAACATAGATGAATGAAAACCAAATTTCTTCAGTTTCATAAGGAGAATTTCATGAACGACAGAATCGAATGCCTTACTTAAATCAGTGTAAATAGTATCAACTTGATATCAACTTTCAATGGCATTTGACACATAAGAGGTAAAATATGCAAGATTAGTGACAGTTGATCTACCGGAAACAAAACCATGTTGATACTCTGATATGTGTTCTTTTATGAGGAAGTGTAGCTTGGATTTAACTATAGATTCGAAAACTTTTGGAATCGAAGATAATTTGGAGATTCCTCTATAATTTTTTACATTATTCTTTGATCCAGATTTAAAGATTGGAATCAAAAATGAAGTTTTCCATTCTTCAAGAAAAAAAACCTGAGAATAACGATTTATTGAAAATTGCGAGTAGTGGCTTAGAAATTGTACGATAACATTCTTTTAATATGATAGCGGTTATTCCATCAACACCGGGCTTAGGGCTTGGCTTTAGATTGATAAGGGCATTTTCAATATCATCAATGTCAAGCTCCAATAATCCAAAATCTATTTTAGATAAATAATTTTCATCGACATTGGTTTTATGGCACGAAGTCGAATATACAGACTCAAAAAATGAAGCAAAAAATTCAAGTGTTTGGTCAATATCATTTGACTGAATATCGTTATACATCATTGTGTTAGGTATACCAACAGATTTCCTTTTGTTGCTTATATATGACCAGAAAGCTTTAGAATTGTTTTTTAGCTTACTCTCAATATCTAACAAATGACCTTACTTAAAACCGAAAACTCTTTTCTATAATTACAAAAGAGTTTGTAATCGGTAATGTTAAGGGTTTTTTTATATTAAGCATGAGCTTTATTTTTCAAATTCTTTAAATGTATGAGCTGTTTATTATACCATGGGGGCTTAGACAACTTTCTTTTTGAGAGGCATGGAACAAAAGAGGGGAAACTGCTTTTTAAAGTGTTTATAAATATTGAAAACATTTCTTGAGTATTTTTTAGTTTAAATTCACTATCCCAATCAATGGTACTAAGAAAACAATCAAGATCAACAAAATTAGCCTTTGCGAAATTGAAATTGATAGCTGATTTATCAATTGACTCCAAGTAATTATAACCACGGATTTCAATTACAATTTGATTATGGTGGATGGAGTTATTTAATAAAGGGAATGGAGCTTCATAAACATTTGCTTTAAACTCATCGTTACAAACAAAAACGAGATCTAGAATATTATTTAAGGAGTTTAATACATGATTTAATTGAACAAAATTTAAAGAGTATAAATGATCTATAAATTCAAATTCTATGTTTTTTCTCATATTACACGGTATAAGCATTTTATCGTCATCTGACCATGACCAAATTATGTCGCCTAAGTTAAAGTCACCAATAATGCAAACATTTTCTGGAGTTAGGACACAAATTATATATGAAGTCAATATTATTCCGATGAGTTAAATAAATTTCCAAATCACTCTTAGAAGGTGCACAACTAGCGATAAAATAAAACTTATTGGAATTGAAATTTATAGACACACAAATTTGCTCCGCATCAGGAGTGGGTAGATCAATTTGATTGCCTGAAAGAGTTAAACGAGTAGCAATTAAAATTCCCCCACCTCGATCATCAGCTGTTCTGCAACGATCGATTCGAAAAACGTTGTATAAGCTACTGTCAAAAATTTCAGTTGACAGAATTCCATTATATGGCCAGGTTTCAGTTACAATAATGATGTCGTATTCAGTATGGCTGGATGTATAAAAAAGCTTACTAACTTTTGTTCTAAGACCACTTGCATTGTGATAAAAGATTTTGAGTGTATCACAATCATCCATTAATGTCGGTTTTTTGCTGTCCTCAGAAGCCTGAGAACAGACCAGTCTTAGTTTTTTTGGAAAAAAAAAACAAATGGGCGGATAATAACTCCTTTGGGCCAAAAATCAGCATTATAAACTAAGCTCACGTATTCAGCAGGGACGCTTATTTTAAAATTGGCAAATTTAGCGTATTCATTATCTTTTGGCTTGGTAAGTAAAAAGCATGAAAAATCATCAGGGTTTGCATTTAGATTTGAAGCAATATAATTAACAATCGAAACAGCGGTAGTATTTTGATGGAAGTTCGAAATATGGTACCATTTAATTTTTCGTACTACCTTAATGTTCTGATATTGCATTCTATTTCCAATGAGGCCCGTCGGTAATTTTATTCGTTTTATAGGATTTGCCAGTGTTAAGGAAGCATCATCAACATTGCTTACGCATATCGGGAACCTATTGTCATGTGAAGTATTTGTTTCCGAAACATTACCAACATCATTGATCGCAACTTTACTAGCGACAGCAACAACATCATGTTGACCCAAAGACAGGGTAGCAGCTTTGTTGTCATTTGATGAACTTCTCTCGGCAACATAAACTTTATCAGCAGGAGCAAAATTGTTAGCAGTAGCAACAACAACAACATTTTCAGCAACATCTTCCAGGCAACTGGGTTGACCAACAGCATCAGAAGCTAAGTAATGGGTTTGATCTACAACCACAACTGAAGTATTTACATCATTGAAAACGCTCGCATCAATTTTGTCTGTGCAAGCCGACAGAGAGCGAGAGCTCGAAGCTAATGGTGAATCAGCGCATGCGCCAGTGGCAATGTTATCTGCATTCTTTATCGTTACTTCACTAATCACTACACTCATCGTTGGTGCATTTGTATTGTTGTTAGCTTTTTCAGTGGTATTCGACGAAAGAACCGGTTTTTTAACACCCGCTGCAGCCTTTCCTTTGTTATTGATGTCATTCTTAGCCGTTCGTGCGGAAATTATTACTAGATTACTAGACTTTAAATGCAAAGGAGAATCAGAGAATCGATTTGAGGCCAAAGAAATAGAACTGCTCTTTCCATCTTTATTCATCGGCTTAATATTTCGATTCTTTGCATTTAGGCTGGTATTATTTGCTTTTGAGCGTGTAACTACACCAATATTTCTTTTAGCACTTGAGTTAAGAGAGGGATTAAACTTCTCAAATTCACTTTTGTTATCAATGAAGAATGAATAAAAGTCATTGATTTTAGGAATGCATGATAAAACTGAAAATTGTTTGCAGGTATCACACTTCCAGAATAAATTCTCATTTGAATTTAGAATGGATAGGATTGAGTCATTTATATTAGTACATTCCGACATAAACACTTTTTGACAAAGTCCGCAGCAAACAGATTTAGCACAAAAAGCATCCATTTCACAATAGAGCAAGGAATTATTATTGACTGATTATGTTGGCAAGAACCCTTCCTCCCGACGAGTAGAGCCCTGGCAAAAGCAAGCATGCCGAGCCAACGTAGATAGAACACCCTTCACTCCTTCCTCCCGAGACGGCTGATCGTATCCTGTAAGACGGTGAGTTGAACTGGGGGGATAAGAAGGGGTGAAGGATTTTGGTGACCCTTGACATTTCTGCTTAGAGAAGGCGAATAGTAATTTCGGAGACGGTGAATGGCACCTCCTCTCGGGGAGATAAGAAAGATGTTAAGGGTCGTTGAACAACCAGCCAAGGTTCCATTACAGGTGGCGCCCAACGTGGGGCCGAATTCGTCCTTTCAAGGATAACAAAAAAAAAAAAAATTTTTTTTGTAAGTTGAAGAAAATTGTCATGCATACACTTCTAATTATTAAGTTTTTTACACATCTTTTTCGAGGAAGATTGGCGATTATCGAACTTGTAAGAGCTGACGTCCAGTGAATGGGGGAAATGGTAACCCTGGTCAGTCTGTTGCGTTCAGTCAGTTCAGTTCAGTTATTTAATTTTTTTTGTTTTTGTTATGGAGTGAATCCTATTTTTCGATGGGTGATATTCGAATTGGTGTACATAGTTTACTCGAACAAAAAAAAAAAAAAAAAAGGTACTCGACCCGTGAGCTAAATAGTTAAGAATTGGGCTATCGGAAGCGAGTATGCCAACACGCAAATACTGTCGCAAGCGAAGTAAATCTCAAATAATTTAGTAGAAGAGCATAATTGAGAGGAACATACAATTTTCTCTCGACAAACAAAAAAAAAAATAAATAAATAAAACAAAATTGGATTTCGAAAGTAATGGTAGGGTAGGGAATGTGAAGGCAGAGTGTCCGCGAGTCGCTTGAAGGGTTTCGACATACGTGTCCACATTCACCCCAAATGGTTAAATAAAGTTTACGAATCATAGTATTGCAGGAAAGTTTTGTCCTATCGTTCTCAAGGATAATTGTATTGCGGTTAGTACCAATTTTTTTGTACATTTTTGAAGTTGAAGTTTTTAAAGCCTATCTATAAAGGGAATTTAAAAGCGAAATCAATCATAGTTGATTTGAGCACATATGTTATTTCATTTTAAGAATTAATTGAAAGGAATTAGTTTGAATTGTTTAAAGGAAGTATATAAAACCAATCTCAAAGTAAATGTTGTACGTTCTTCACTCATGGTGTTGATGGTATGAATATTTGAAGGTTTATCAGGATTTATTTTAATTTTTGGGAGTATTGATTTTGAGATAATATTCAGACAGTAGGGAGCGACTGGCTTAAGATTTAGAGAATTTACAAGATCGTGGTTCGGATTTAATTTTTTTTTTTAAATTAAGAGATAGATAATTATACATATACACATAAATTGGGAAACAGGCCTTTGAGATTTATTTTTGGAAGGATTTAATCGAAAACAAAAAGGGTTAAAGTTACGATTAGTGGGAAGGATTCTTCTGGTTGATAGTTGATAAGTTGCGATAGAGAGAAAGCGTTGGTCGTTGACTGAGTTCCGCAAGCGGAGGGGATTGAGGAGCAGTCCTCATGCTCTGGCAACAAGCGGAAACCTAACGGGAGAAACAGAGAGTCTAAATGAAGACCAAAGGGTTGATTTAACCACCGACCCGAACCGAATGGCTACACTAACTGATTAAGGAGGAGCTATGTCGTTATTGGCACAGATGGTACTTCTAACCACAACCTAACAACGGGAACACAGCCTTATTACGAATCAACTTCACGTAACGCTAGCGTAAACCGGAGTGGAATGGCTAGCGGGGATGAATTTTTAAGGCAGCTAGATAACTTGACCTTTAGTGACTCTTTCGGGGGTAACCAGCCTCCGGTACATTCACATTCTCCTAGGTCTTCCACAAACAAATACTACCATTTCCATAATAGACTACTGGCCCATGCTGTAAAAATTATGGGTCATTTGAACCACCAGGTGACCTATCTAGAACGATATAAGAGCATAAAATAATAAGATTCAGCACTATGCCGTCACTTGTAAGCTGTTCAACTGAGTGCAGGTGAGAATTCGAAAGTACAGGTAGAGTGAGTACATTTTGGTCACATATTTTTGTACGGCATTCTTACCACCGATAGATCCATGAAAAATAATAAGAAAACGCACAGTGCCGTAAAAAAATGGTGAGCCACAAAGTCGGATTTTTTTTTTATTTTCCGACAATCACCAGGGAAAATTTGGTCATTTGATTTTATACGGCATCTATGTCATACTATTTCAACACTGCTTCTAATCCATTATTCCGCAACGCCGTACAAAAATCATGCGACATGGGTAACAAATCGAGGGTTGCCACCCCCTCTCTTTCCGTGGTCCAGGGGGTGATTTGACACAACATGAAATAAATTTATTTTGAAAGTATTTTATGCATAGATAATATTTTTTCATATGCCGTACATTTTCGTTGGTCCAAAGGGGAAAAAACTGAAAAAGAAAAAATCAAAAAAAAATTCATATAACGAAATGTAAGGTGAAATTTTTAAACTTGGTGAATGATTAAACTATGTTAAATAAGGGGTTGGATACTATCGATTTATACCAAAATATAGTTATGTTGTCACTGATAATTCTAAAATACAACATATTTTTGAGAAGTACTCATGACACTGAAGTTAGCAGACACCTTTAAAATTTGAGCTTTTATTTCAGAAATGAATAAGTGGAAAAAAAAATATTTTAAGAATTTGTGCTTACAGTTTTTTGAATTATGTAGATGTGTGTTTGAAATCTACCTTTTCATTTACTTGATTACAATAAACCGTGGTAATTATTAATAACAGGAAATTCCATTTCATTGGAAAATCTTTACATAAATAGTTTCTATTCTCATTTCTTATTTCACTATTTATTCCGGCTCACTAAACCGGGCATTTCTTTCCAATTATAAATATTCCTTTGTAACTGTGTAAACATCTATGTTTTCATTCGTACGTGACCTTCTTTTTATAACTTTTTTTTTCTGGAACTTCTAATTGTCTTCTACGAATCTTTCACACTTCACTCTTGTGACATATTCTGACTTGTTCACCTCGTGTCCAGTTAGTAATTCTTCAAGTGATACTTGTGCTTTTGGTATTAGTCTGTGGTAATCGTAGTGAAGAATAATTATAAACTTTAACCGTTTTGTCTACCGCAATCTCTCAACCAGCTGTTGTTTACGTGTTGTGAGCACTCCGATCATGTCTGACCTCGTGGAGAATGAAAACTCTAGTGAAAGTGAAAGAAATGCTCAAGAAAATGAGCAAGAACGTGTTTGTTTTATTTGTGATTTGCCAGGTGATCCTATTGATAACCGGGTAAAATGTCTGTCAAGCGCAATTTTAAAAAATTGCATCCAAGCAATTGAGGTTAGGAGTAAGCAACAGTCTAACACCTCCAGAAGATCCATGGATGTTGCTTCAATTCAATTGCCCTTTACATCTTTAATTTGTACGTAAGACTTTGATTTTGACAAATACATATTTATGTTTCAGAAAATAATAGAGAAGATAATTCGGACGTCGATGAAGACGATGATTCCGATGACAACTCAGCAACTGATTCCGATACTGAATAAATTTATCAAATTTTTCTAAAAAATGAATTTTTTTTTTTATTATTATCATAAAATATATAGAATTTTTCTAAAAAATGATTGTTTTATTTATTCACATCATTACCATGAAACAAATCAATTATATGTATGTATCAATAATGTTTGAAGTATATATTAAACCAAAAAGTATATAAAACTGTTGATACTGGGATTGACAGTTTCAATTCTTGGACATAATATACACACCGTTTCAGTTCAGTTAGACGTCATAGTGGTTTTATCATATTATCAATTATTTTCTTCAAAAATATGTAAATGCCGTACTGTATCAGATGGCCAAAAAGTACCCTTAAAATTGTAGCGTCACTTTCATCAGCCTAAAAGATATGGTCTGCATAAAAATGTACGGCATCATTTTTTCCTAATTTATCTATGTTAATACTATTTAAAACAAGGGATAAAACGTAAAAAACTGCTATATTTCATTAATCTATGATATTTAAACTTTTACAATAATTTGTAAAATTTCAGGTTTTGTATTTCTCTGTAATTCTTTTTAGAACGGTTTCTTTTAAACGGCAATACTATGTAACAATTGTATTTTACAATATCTTGTTAAAAAAAAAGTTTCCGTACAGGATCAAATGATTTTACAGCTATAAAAATCAAGGATACGATGAAATGAAGATAGTTATTGATATACATTCAAATGAACAATCATTTTTTGACGGCATTATTTTTAATAGTACTTTTGAGTGCTAGATAATGTTTTGGAACTTAAGCCGTACTTTTTCAAATCACCCCCTGGACCACGGAAAGAGAGGGGGTGGTAACCCTCGATTTGTTACCCATGTCGCATGATTTTTGTACGGCGTTGCGGAATAATGGATTAGAAGCAGTATTGAAATAGTATGACATAGATGCCGTATAAAATCAAATGACCAAATTTACCCTGGTGATTGTCGGAAAATAAAAAAAAAATCCGACTTTGTGGCTCACCATTTTTTTACGGCACTGTGCGTTTTCTTATTATTTTTCATGGATCTATCGGTGGTAAGAATGCCGTACAAAAATATGTGACCAAAATGTACTCACTCTACCTGTACTTTCGAATTCTCACCTGCACTCAGTTGAACAGCTTACAAGTGCTCTTATATCGTTCTAGATAGGTCACCTGGTGGTTCAAATGACCCATAATTTTTACAGCATGGGCCAGTAGTCTATAAATGGGGCCTTAAGTTCGACAACCGACAAATAACCGTCGATGATTTCCTATTTAGGTTAGAACGCTTAAAAATTAGTTACGGGGTAAGCTGGGAGGAGGTAGTTCTAAACTTCCACCACTTTATTAATGGGACAGTGGAGAACTGGTATTGGTTGTACCTAAAATCAAACCCTAACGTGAATTGGAGGACGCTTCGAATAGCTTTAGTGGAACAGTATCGGAGCCTCGATACAGACTCTGAATTGTCGAGGAAACTTTTTGACAGGCACCAAGGTCCGACGGAGTCTTTTGATGATTTTTACTCGGCGATACAATTGCTCAACAGTAGGCTGAGGATCCCCAAGGAACCCCAGGAGATAGTGGAGTTATTAAAATTGAATGTTAAGAAGCGGATGGGTGAACTCCTTATTACGTTCCATACCAATAGTTTGCCAGAGATGGTATACGTGTGTAGGAACGTGGAAAAGTATATGAATGATCGGGAGAGAAACCAAAAACAAGATAAGTTCAGTCCCTTCCCTCGAAGGAATGTCTCCGATTTGGAGGTAGCAATTAATGGTCGACCGGATGTGGAGATTCAAGGCCAGAACCTTGAAGCATTTCAGGCTAAAAGAGACGCCCGTCTGCTGAGCTGCTGGAACTGCAAGGTGAAGGGTCATTCATTTTTCGAGTGTCCAGACCCTCTAAAGAAACCTGTTCTGTTTTAAATGTGGAATGGAAAACGTAACGTCTCCTCAGTGCCCCAAATGTTCGGGAAACGCCCCGCGGAGCAGCTCAGAGTACCGGAGAAGCTGCTCGCCAAGGAAGAATCTGGACTCCAGCAATAAAACAACAAATGCCAGATACCAGGGACAAGTCCCCAAATCCGTCGCAGGAAAGCGACAAAACCTTAATGACAGAAACAGCTGTGAGGATTTTAAAAGCAATCGAAGATCGAGTCTGGAGGGGGATGTTCCAACAGCTAAACCGAATGATCAACTCCCGAAACCAATTCACAAATCTTTGCATGAAAGGATCCAAAACTATTACCAATTGAGGCAGCGGATTTTCGGTCCGCAAAGTAGCAAACCCGTCTCGGCAAAGGTGTTGAAAATTCGACAAAAGTTTGAAAACAAAAAGAAGATGCATAAGGTAATAGCAGCCACGACCCTTTGCTGCACAGACGATCCGCGACCATACGCGACTGTGCAAATTCTTGGTGAGTCGATGCTGGGCTTGCTAGATAGTGGTGCAAGCATAAGCTGTTTGGGATTGGGAGGAGAGGAGCTGCTTTTTAGGAGAAACGTTAATTATGCTAAGTTTAGTTCGGACATCAAAACGGCAGACGGAAAGAACCAAGCCATAATCGGAAAAATCCTGGTAAAGGTTTCATACAAGGGCGTTACAAAGGAGGTGGAATTGTTTTTGGTACCTACCTTGCAACAGCCGTTATACTTGGGTATAGATTTCTGGAGGGAATTCGGGATCGTACCAAACTTAATATCAGAACTGACCCTCAACGGGAACCAAGAAAGACTCAAACCCAACGCGCATGTGTTGACGAGCGAGCAGTCGAAGACATTGGAATAGACCATACAGTTGTTTCCTTCATCCGCGGTATTAGGCTTGGGGAAAACATCAATTTTGGAACACAAAATAGATAAGGGGGACGCGGAGCCGATTAAGCAACGTCATTATCCCGTGTCTCCAGCGGTTCAAACACTTCTGTATGAGGAGTTTGATCGCATGATTGGGCTTGGCGTGATTGAAGAAAGCTCCAGTGCGTGGAGTTCACCGGTAGTGCTGGTACGCAAACCGGGAAAGAATCGACTATGCTTAGACTACCGAAAAGTCAAAGCAAAGAGCAAAGGTTATGCGTATCCAATGGCTCATATAGAAGGGTTGCTATCACGTCTCACAGATACACACTATATTTCAAGTGTGGATCTCAAGGACGCGTTTTGGCAGATACCGCTGGAGCATTCATAGAGAGAAAAGACAGCTTTTTCGGTTCCTGGCCGACCCTTGATGCAGTTCACCGTTATGCAATTCGGTCTAAAGAACGCGGTATAAACCATGTGCCAAGTAGTGGACAAGGTGGTTCCGGCAGATCTGCGCGAGAAAATTTTTTCATATGTCGACGATCTGCTAGTTGTGTCGAGTACATTCGAGGAACACGTTGAGCTGTTAGCTATCCTAGCAGCGAAACTAAGAGAAGCGGGACTGACTATCAACGTCCAAAAATCAAGGTTCTGCTTCAGAGAGTTAAAATTCTTAGGGTTCGTGGTAGGTGATGGTTGTCTGAAAACGGATCAGAGCAAAATGTCCAGTGTAGTTGATTTCCCAGTACCGAAAACAGTACGACAGGTTAGGAGCTTTTTGGGACTAGCAGGTTGGTACAGGCGTTTTATAATAGACTTTTCGACAGTAGCCAGTCCACTAACGGATACGTTGAAGAAAGGAAGAAATTTGAATTCACCGAGGAAGCGATGGCGGGCTTTCGAAAACTGAAGGAAACTTTGACTACAGCGCCGATTTTGGTCAACCCGGATTTCAAAAAGAAGTTCATAATTTTGTGCGACGCATCGAACTCGGGGATTGAATGTGTGTTGTGCCAGTTGGACGACGAGGGAAATGAACGTCCAATCTATTACCATTCCCAAAAGCTCAACAAAGCACAACGCAATTACAGCGTGACTGAGCGAGAATGTCTAGCAGCCGTGGTAGGGGTTAAGAAGTTCCGGCCTTACATCGAGGCTCAACCCTTCAAAATAATAACCGACCATGCCAGTTTGAAGTGGCTCATGAGCCAAAAGGATTTGAGTGGACGTTTGGCTAGATGGTGCCTAAAGCTTCAAGGGTTCGAGTTCACCATCAAACATCGAAAAGGATCTCAACATGTAGTCCCAGATGCATTATCTCGGTTATATGAGGTGGAAGCTCTGAATTTCGATGGCTCGATGGGAACTGAAACTACCGATGTGCTACATATAGATCTTGCAGACCCCAGTTTTCGATCTGAGGAATACTGTAAGCTCATTGAAACCGTCGAAAAACAAAAAGAACAGCTACCTGACCTTCAAGTTTCAAAAAGTTTTGTATATAAGAAGGTCAGACATTGCACAGGAAATCCTTTACAGGACGACCTAATTTGGAAGCTTTGGGTACCGGAACAGCTAACCAAAAACGTAATCTCGTTGGCTCATGGTCCTCCAAGAGCGGCGCATGGAGGGATTTCAAAGGCTCTTTACCGACTCCGAAACCAGTTTTATTGGCCCGGTATGGCAGCGCAAGTGAAGGACTACTTGAGTAAGTGTGAAGTCTGCAAAATTTGCAAGGCGCCTAATAATACTCTAAGACCACCAATGGGGAAAGCTTTCCAAGTGGAAAGGCCATTCCAAATGATATACATGGATTTTTTGGGGCCATATCCTCGGTCTAGAAGTGGCAACACACACATCTTTATTATTTCGGACCAGTTTACAAAATTCGTGATAATTAACGGGGTACGAAGAGCAACAAGCGATGTGATAGTGAGGATCCTGCAGGAGGAGATTTTCCATGTGTACGGAGTGCCGGAGACAGTGTTATCAGACAACGGCAAATAGTTCGTTAGCAAGGAGTTCGGGAAGCTGATTTCGTCGTACGGAGTTAACCACGTAATAACAGCGCTATACTCTCCGCAAGCTAATGCGAGCGAGAGAGTGAATCGGTCAATTCTGGCGGCAGTGCGGTCGTATATAGATCCCAACCAGCGAAACTGGGACGCATATCTTTCCAGCATAGCGTGCGCACTGCGAACTGCAGTTAACTCAGCAACAGGAATAGCCCCGTACGAGGCTCTGTTTGGTCAACCCATGGTGGAGCATGGATCGAACTACAGCGTACTCCAAGAACTGGATTATCTTAACAATGCCGAGGTTAAGGTACTGACGAAATCTTCACAGATGAACATCCTGCATACGCATATTAAAGAATCCCTTGAAAAGGCGCACTCGAAATACGAAACCACGTATAACACCAGGAGCAAAAACATCAAGTTCGCCAATGGCGATATAGTATATCGACGCAACTTTATCTTGAGCGATGCTTCGAAGCGGATTAATGCCAAACTGTGCCCTAAATTTTTGAAGATGAAGATCCGAAAATCGATTGGAAACAATTTGTATGAATTAGAGGATCTTAACGGAAAAAAAATGGGGGTGTATCACTGTTAAGATCTGAGGCGATAGCATGAAAAAGTCCGGCTAAACTCAGCCTGTGCATGAGAGCTTCCGTAAGGGTTTCCTGCTCCTTTTTCGGCAGAGTCCTTGGAAAAATCAGCAGGTTTGTGGCAAATCAAAAAGCCGTTACAGAATGGGAGTTTAAAAATAAAAGTAGCAAAAGAAAAGTAGTAGAGCACGCACTGATATTCCAATATAAGAAGACTAGGTGTGGAGCTTAGCTATATTATGGCAAACTTAAAAAAAAAACGTAATAAGACGTAAAAGGTAGGCAACCCCGAATTTCAGAGCATAGAGCCAGCTTTCACCAATGTTCAACTAAAGGGGTAGGGTTGTCGAAGGGAGATTTTGGGATGAGGTTGAAAACAAATATATATTTAATGAAACTAGAAAAAAAAGGGAAAAGAAAAGGCAATATGAAATGAATATAAAGTAAATAAATAAAAAAAAAGATGAATAAATAAGCATCGGATTCAAACCCATGCTTAAAAGAGGCAGGTAGGGCGTCATTTTCATTTCATTTTCAATTCATTTTTATTCAGTTTTTCTTATATCTACTTACATGCTAACAAAAATGTGTAAAACTAGCTTATATAATAACTTAATTAACTTACTGACCCTAAGCGGGTACTCTAAATTATTCAATGTCTTACTACTAATGCCTTTCGGCCTTAAAATACCTTATTAATTAATAACAAGAACTAGTTATAACTGAGAAAATTTTTTTAAAAACTTAGTTTTCATGATCGTTTTTTGTGTTTTCTTAAAACTTATTAAAACTAATTAAAACTACTTAAATCTACTTAAATCTAGAGCAGCCAGAGAAGCTTTTTTTTTTTTGTGTTTTGTATTTTTTTTGTGTTTTTTGTATTTTGTATTTTTTTTTTTTTTTTTATTTTGTAATTTTTTTTTTGGGTTTTTTGTATTTTGTAATTATTTTTTTTTTGTATTTTGTAATTTTTTTTTTTGGATTTTTGTGATTTTTTTGTTTGCCACTGTACCCACCCCCCATACCCTAAGACTTACACGCTAAGCCTGTGTAAGCCAGCCATTGGCGACTCGCTATCCATATCAAATTCATGTTGTTGCTCCGACAACCACCAGAACATTTTCGACGTTTTAACAACGTCACTACGATTGCGATCTGAAACCGCCCTACTGAACCGGAGGAGCTCTTCAGCTTCTCCGCCTACTGCGGTGACGTCTCGGCTGTAAAGGAGCCGTCGTTCCACGGACTTACGGCAGACGTGGTAGATTAGCGGAACCGCCAACCTATCCTGAATCAGCCCTACCATATCAAAATAGAGGAAAGCCTCCGGTGGGACAAATCCACTGAAGCGCGTTCTCTCCATATATTTAGTGTTGGGGTAATAAGCCCAAAAAATCAGGCCATTGGTCGAGGTCATCGCTCTTGCAGTGTGACCATGAGTCAGTTTTATAATGAAGTTGTCGATCCTGTTTATTTGAGCCCCGTTGTAAAGGACCTCATTAGGATAATATTTTCTGTACTCCGACTCTGGTGTTCTGTGCAATCCAAGACAGGTACGCAGACACTGTCTCTCAAACACCCGAATCTTTTCCATTTGACACGCTGTAACATTGAACCACACGGGGCACCCATAGACAATCATTGGCCTTATGAGGGCCATGTAGCAAATCACCTTCACTCTGCTATCAAGTTGACTGCTGTGAAACAGTCGCCTTGTCAGAGCAAAAGCTCCTCTAGCCCTGGCCAGAGCTGCATCCTTATGTTTGTTAAAATATAGATACTTATCTAGCCAGATGCCGAGATACTTGACTACTTCTTTGTTTGGCAGTGGGTTGCCATGTAGATCAACGATCACCAGCTTTCGCCAGTTCTTTCTCGTATCCCATGAGGCCCGAGCCAACGAGGTTCTAAACACAATTGTTTCCAATTTCTATACGTTGATTTTCAGCTTCCAGTCATCGCAATATTGCTGGATCTTATCGAAGTCACGCTGCAAAAGAATTCTGATAACTTCGATCTTTGGACCTGTTCTGTACGCAATAAGGTCGTCGGCGTACGCTATAGCATGGTGAAGAGAACCAATTAGATCGCCGGTGAAAATGCTAAATAGAATAGGAGAATTCACCGCTCCTTGTTGCAGACCGTTCTGTATTTTAAAAGTTCTGGTAGAAGTTCTATTGCAACTTTTCACAACAAACGTTCTACCATGAAGCATGTCATTCAGAATATATAGTAGTGGTTTACTCATGCCATATCTGATCAACTTATAAAAAAGACCGTCTAACCAATCGGTATCGAAAGCCTTCTCCAAGTCAACCAGACATGCACCCGTACACTGATTTTTAGCTTTGTTCCATTGAATATCTGATACTAGTTTAGACGCGGTATGTGTGGTACCATGGCCCGCCTTAAAACCGAACTGATTTTCTGGAATGATATGTTTGTCCTCAGCCCATGTGGACAGAGCTCTATTAAGAACTTTCTCGAATACCTTGCTGATACTCGGAAGAAGACTAATTGACCGGAGATTTGCTGGATTGGAACCATCCTTACCTTTTTTAAGGAGAGGATGGACCACTGCCGTCTTCCAACGCACTGGATAATATGCATTATTCAGCGCATTGTTGAACAACGTGGTGTATATGTCCACCGCTTCCGCAGGGAGGTTTCGCAGCACAACATTGGGTATGCCGTCGACTCCTGCTGACTTCTTTTTCTTTATTTTGTGAAAGATGTCCTCGAGGTCCATCTTAGAAACGAACAGGGTGTTATCACCGTTTCGCTGGGCGATGGCTGCATTTCCAAGTCGGTCGTCATTGAACCTAGTGAAACCAGGATTCTCGGATCGCCAATGCGAGATCTCGTCTCTAAGATAGAAGTGTCCAACGAAGGCTCTATTTTCAAGGTCGTAATTCGGGCGAATGCACTCATTCACCTTATATACTCGCTCGAAAACAGCACCCACCGTCTCTACCTTCTCTTGAGCATCTTCCACTATAAAGTGGTCATCATCCAAGATGGCCTCATCAGGATCTATTCCTATTGTCAGAAGTAAGTCTTTGTTATCTGTCGTCCTTTGGAGTTTAATACCCTGAAGGTCATTTTGATCTTTTCTCCTAAAGATTTTGTTTATTTCCGGAAACATACTCGGGCTGTTGGACTGTACAGCCCGAATTTTATTGTTCCAGAAACATGAAATTGAAACTCTATAGTTTTCTTTAATAAGTTGTTGGAGATTTTTGATCTGTGACCTCAGAGTTCTAATCTCCAAATCGTGTCGGTCAGTAAACCTCCTGTGCAAGAGTTTGAGTCTTGACAGGAGTCTACTTTTTTGTTTGTATAGTGCGTCTATTGTCGCGTTTCTGTACATGTTTGTTGGATCGTTTTGCCTATACTTAGGAATCGTCCTGTCCATTGTACTACGGATTGCATCCTCCATACGTTGCAGGTATCCATCGATCTCAACGTTCGACAGATTCCTGTTGCATGGTGGCGCAATACCGTTCGATCGAAGTTCCCTTGAGACGGCACCGGAAAAGCGCGGCCAACGTGTCTTACCGTAGTTGTAAGAGTGCGTCGGCACGTACTCCTCCAGTTCCACAAGGTCGTTCGGAAGCAGTATGACGGCGGCAAGTCCACAGTGGTCACTGTCGTACTCAACCGTCTTCAAACAATTTTTCGTCCGTCGAAGAATGTCGTCGGTCAGTTTCAGTCTTGAGTCTTAAAGCAATAGATCCAAATAAGAGCCACTTCGAGGATATGAAGGCCTGTCAGTAGCCAGCAGATCGACTTTACACTCAATGCTGTGGAGCCCCAGCCAATTGAATAGCTGGGTCCCCCTTGGATTGGCCAATTGATTTCCCCAATCTTGGTGTTTAGCATTGTAATCACCGGCCAAAAGGAAATAGTTTTCATCCGAATTCAGTTTCAGACATCGAAAAAGTGTTTCGAGCTCTGTTATAAAACATGAATTTTGAGAAGCCTCCGGTGCATAGATCGCGACCACATACAACCGCCTCCCCTGCTGGAGAGGAATGCATACGATACACGCTTCAAGCAACTGAAATCGGCGTACTTCACCACTATATATTACTTTATGAGCAATGCCCTTACGTATGAAGATCGCAACCCCACCCGCGAAAGTCGAGTTGGGTCGGTCCCTCCTTACGATGTAATTATTATTCGTCAAATTGTGATGCTGGTTTAGCCTAGTTTCGCTAACCATACATACATCAGGACGTTGGTCTTTTAACATCTCAAAGAAGTTGGTTCGTCGTTCTATCCTAACTAACGAATTCACATTCACGGCTAGGATCTTGAAAGGCCTCTGTGGCAGCGCGCCCGTTAACCTAAAAATTGCGCAAGCGACGGCACTGCACGGTAGATCAAGTCCACCCTACGCCCCTGCTCACTTATTTGCCGTGATAGTTCACTCATTTGTGCCTGAATGACACGCAGAGCGACCATCACCTCTGACTCCCCAGTAGCAGCCTTTGAGACAGATGCCTGTGCGGCCGCTTTCTGAGGAGGCTGTACCGTTTTCCCAGCCCCCACGCCATTTGGGCGTAGGAGACTTTGGGAACGACGGCCCTTGGAATTGGTCTGGCTGTTTGCCTTCCCTCATCCTTAGTTGCTGTTGGAGCGGCGTGACCGAACCGTTGGCAACGAAAACATTGTAAAATGTCCCCGTGCCTGTTTAATTTTTCCCATCTTACCATCTGGTAGTCCAGGACGGAGATTTTCCTTAGACTCTCCAGATGGCTATTGGGTGATAAAGTGACGAGGAACATCGGCAATAGCCGCTTCTCCCGTCTTGCCTTGGCCGTGGTGAACGACTTGACCCCGATGAACTCGAGATCTTCGCTCGCCAACCTGCGGAGTTCAACTAAGAGCTCCTCTGGGTCAGAGGTAGGCTCTACCCCTTTCAATAGCATTGTTTTCGGTTTCTCCTCTTTGGGAGTATAACTAAAGTGTTCGGTGGATGTTGTTTGCAACAACGCCCGAACGATCTTGTGGTCACCAATGTTTTCGCATTGGATCGCATGTCGATCTTGGCCTAATATTTTAATTGTAAATTTGTCACCAATGGCGGACTTACATAAGTTTTTGGTAGCTTGAAGTTCCATCTTTAGGGTATTGATAGGGGGCACCCTGCTCTTTGTCTTCTTCTTTTGTTGTTGTTGGGTTGGCTGCTGCTCTGCTTGTTGCTGCTGTTGGTCTGCTGACTTCTTCTGCTGCTTCTGGATCTGGCTCGGTGTCGCGGCTTTTATAGCCGCGGTCCCCCGTGGCTGCTCTTCGGTAGCAGTTTTTTTATTTAACTCAGCTTTTTTAGCTGTGGTCCCGCGTTGCTGCACGGGCGCAGTTTTTTTGTTTGCAGCATTTTGTGCTGCTGCTGCTGGTCGCTGTTCTTTTGGCGCATCAACTTTTGGTTGCGACTGTTGTTGATGCGCCTCCCTCTCCGCTCGCCTACGATCCTCTTGCCTTTGTTTTATTTCGGCAATTTCTTTATTAAACTTAGCCAGTGTCTCCGTGAGAAACTGCATCCGCTGTTCTTCTTCCTCATCGTTGTTATTATCTGCCAAGGCAGCGAACGAATTGCCGCTACCTGTATAACGGCCCTCGCCACCGTTTGACTCATAATCGTAAGTCGAGTTGAGACTTACGATGCTTTCTGTGTCCGTCGACATTAAATCGTCATCGACCTCCTCTGCCGCTCCCTTCGCCTTCTGCTTTCGGGGCACTAAATTCGGCTTTACCTTTAGGCGCCGCTTCCTCTTAACTGCAGTTCCAGCTGCCTCTGCTGTTGTTGCGGTTGTTGCCGCTATCGGTTTTGCGGTTGTTGCCGCTGCTGTAGTATTTGTTGTTGTTGCCGCTGCTGTAGAATCTGTTGATTCCAACAGTTCTTTACTCGCAGAGGCATCTTTCGATGCCCCTGCCTTCTTCTTTTTCACCATCTGCTTTTTTTCCCAATCAATGACGTTTTCAACCGCCCGGTTATGAAAAAAAGCTTCCAAAATTTTGGTCGCCTCTGAGTGGGATTTGAACCCACGACCCTTGGCTTCAGAGTCCGCCACTCTACCACTATGCTAACTTTTCAGTTAACAAATCGATAGCTAAATTAGCACTTAAACATTCACTCACTTGAAAATACACTGTCACTGCTCTGCTATAGTCTTTCCTGCACGAAAGTCAAAGATCGACTGACAGAGTCCGCCACTCTACCACTGTGCTAACTTTTCAGTTAACAAAACGATAACTAGGTCTGCACTTAAAATTGCACTCACTTGGAAAAATACTTTTACTAACACTTTCTCCGCTGAAGTCTTTCCTGCTCGAAAGTCAAAGATCGACTGAGGGCGTCCTAACCACTCGGCTACGGAGAGTATTAAAATTTGGAAGAAAAAGTATTAGACTGAACCAATCTTGGAGGAGGAGCATGGCAGAATAGGAGTGCAAAGAAAAATATGCGAAGAAAGAAAGAAAAAAATGGAAACGAGGATCGTTAACTATTACCATTAGAAGGGATGGTGTTAGTGGGGACGCTGGACAGGAGATAAGGTATTCGGGGAAAAATTATCTGAATAGTTACAATGGGGACACACCTATATGGAAAAAAATCTAAATCGCAAATCCAGATAAAAATCAGAATTTTGCAAATAAAATCTTAGCCATAATTCCCTAAAAATCTTTACCGGAAACACTTCCATCATTAAAAAAACTTATCGAAAAACTGATGCGGACACGAACAACAATGGGGAAGAAAAGGGAATATTTGGTCAGTTGGGTTTGGTAAGTCGAATGAGAAAGGCGGCGGTAGACGTATATACGTAAGCGTTAAAAGCCGAATTATTAAAGTTTGCGGTAGTGCTATTGCTTAGAAAATAGTTAAATATTAAATAGAGAAAAAAATAATAAGAGCGAGGAACTCAGTGCAGACGAATAAGATCTCTCAGTCTTAGTGGAGCTGGCCAAACCCAACACAGGTAAGCTAGGCTAGGGTAGACCTAGACCGCAATTTCGGCAACCAGTGCATGTAAGCACCACCAAACCAGAGACGGCTACTCGAGCAAGCCGCAGGCGTGGGTTACACCCTCAATACCTTATCGTCGGGCTGCTCGACATCGAAAATAAAAAAAAAAAAACCAAGTCTACCTTCCCAAAGGTCTGACGTGAATAAGCCAAAGCATACCACGTTGTATTGCATCGACAACATCATATACTGCAAAAAAAAAAACCTACACCAACGCTCAGAATTTTTTTTTACACCAACGCGTCATAGAGGTCATCAGACGAAGCAAATCGGGCAGCGCCTTAACCTACTCTTCCCTATCATCGTCAGCAGCACACATTCCTCATAACTTGATCGACCACAGGAACAGACGACGCCTTTTTACGGAAGAAAACACTCGAGTCAACACCTTCCATGATGCCTATCCGACGACAGCGAGACCACCAGCAACACACGCCAACAACAGTAGTACCAATCGCAACCTATTATGGGCCGAAACAGGCTAAGTACCTGCTGTCAATGTAGGGTATCCGGTAGATTTAGTAGTTTATATAGTTATGTTTATGCCATAATGTAAGTACCTATACTAATTAAAGATATTACTAGAGAAACAAAAGTAAATTTTAACCCTAAAGTAAACGAATAGAAAAAAAAGAAAAAAAAAACGTTAATTAGAAAATACTTAAATAACACCTAAAGTTACTGGACTAATGGAAGCTAATTCGATTTTATGAACACAATTAAAATTTAATCTTATCCTAACAGGTAGACACTACGAAAGCTAATAATAAAGAGCTTACACTCGACGTCATCAATTGAAGCGGTGCACCTCCTCAATGGATCGTCGCGTCGCAGACACATTCTTAGGAAAAGAGATAACAAGATGACAACTAATTGCATGTAAATTTAATACCTTATCAAAAGCTCGGGGTAAGTGAAATTTGCGAGTTTTTTTTTTATATTGAATTTTGAAAGTGTTTATGATCGAATTCGCCGCCAAAATTATTTCTGGAAGTAACTCTTTCACCTAAAAGTATGCAACTCTAATAGAGTCTTGGAAAATTTTAATAAAGTAGAATCATTGTATATGGAATCTATAGTACCATCGAAAAGAAAAACGGTCGCTAAAAGCCGTCTATTGATCCGCCGGCCGGCGTACTAACATTCCCCTGTTATTTCTAGAGCGCCGGCGGATCAATAGATGGCTTTGAGCGATCGTTTTTGTTTTCGATAGTACTACATATAAATTCCATATACAATGGTAGAATATTATACCTAATGCGAATAAATAAGCTTTAATCTATCGCATTCAGTGTACTTGTACAACTACATATATATATATATACGAATACAGGTATTATATATAGATAACAACCTGGGTTATGGAATAGGCCTATTGTAAGGGATTGTTATTGAGGTTTTGGGTTAATTTGCGTATCTATATGAGATCACGCATATGAAATTTATAATTTAGTGTTAAGACTTTGGAGATACATATATTAATTTTTTTATTTTCAATAAATGTAACCGAATATCTGAAAATTTAAACTTCACAGTGTATGTTGATTGGGAAGATTTAGCAGAGCGACCAAGACGATGGTGAGACACTAAGAAAATTTCGAGGGGTGAGTGTGGGGACGGAGGATACTTGTAAGCGACGAAGAAGGTACTATAACCGATGGTAAGGTTTTAGTTAGGTAATTATTGTACATTTTAGGGGGTTGCCATTTAAAAGGTAGTGGTAGCCGTTAGCCGTAGGTCGTGTTACTTGTTGAAGCGTGGGGGGGATATCCACAGAGGGCTAACGACACCAAGTCCTCCTGACCGTAAGGGTTACCACCCGGACACAATGATAGCATTCCATTAAAAAAGTTTTCCTGGTTATTTTTCGCTTTCCTCATAAATCCATCGAGGAAATCCGATCATAGTGAAAAATTTTTTTATCCTTTTGGACGAATTTTGGCTCAGGAATTTTTTCTTGGAACCAACTCTATCGAGCAAATTTAATTTTTTTTTGTTGTTGTTTATGCGGCATGATATATCGTAACAACTGTTCTATTCTATGTTGGCAAGAACCCTTCCTCCCGACGAGTAGAGCCCACGTAGATAGAACACCCTTCACTCCTTCCTCCCGAGACGGCTGATCGTATCCTGTAAGACGGTGAGTTGCCCTGGGGCGATAAGAAAGGGTGAAGGATTTTGGTGACCCTTGACATTTGTGGTTAGAGAAGGCGAATAGGAATTTCGGAGACGGTGAATGGCACCTCCTCTCGGGGAAATAAGGAGGATGTTAAGGGTCGTTGAACAACCAGCCAAGGTTCCGTTACAGGCTATCATCCATGTTCAAGACCTTGATAATGTAATCTGCCTGCAACTTTAGCGTTTTAATAAACAACGCTGATAATCCAGTCTCCAAGTTTAGTGAATAGTTTGGTGTATTCGATGGTAGTCTGACGGTGCGTTTAAGATAAAAGCGTAAAAGTTTTTCTACTTCATCATATTGTTGACATATACATATATAGATTAATACAATAAATTATAACAAATGCCTTCTTTCGTTTTGAATGCATACCAGGAGCTAGATTCCGCAAGAGTGAACTTTTATTGTGTACACGAAAAATTGTGTACACTCTCTAATCTGAGTTCCGCAAGGGTGAAGGTGAGTTTTTTTGACAGAAGACGTGTACACTATCCTTCAAATTTATTCACGGTCTTTCAGAGCGTGAGTTTTCAGAGGGCCGTGAGTGTGAGTTTTTTATACCCACTCTTGCGGAATCTAGCCCCAGAGCCCGTTTTTTGGATTTCGTTGTGGATGTTTGCTCTCGATAACTCTAGTCTAGCTTGTAGTGATCCTTCGGAAATACGTTGTTCTAATTCAGTTAAGGTTCTTATTTCCGATGAGTAAACAATTTCTTTCATTCATCCTCATGCAAAAAAATCCAACACAGTGAGATCGGGAGATCGTGCATGCCAGTGAATTGGTCCATTTCAGCCTATTTATCGATCACCGTATTTTTCGTCCAGCCAATCCTGTTTTACGACAAAAGTGGGTGGGAGCACCATCTAGTAAGTACGTAGTTTTGCTTTATTTCATTGTTATTCTTCTTTATGCAATTATTTACAATATTCAAGAAATATTATGTAGATATTGAAGAAAAATGTACATTGTGCATATTCATATAAAAATAAAATAAATATTAATGAACAAGGAGCTTAACATCTTGGTGGAAGTATGATGAAATTCGGTGAAGCAGTGGAACATCCTCCAATAGGTCTGGAAGATTATATTGTAAAAACTCCAGATATTTCGTAGAATTAAATCGCGGTGCTAATTTGAAAGGTCCGATCAATTTATTTCCAACTACCTGCCTGCATTAGGTCTTGCAGTTAGTACTTATCCAGTTTCTCGAAGCATTCAAAAGGTATTTCCAAAAACATTTTGAGAAGGAAGTCGTCTGTTGGGATAAAGTTCTTGGTATCATCGTTGTGCTTTTCTTGAATTTCCATTGCAAAACCCATATACGAATAAAATGTCTGTGTAGCAAACATTCTTTGATTTTAGTGTTTCAAAATTTTATCATCAGTCAAAAAAAAGTTCATCAATTGGAATCTAACTTCCAATTCCCCGGTGTATTAATAATGCCCTTTTGTTGACGACCTCACTAGGTTGAATATTATCAACAATATGCTTTGAGAAATAAAGAAGCATTAAAGAATTTAGCCTATCACTACACATCGTCCTACGCAAATAATTAAGAACTATTTTAAGTTTACTAAATGACCGCTCACAAGAAGCCAACGACACAGCAGAAATTAACATGTAGCAAACTTGTTTGAATGCGAACGGAATCACATCTCTTAATTTGAATACCTCTTTGCCAATATCGTCGAAATTTGAGCATTTCTCACAAGTAAAAAGAAGAATTTGCAGTTCCGATAAGTAACGATCTAATTCTATGATAGATTTGACTAATTCTATGGTGGTGGTGTCATTTGCTCTGGAAGCGGGTATTTTAAAATTTTTTAAGAAAGGTTCAAGAATGGTAAAATTATCTGTTAAATTATCTTTAACGTGCGAAATAAAAGTCAGCAAATGAAGAAGAACTTTTTATTAAAGCATTTAATTGAATGTCATTATCGTTCATTTCTTGAAATAACTCTAATGTGCTTCGAATCAGTATTGAAGCGTCAAAAACGTTATACTCTTCCGCCTTTAGACTCTCGGTCAAATTCTTAACTTTAAACATGACACTTTTGCAAAAATATAACGAGCTAATAAAATCAAAATCTAAGATTTTTTTTCAAAACTCCTGGAGCCATCGAGTTTTTGACAAATATTTGCAAGCAAGGAGTTATCAATGTTTTTTTTTTGTATTTTTGTATTTGTATTTATTTATTTAGAACTTAATATTAAGATTTACATCTTTTAGATAATTAAGCCTTGATGTGGATGGATTTTATGGTAACTAATTCAAAATTAAAACAAGTTGTACATACAAAATTTCAAATTTTATATCTTAGATAATGTACGACTAAAATTAAAATGAATTTAAAAAAGAGAAAAGAGAATAGAATTTACATATTTTTGTATATATTTATATATATATAAAAAAGTAAATAAATAATTAAAGAGAAATAATTAAATAATTGAAAGCAATTTTATTTTATAAAAACAACATCCCCAAAACAAACACCTACCAAATAATGATACAGAGACTTAATCATTTTCATTAAAAAAAAATAAACAGCAAATTTATGAATGCTTGCTAAAAAAAAAAACTTCAATTTTAATGATTTGAAACATAAAAAGGTTCAATTTTGAAATTAATGATTCGTTGATAAGTATTCAATTAATTTCTTTTGAAATATACCTATACTATCCGTTCTTCTTAATTCACGTGGGAGAGAATTCCAAAGGCGAGCAGCGTTAACAAAAAACTGTCGTTCGGTAGTAAGACAGGTAAAACTGGGAATTGAGATTTGGTTGGTTCTATTCGATGACAAAAACTGGATACAATTGTAGAGGTCGGGTGGCTGTTTAGTTTGGACAATTTTGAATAGCATTGTTAGTGTCTTAAATTTTAAAAGGTTAATACAACTAACACCATATAAATTCGAAGAATAACTGGAGATATGATCATACCTATTTAGCCCAAAAACATATCGAGCAATATTGTTAAAAACGACGCTGATTTTCCTACGAGAAACGGAATCCATATTGCAAAAAATTTCGCAGCCATATGTTAGTATTGGGACTACTAATGTTTTAGCCAACATTTTTCTAGTTTCTATTGGTGTGAATTTTTTTGCAATAGATAATGTTCTTAAGGCTCCATATGCCTTTCCAACGGCTGAGTTTATGTGGTCGTTCCAGGTCAGAGTCCTATTAAAGTAAACTCCAAGGTTCCTAGCCGTATGAACAAACTCTACAGGAACATTATTTAACAATACAGCAGGAAAGTAAGTCAGGTCAAGTATTTTCCTAAAAATGACAAGGCACTTTGTTTTTAGTGGATTTAAAACCAGTCCACTTTCGTTTGACCATTTATAAATTGCACTCAAATCTTCGTTGATGTTGCATACACAGTTTTCTATTAGACCTAACGATGAGCTTTGAAAATACTGGACATCATCGGCAAACATATGCACATCCCCATACTTTACAAGGGAAGGAATTTCATTAACATATGTTGAAAACAGAAGAGGCCCCAAAATCGACCCTTGAGGGACACCACGCATTAATGGAAGAAAGTTGGAAATTTCAGTACCCGATACTACAGCCTGTTTCCTTCCTGTTAAATATGAAAAAATGAGTTTGACTGCTTCCGGAGCAAAATTAAAATTTTGCGAAAGCTTTCGACACAAGATCTCATGATCAATTGTATCAAATGCTTTGGAGTAGTCAAGAAGGACCAAGAACGTGACTTTATCATCATCCATAGCTCTCCTTACCTGCTCCACTACATCCAAGAGCGCAGTAGTACTACTGTGATGAGATCGAAAACCAGACTGCTTAGCCGATAAGAGACTATGAGTTATTAAGAAACGACTGATTTGCTTTTGCATCAATCTTTCAACGACTTTCGACAGGAATGGGAGAATGGATATAGGTCGAAATTCTGTTCCACTGCGGTTCTTTGGTATTGGGATAATTTTAGAAAGCTTCCATTTGGCTGGAAATGAACTCTTAGTAAAAACTGAGTTTATGGCGGTTGTGACAAATGGTAAAATAAGTGGCATTACTGCTTTAACAAAAGTAGGGTGCAGTTGATCGAATCCAATGGCGTTTGATTTTATTGAAATCAAACTTTCCACAACGTCTATGGGAGTAACAGCTTCGAAATTGAAAAAACGTGGGAGGGTGGTTGGCGGTAGCTCCAACTCAACATTTGGTGGATTCGAAAATGTAGGCTGAGGGACGGATGAAATAAAAAGCTGGTTCAATACATTACAATCTGCGTCCAAATTGTGTGAATTTTGCTTACCAATTCCAACTTCTCGGAGATTCTTCCAGAGCTTTCGACCATTTTGCGAAATGTTTAAATGCCTTGAGAACCACCTCGTTTTTGCAGAATTTATTAGCTTTACGCAATTGTTTCGGAGCAGCCGGTATTGTTGGCGATCCTCGGCTATCCTGAAGCGTTACCATTTTGCATATGCCTGGTTTCTTAGATTAATACAATTGCGGATCTCCACACTAAACCAAGGGTTATCACTATTCCTAACAACCTTCGTCTTTAGAGGAACGTGTGCATTAAATAGTCTAGCTAAGTTACTTTCAATGAACTCAATTTGTTCGCAGGGAGATGCTATATAATAAACATGTTGCCAACATATATGACTAATATCAGTCTCAAGAGCTCTCATATTTAAATTTTTAAAGTCCCGATATTGAAACTTCAATGGATGTCTCACAGGTGAGAAGTCAAAAGAGAGATATATGAGATCATGACGTGAAAAACCCGGGGCTGATAATTGGTCATATAATATCACTTTGCTCCTATTAGAAACATAAAACACATCTAATAGAGTACTCGAGTTACGCGAGTAGTGTGTTGGACAAGTAACATTAACTGGATACAGATTAAATGTTCTCATGTCATCGGTCAAACTGCTATCAGCTAAAAGGTTACTATTTAAATCCCCACAAAGAATAATATCAGGGAATAAAACGCAGTTATCTTCTAAAAATGAGTTGATTGGAGTTAAATCAAGATAGGAGTAGGGTCTATACACAACTCCCAATAACAGTTTATCATTATTGCAGCAAATTTCGATGAATAAACACTGGAAGGAATAACTCGGCAAAGACGTATACTTAACCCTGCACCTCAAAGACTCTTTAACATACAATGCAACACCACCACCAGTTCGATCAATTCTATCTGCTCTAAAAAGTGCATATCCTCTCATGGAATAAATTTTGTCATTCACATCGTTTTTAAACCATGTTTCAGAAATCGCAACAACATCAACATCCGAACCCTCAAACAAATCCCGAAACTCATCAATTTTCCCAAACAAACTCTGTGCATTCAAATGACAAATTTTAAAACCTTGATTTTGGGAGTTTAAAATATTTAACATTGCTTTTGTGATATTAACGTTTTGCTCGCTGTTGGAAACAATAGAACTATAACTTTGGTCACCCATGATCATAATAATTTAAAACCCGGGAAAAAACACGCAGACCAAGAAGAACGAAGGACTCAAATATAATGAATAAAAAGTATTTACTCGCGAAGTTTTCTGTAGGAATAGTGGCAGGGTTTGAAATTTGGGGTGGGAATAAAATTAAAATTGCTTGCATCATTATAAAAAAGAATAGAATAGAAAGAGAAAAAAATAAAATAATAAAATATATATATATACAAATAAATAGTAATTTTATAACAAAAATCAAAGAAAATGAATAATTATTACTAAAGTTAAATGAAGAAATGAAAGAATATTGATAATTTAATAAAAAAATTGAAAAGAATGAAATCAAGGCATGAAAAAAATAAGCTCTTACTATTTAAAATACTCAGCGCTACATTATCGGTGCTGCTGCATTATCGACATGCTTTTCGACTCTGGCAATACTTTTGGGTGTTGATTCTTCGATGACATCTTTAAACAAATTCATCAATGTGTCAAAATCATTTATTATGACAGGATCACCATGCGTTTGTTGTTTTATGTATACCTTGCCCCGAATTGTAAACACAGTTGAGATTAGTTTTTGCTTTTTTAGATTGAGTGCGGTATTGAGAATCTTTTGATTATTTTTGGTGAGGCATTCGCGAACATAAATCGGACTTTGCGATTCTATTCCCACGTCGTGCAGTACAAGTTGTCGTTTGTGTGTTCGTCGGTATTCGGCTATTTTTACAAGCAAGTGGTTTCTGTCGTGCGATGAAAAAAGTTTAACGATTATTGGTGCTGTGTTGGACCTTCTGCTATGTCGAGTGCGAAACATGCTTCTAACTGCGGGTACCACAATCTCAAGAGAAAGGCAAAGGTGATTAAATATACTGCCTAAGTTTGGAAGTTCAGCAGGTATATTATACAAAACAACGTCTGTCGATATGCTATTATTCTCCAGTGTTTCAACTGCTTCTTTAACAATCGCAATTTCTGACTTCATGCAGTTCGTTGAGGCTGTGCTTTGCGTGACAGTTTGTGCTTTTAACTTGAGAATATCAATATCCGAGATAACAGAAGCAATGTTCTTATTCAGAGTTTCAATTTTACTGTGCATTTGTGTGTTTTGTTCTATGAAATTAATGTGTTCATCTTCAATTCGTGTTAATCGAGTGTTAAAGCTGTTCATATTAGTTTGAATCTCTCCAATTCGCTGATCAACATTGCATAAGGAAGAATCGATTTTAGATATTTTTGTTGATATGGTTGCGACATTGTCGTTTAGTTTTTTCAGTTGACATTGCATTTCCTTTAATATATTTTTGGAGTTGGGACTAACAATTTGTGATCGAAGTCGAGGCAAGGGAGAATTCGAGGATGAATTTGACGTTCCTTGTCGCTTGAGTTCGGCAACTTGTTGCTGATCCATTTCAGTTTTGTTTTTATTTGCAGACATTGCAGTTAATTTGTGAATATGTAAGTTTGTAGGTATTTATATTTTATTCGGATGAAAATTAATGCCAACTTTTAAACAAGATTACTATAAAAGTAATAATCAAACCAAGTAACGAAATAGTTAATGTGAAACCACGGCACTTTGTTCAATTTTACAGCGTATTTGCAATCGCGGAGGTACTTTATATCAGGAGGAAAAGTATTTTAAATAAGCAAGAAACTTAACACGACTTAGTTTGAATGTTTCATTCTCAACCGTTGATTAAGTCTGTTTTTAAATTTTTCTTGCATACGTTGAAAACGTTTTGTACTACCTTAGAAAAAAACAAACAATGCTTCCAAAGTATTAAAAAACTATTTGATCAGCACGCTTGAGTTGCATGCTGTTTCAATGAAAATATTTATACTATGCGCCGCTTGACATGGAATGTAAGGAATTTTCTTACCACATTTTTCTGACAATTTTCTCTGGGTACCATTATACTTCCCGGACATATTTTTGGCGGTCATAGGATTGGTATACAATATTCATCACGCAGAAATACCTATTGATTGAATTGTAGATATGATTTTTTGGGCCAACTCTTCTTCAGTCTTCTTTGTTAAAACGAAAGTCATTTCCAAAAGGCGTTAAATAGGGACAATAGGGATCTTGATGCGATGAGTCAGGGGTTGTGTCAACCATTGCAGAAAAATAGCTGCTTTATTGATCTCATTCACGATGATTTTTTGAGTTTAAGTACCCAAGAGATCAATAAATTCATTTTGGGTAGTAGGACTAAAATACGTCACATCTCGCGGCCTTTTTGAAGACCCGTCCAACCATTTTTTCATTAATGGGTAGTGTCGTGGTGGATAGGCGTTGTACTATTCGGGTAGATTCTGACTGGTGCCAACCTGGCGGCGCCCAGATGTTGCAACTTATAGTACACGTCAATTGTACTTACTTTACCTCCAAGTGGTATCCACTGGGACCTGGGATGCTCCGTCCAGAGCTGACCTGCTAAACTGGTAGGTGCGAGTGTTGACAAAGGAATCCGGAACAAAAGACTTGTGATCAACACTATAATTGCTCTGCGAACAATGACTGACTGCACGAATCTCAGTGGTCTACGAGAGCTTTCGCGTATATGTCCCAGCGGATGAATTCGAATGGCAAAGTCAACGGTGGACCTCAGCAGTCAAAAAAGCAGAAACCCCTGAAGGAGCTACTCCAACATATTTGGTTTAAAGGTCTTTCAGGGTCTTTCAATACTAGGACAGGGTATTGAAGTAGAGATGGTGGCGGATGAGCTCCTGGTGAGCCAGAGGCAGCAATCACGCCCCTGCAGCAGGGTACGGACACTGAATATTCCAGCCCTTTATGTCCGAAGGGATCCAGAAGGACCTGGCCCTCCAGGTTGGGGGTTGTGCGTTGGGTTAACTACCCAACCACGGAAAAAAATATGGTTCCGAAACAACAAACATCTGCGGATAACGATAATGATTTCAAAGTTGACACTTGCCGTGGAGGGAGGGCTTAAGTTGTTGAATCTGAGAACTAACGAGCTATACCGGGGGTCTCAAATCGGGTTTATGACTAGAGTTGATTCCAGCAGGGTCACCCATGCCGAAAAGGTCGAAGGGGAGATACAGCGAAACTAAGAGACGATCCAACTCCCTCCACTCCTCCACCCCTCCACTCACCCTCTCCTCTATCCCCTTCTTCTACCCAACTCTAATCCTTTCCCTTTCCAGTGGGCCGCCATCAAAGTGTCAACCGTACCGTGCCGATGATCTACTAGGCTGAGGGCCCATCTCAAATAGCTCAGTTACTAACTGTGTACTCTGGTTTTGCGGCAAATTCCAGTTTCATCTTAGTCATATTCATATCCATGCATGCGGGGCTCTGTGTGGACGTACCCCATTATTTCCCTAGCTACTCGTGGGATCCAAAATAGATAATTTGAATACCAAACCCTGTGATGGAGAAGCAAGCAACTGCCTCTCTCTCTCTCAGCCACTGGCTGAACTACCAAACCTTGCGGGACGGATAGACCGATCTGCAATGGTAACATCCGACAGCGACATAGAATCCATCGGATATCAAAGCTCTGTCCTGACAGTGGAATCGTACGGGAGCTGTTAAGTTCCCTGGGGAGGGTCCACAGATAAGATTTCTGGGCTGCTCGCACAAACCAGGATGGCTTACAATGCGCAGATGCGAATAGTAGAGACTGGTTGGAAAAAACAGTCAAACTAATTTCACCATATGAAAATGCCAAGCTGCGAATGATGGACCTTCCAAAACCATGTGTGGCAACCGCATTCTTCCCTGGCCCGAACAACACAGCAGAAGATACTCTGAAACGGCTACGAATCCAAAACCAAGCCTTACCAGCCAAAGACTGGAAAGTCCTTAGGAAGATGGCTAACTCTAAGGAACTTGCCTTGACAATATCAATGGATAAAAGATCGGTATCCTTACTTGAAGATCTGAACTGCCAACCGTTCTTCAAATTCAATAGGGTCCAATTCCGGATTAAAAAGAATCTCAGTCTGAGGCCGGAATCCGCCTCCCAGACTAAAAAAGATAAAAAGCCGGAAAGACCACCTCCCTCCCACACTCAACTCAACGAAGTTTGACATTGCCCTCGTGCAGGAACCATGGATCAGCACGAGTGGTAAAATCCTCGGTCTAACTACAAATACAGGTAAAATATTATATTCAACCTCAGCCAGTAGACCTAGAACTTGTTTTATTTTTTATAATAACCTGCCCTTCTTCCCACTGACAGCATTTGTATCCGCTGATCTGACGGCAGCAATAGTGAGGATCGGTCACTCCAAGGAGATCATTGTTGCCTCAGCATGTTTCCCTGGAGATATTACACCATGCCCACCTCCACAGGTAATATAACTTTATGAGCACGCACAGAAAAACAAATTGGAGATTATTCTGGGATGCGACGCAAATGCTCATCACACCCTGTGGGGAAGTTAGGATATATACAAAAGAGGTGAGTCACTTATTGATTATATTATTAAAGAAAATTTAAATATATGTAATATTGGCAATGAACCCACCTTTGTCACCAAAACTAGAAGAGAGGTCCTAGACATTACATTGTCTTCATCTCCCTCTAAAGACATTGTCTTTGACTGGAGGGTGTCCTCAGAACCATCCTGCTCAGATCATAGACACATACGCTTTAAACTAGACACAAACATAATATCTTGTCTAACATATCGTTAAAAGAGAAAAACAGACTGGGTCTCGTTCAAAACAGATCTCGAAAACTCTCTTTAAGACAAAATCCCAAACATTAATAGCAAAGCTAAATTACATAGATTTCTTTGCGGAATACGCGAAAAACTCTATCATAACTACCTTTGAGGACAACTGCCCTCTGAGAACAAGATCAACTAAAAGGCAAACCCCTTGGTGGAACCTTAAGAAATTGAGATCATAAGTAGGGAAACTTTTCAACAAAGCAAAACGCAATGATGACTGGCAAACCTACTCTACTGCTCTCACCAAATACAATAATGAAATTAAAAAAGCCAAAACGGCCTCTTTTAAACAATTTGTGGAAAGTATCTCTGATGTCTCCTCTAGTTGCAGACTCCACAAAGTTCTCGCGTCCGACAAGCCGGCAAACCTAGGTACCCTTACCAAGGAAAACGGCTCTCAGACTTAGAACAAAGTAGAAACTGTGCAACTCCTAATAGACACCCACTTTTCACAATCTATCATTATAGACCCAGCAATAAACCTATCATCCCAAAGGGAACAGCATATGTTTCCATCTAGGGAAGACTGGACAACGGCCAGACAAATCTGCAACACCAATTTCATCAAATGGGCAATCTCCTCATTAAAACCGTTCAAGGCCCCTGGGGAAGACGGCATCTTCCCTGCCCTACTGCAGAACAGGGCTGTCATAATTGCTCACATTTTATCAAGACTGTTCACTTGCAGCCTAGGTTTTGGTCACATACCAGAAAGCTGGAGAAGAGTAACAGTTATCTACTTGCCAAAAGCAGGAAGGAATCTGGATCCAAGCCCTAAATCCTTTCGGCCAATCAGTCTAATGTCATTCATCCTTAAATGTATGGAGAAGGTAATTGTTAGACACATCCGGGATAAGTAATTAGCTACCCACCCACTATCCACATCACAATACGCATATCAACCAGGCAAATCAACGGAAACCGCGTTGAATGACCTAGTTACTAGGATCGAACTTTCTATCGATAAAAAGGAAATTTGCGTAGTAGCATTTCGCGACACAGAAGGAGCCTTCAATAACACTCCCTTTGTGTCTACAGACCGTGCTCTAAGGCACCACAACGTTCCACAAGTTATTCGTTGGGTGAGTTAGGTGGAAGTCTGAATATTCGCTTTAAATAAAAACGTAGAAGCTTTTCTACTGATTCAAATTGGTGGCTCCCCCATACTTATGACGCGTAGAGCATGATTGATTTTGCCACCGCTTCGAAGACTTTATATTTTAAGCTATAACTTATATATTGATTGGAGAAGCACATCTTCCATGTGGAGTTAATAGCGGATTTAGCTTTTATTAGTTTGTCAGCTAGGTGGTTATCTAGTTTAAGATTGCTGGAGAAGATTACACTGAGGTACTTAAAATCGTTGACAATCAGTTCCGATCTGCTATCGAACGTGTGAAGACGTGCCGTGTAAAGTGTCCGCATTTTTCCCAACCAGTGCCATTTACTTTTCATGCCACCATATCTCCATAATCTAAATCATTAAACTAATCCTTTCAAAAACAATAAAAACCAATTTTCCCGTGCGCCGCTAGTAAAAAAAAAATATTCATTATTTTTAAAACAAAAACAAAAAAAAAAGAGTGCAAATCAACATAAGTGTCAGTGCTTGTGCAGTGCAATCCATTTAAATGCCACCTACCACCCATTTAAATTAATATAAAGAAAAAAAAAAAAAAAAAAAAAGACATCAATAGCCCAAACACAAAGTTCGGTTCCTTTCTGTGTCATCTCCTGCCCTGCACCACTCTTGCAGTCACGGCATACACATTTCATATGATTTGAATTTTTTCTTATCAATGCAGTGTGTGCAAATGCTGTGGCTTTGAGTTTGCTAGGCGAATAGTCGATCAACGGTGTTGGTTCCGTTGGGGAAACATAAACAAGTTGCTGGTTGGGCATAACACCGCTAGTAATTTGCTTGTGTTTTCCAATCGAGACCTTTACTTGTTAATTCGACTAAGGTTGCGTCTGCGTTTGATATTTTGTTTTGTGTGTTTTTGTGAATTGTAATGTCGGGTAAATTTCGGGTCGATTTCAGCAATTCCAAAATTCGCACATTCCAAAATGCAGGCCAGCTGTTTTGGCACTGAGTGAAACACAGGTGGGTATTGATGCTGATCCCTCAGAGTTTAACCTACCTGGATATAGCTTAGTGCCTTTATTCTTTTCCTCATATGGCCTCGCCGTATATGTTCGAAATGATTTTGCTTACCAACTTCTACCATAATACGGCCTCTGTTCTAATACGAACTTTAATTTCATGTGGTTAAAATTCACTGTCGATAAGCATATCATTCATTATTGTTTTATTTATAGAAGCCCCATTTTAGATAGCAATTCAACCTCTAAGGAGTTTGATGCGCTATCTGACTCCATAATAAGAATTGTTTCCCAATATCCTCACACTGAAATCGCAATTGCGGGCGATTTCAATGTACACAATTCGCGTTGGCTTCGACATTCTGGCCAGACAACACCCGAAGGAAAATGTGTTGAGATCTTCGCTGAGTTTAACGAATTAACTCAACTTGTTGATGAGCCCACTCGGGTTCCTGATATTGAAGGCCATGCGGCCAACACTCTTGACTTATTTCTCACTTCTCATCCCGAAAAATACAGGGTTGTAGTATCATCTCCTTTAGGCAAATCGGACCATTGTGTAATATCGGTAGATTTTTCGCTTTCCGTCACGGTAAAAAAAATAAAGTCCCTAAAAGAACTGTGTGGCAATACGAGAAAGCCAATTGGGACGACCTGAATAATTTCTTTCGAAATTTGAATTGGTCATTGTGCTTTCTCGACGGAAACGTTGATGCATCAGCTGATATGATATCTAACGTAATTCTCAACGGCATGAGAAATTTTGTTCCTCATAGAACAAAAAGTATCATCCCCAAAGAAAATTCGTGGTTCGATTTAAGCTGTAAAGAGGCGATTAGGGATCGAGAAAGTAGTTTTCGAAAATTTAAAGATAACCCTACTGTAGAAAACCGAAATCTGTTCAAACGGGCCAGAAATATCTGCAATGCTCAAATACAAAAGGCTAAGTTTTTACATGACCAAAATGTAAGGCAAAAAATACTGTTGTGTCCAAACGGAAGCAAAAACTTTTGGTCTTTTGTTAAGATTGTTAAGAACTCAACCACGTCATCGGTCCCAACGCTCGTCTTCAATGACTCTCCGTATGTTAGCTCCATCGACAAAGCCAATTTGCTGGCAGCTCAATTTGCTGCCAACTCGACACTTCCTCATAGTATATAGGTATATATAGTATATAGCATTTGATAGAATTTGGCATCAGGCTCTTTTATCGAAAATGCGTGCTTTTGGTATCGATGAGTCTCTTCTTCGTTGGATTAGAAATTACCTTTCTGACCGTTCAATACAAGTTGTGTTGGATGGCTTCAAGTCTGATACCCACTTCATAAATGCTGGTGTGCCCCAGGGCTCCGTTTTGTCTCCGACTCTCTTCCTCATTTTCATTAATGATCTCTTGTCTGAAACTTCTAATCCGCTTAACTGTTTTGCTGACGACTCGACCCTCAGCTTTTCATGTTCGTTCCCAAATTCACGTCCCTGCTCTTCGGATGTGGAACTGGAACGGTTGCGTATGATAAGCCCCCCCATTGCCATTATCCATGAATGGTACCTGCATCGAAGAAACCGAAAAGCTGTCAGTACTTGGTATGTGTGTAAACGATGATCTTCGTTGGAACGACCACATATTTGAAGTCGCCAAAAACGCTGCTAAATGCTTAGGTTTTTTGAGAAGATGCAGGAAGTTCTTCACCCCCTCTGATCTGGCTACAATTTATAAGGCCTTCATCCGCCCAAAACTGGAGTATAACTCTCATATCTGGTCAGGTGCTTCTCAAACATCTTTGCGCCTACTCGATAGGGTACAAAACAGAGCGTTAAAATTGATAGGTGATAGTTCAATCGTAGAATCGATTGATTCTCTTGAACATCGTCGAAACGTCACCTGTCTCTCTCTCTTTTATCGCTTTTTCCACAAACAGTGGTCTAGTGAAGTAGCCAGTTGCATTCCTCCCCTGAAACAATTTAGCCGCAACACTCGCCTCGCTAGGAATGCTCATCAGTTTTACCTTGAGCCCAACTTCGGGCGTACAGTCAAGTATAGAGATTCGTATCTCAGTCGCACCACCCGAATGTGGAATGCTCTACCTGGCCATGTTTTTCCCCTACATTACGATTTACAAAGATTCAAAAGCAACGTGCATCGGTGTCTCCTTTCTAATCCTCTCCTATTTTCCTAAATGCTCGCACTGTGTTCTATAACATTATAAGGGTAGTCATAACCCCTTGATGTGTGCGCAAATTATAAAAAAAAAAAAAAAAAAAAAAAAAATATTGGCTCCACCTGAGCTCGAGTCTGCAAATTCTTTGATGAAGCAGATATTTTTTCGAACTCGCTCGGTTGCGAGCGTCCTTAAAGATCTCAACACACATAAATCCGCTGGTCCAGATGGTATCCCCGCCGTTATTCTGAAGAGGTGTTCTTCTACGCTGGCAAAACCACTGCGTAAACTTTTCCATTTTTCCTATTCTGCTGGGATTTTTACGAGCAGATGGAAAACTGCATTTGTCCAGCCGGTCCCTAAAAAAGGCGAATCTTCCTCCCCTTCCAATTACCGTACAATTGCACTAACGTCCCTTCTTTCCAAGGTCATGGTAACGTTGATAAACCGTCAACTTATGAAATATCTTGAAGAACGAAAGCTTCTTAATGACCGTCAGTACGGCTTTCGTAGCAAACGGTCCACTGGTGATTTGATGGCTTATCTCACCGAAAAGTGGAACCAATCTTTACATTGTTTTGGAGAAAGTAAGATTATTGCGCTTGGTATTTCTAAAGCATTTGATAGAGTTTGGCATCAGGCTCTTTTATCGAAAATGCGTGCTTTTGGTATCGATGAGTCTCTTCTTCGTTGGATTAGAAATTACCTTTCCGACCGTTCAATACAAGTTGTATTGGATGGCTTCAAGTCTGATACCCATTTCATAAATGCTGGTGTGCCACAGGGCTCCGTTTTGTCTCCGACTCTCTTCCTCATTTTCATTAATGATCTCTTGTCTGAAACTTCTAATCCGCTTAACTGTTTTGCTGACGACTCGACCCTCAGCTTTTCATGTTCGTTCCCAAATTAACGTCCCTGCTCTTCGGATGTGGAACTGGAACGGTTGCGTATGATAAGCTCATTGAATTCTGACCTTGACAGCATTGTTGCATGGGGTAGTAAAAACCGAGTAGAATTCAATGCTTCGAAAACTCAATGCTGTCTCTTGTCGTTGAAGCTAAACATTGCCCCATTGCCAATATCCATGAATGGTACCTGCATCGAAGAAACCGAAAAGCTGTCAGTACTTGGTATGTGTGTAAACGATGATCTTCGTTGGAATGACCATATATTTGAAGTCCGAGAACAAAAGAAAATTCTGCTAAACATCTCCAGAAGAAAACTACAATTCGAAAGATCCTACTGTCAACAGAACTCCAAAGGTGTATAAAACAGGTTCCAAAATGTCTATTTCACATCATGATCTTCAACAAATCAAAGCAATAATTGATGAATCTCTTCATACTGAGCTCAAAAAAGCAACGGCAAATCTTGCTACAAAAAACGATCTCATCAGTTTGAACGCCGAAATAAACTTGTTGCGAATACAAAATGAGACTTTACCACCATAGTCCAACAGTTTGAAGCTAGATGTTGTTTATTAGAAGATGAACTGGAAATGCAGGCTCGTGAAGTCAAAGGTAACAATATCATCATCACTATCCCGATTCCCGAAAGATAACATTGACTCACAGGTGAAAATTCAATCCATCACCAAACTCCTGATTGACGAATCAGTTCAGATGTCAGAAGTAACAACACTTATAGAAACTGAAACAATCACCAAGTGGAAACTCAATACCGGTTTTAATGGTAATGCCACACAAATGTTGCGAAATTCTTCCAAGCTTAAAGGCACTGGCGTTTTTATACATCGTGATCTCACCAAACAATCACAAGAGAAACGTCGAATTCTTCTAAGCTACAGGAAAGCAATTAAAACAAATAAACCAACAGAAGCAGTAACAATAAAGAACAACACAATTTTAGTATCCGGTAAATCATTTTATTTAGATAATAAAAATCAACTCAAATATAAAACCGAAGACGGAGAAAAACACTTGCAGAGTATGTTCGGCCAACTCAATTTTGATGCTGTCAAATGTCCCATGTCAACAAATAGACGTCAAAAGGTATGGTCTAGACCAGTTGATGCTGATGAACCAGGGATGCCACTTCGTCAGAATGATCGCAGATCTAATACTTTTTTACAAAATTGAAATTGTGAAGCCGTCAGCTCCAGTTCTTTATGTCCATATAGTGTTTTGTCCTATAACGTCTCAGGTCTTAACAACAAACTTTTATTTGTAGATTTTTTTAATTATGTGAAAGGTTTTGATATATTCTTCCTATATGAGACACATGTTACTGATGATAGTTTAAGTAAGTTCATGAAATATTTCAGTGGTCTTAAACTAATTTCAAATGTTGCAATTAAAACTCATACAAAAGGACGTGCCAGTGGTGGTTGTTTATACGGAATAAAAACATCACTACTTGAAACATACGCTTTTGAAGAGGTTGAAGGGACAACTGTTGTTATGCTTCTACATACAAGTCAAATGTACATTATCCCATATTATATAAACTGCAATAGATGGAATGAAGATTTCGAACGTTTAAGTTAGTAACACAATGCTGCATTTAGCAAACAAGAGCATTTTAATTATAGGTGACCTTAATGCTAGAACCAAAAACTTACAAGTTACTATAGCCCACAGCAGGAATAACTCTTTGATTAATCACGAGAACAGAAGTTCAAAAGATAGTGAATGCAATCAAAACGGCACCAATCTTCTAGAATTGTTCCAGATGTACGATTGCATAATTTTGAACGGTTGTACTTATGGAGATGCAGAAGGACACTATACTTTCATAGGAGGACATGGCAGGTCTGTTATAGATTACTGCGCAGTGAATAATGAATGGACAGGCTTTATAAATAAATTTGAAGTACAATGCAAAAACTTTTCAGCTCACATGCCTATTGTGGTGGAATGGTCAGGTGCAACAATGCCAATACAAAAAGATCTCCAACTTATTCCGCGCCTTAAATGGAAACAGGATGAATTATTAATATACCAAAGAAAACTAGACTTTAACATTTCAGCTATGAGTCCAACCTGTTTATCAGTTGAAGAGCGCTCAAACCAGATCGTATCCTGTATTAGAAATTCTTCAACAAGTTCATCGCAGAACTTTAATAAACTTTTCAAACAGAAATGGTTCGACAAAGAGTGTCTGGCGGCTAGAAAGAAGTCCTTCGCCCTTTTAAAAGCGCTCCGGAGTGCCGACTGCCCAAACTTGAAGTATTGGTATATAGAATCAAATAAACATTACAAAAATCTCTGCTTTAAAAAGAAAACAGATTTTGAAAACCACCAAGCGTACAAATAAACGGAACCAGGTCTAAAATAGGGCTAGGAGTATCTGCAAATTGTTTAGCAATGCATTATAAAACAACATTATATGGGAAATCAGACGTAAGATTTATGTACGCTGAACCATTCGTTATAGACGATATTCTGGATAGCGAAATAACCTATTCTGAAGTTCAAGCTGTTATACTTAAAGCATATATATGAGTTTTTCAAAAACGCAACTCCGACTTTTGTTCTCCAGCTTAAATCCTTTTACAATGAAGTCTTTTCAAGAGGTGATGTTCCTGCGTCGTTTAAGAAGTCAGTTATATTCCCGATATACAAAAAAGGAGACGTAGATAATGTTGAGAATTACAGAGGCATCTCTTTTATGAATGTAATTTCGAAACTTTTTTGTGGTGTTCTTGTTGATAGACTAGAAGCGTGGGTAGAGTCCAACAACATCCTCTCAAAATTCCAAGCTGGTTTCCGGAAAAATTTCTCGACAGTGGACCATAATATTTACTCTTACCTCTAAAGTCAAAGCATACCAAGCTAGGAGGAAGAAGGTATATGCTTTTTTCGTAGATTTTAAATCTGCCTTCGATCTTGTGAATCGAAATGCCCTTTTCTATAAACTTTCACAACTGGGTCTGTCTACGAAGTTCATCAGTATAGTCAAAGAAATGTATGCAGGTTCACGAGCAGCTGTTTGGGATGGATCAACATATTCAGACTGGTTTGAAACCGACACTGGAGTTAAGCAAGGGTGTCTTTTAAGTGCTCTACTTTTTGCACTTTTTATTAATGATGTAGAAGCTCACCTGACTGGAGGACTCCGAATAGCCGCTTTAACTATTAATGTACTTCTTTATGCAGATGATCTAGTGATACTGTCTGAGTCACCAGAGAACCTACAACTGATGATAAACCGCTTATCAGACTACTGTAGTAAATGGGGCCTTGAAATTAATGCTGACAAATCAAAGGTTATGGTCTTCTCAAGAATCGGAACCCAGAATCGCAATATGTACAATTGGCACTTTAATGAAAATCGTTTAAAAATAACGGACGAATACAAATACTTGGGAGTTAATTTAAATAAAAGCATGGACTTCAACAATCACGTTTTAATCAAAGCCAAATCTTCCCAAAGCCTATTAAATATGACATGGAGAAACATATTTTCAAATCAACTCATACTTCTGTCGGCGAAATACAAAATATTTGATGCAGTTGTTAAAAGTTCTCTATGCTATGCTGCCCAAGTATGGGGTAGTAACGAATATGAGGTAATAGAAAAGCTTCACAGAAGTTTTTTAAAGAAACTCTTTTATCTCCCTTTGCAAACACCAAACTATGCCTTATATCTTGAAACTGGACTCCCTAAACTTTACACCAGCACACTAAAATTACATGCCGATTATATCATTAAGGCATTGTCCTACCCAGATGTCCGTCTGACAAAACAAATGGCACTGTATGAATTGCGAAATGAAGATTGGTGGGTGGCAAAGTGGAAGCAATTAGGGAACATATGTGGTGAAGAGGGTACGTTCAATCCCCTAAATTTGAACCATTTGAAGGAGCAGCTGTACAAGGTAATTCAAGTACATGAAAACTCCGTTCATAGTACATTCATGGAGGAAGCACGAAAGTCGGAGAGTAGAATTCTCGGTGCAGTGCAATAACACCCGCGGCAATAACCCCTGCAGGGGTTATTTCCCAAACGAAAAGGAAATAGCCCCTGCAGGGGTTATTTCCTTTTTAATGTGGCAATAAAAACCGTAGGTCTTATTGCCTTTTACCTGTGGGGATTATTTCCAATTTCAAATGGAAATAAAGCCCACCATAGAAAACCTAATAGAACAAAACAAATTTTACAAAATAACCATATTCGCTTTATTTTAAGAAACCAAAGAAAACCATTGAAAATATTTTTTTGCATTAGTGAAATAAAAAAATTCGCTCGAATTTTTTAATTTCACTAATGCAAAAAAAAAGTCCTGCTGTTAAATTTATATTGGTATATTTTTGTTAATTGCAGGACTACTTTTTTGCAAAATAACCATATTCGCTTTATTTTAAGAAACCAAAGAAAACCATTGAAAATATTTTTTTGCATTAGTGAAATAAAAAAATTCGCGCGAATTTTTTTTATTTTCACACCCCAAATTGATTCTCTCTGGGGCAAAAAAAAATTTCCGCTGCGCGAATGACGATTATTTATTTTCTTATTTTCAATTTTTTTAATTTTACTAATGCAAAAAAGTAGTCCTGCAATTAACAAAAATATACCAATATAAATTTAACAGCAGGACTTTTTTTTTGCATTAGTGAAATTAAAAAATTCGAGCGAATTTTTTTATTTCACTAATGCAAAAAAATATTTTCAATGGTTTTCTTTGGTTTCTTAAAATAAAGCGAATATGGTTATTTTGTAAAATTTGTTTTGTTCTATTAGGTTTTCTATGGTGGGCTTTATTTCCATTTGAAATTGGAAATAATCCCCACAGGTAAAAGGCAATAAGACCTACGGTTTTTATTGCCACATTAAAAAGGAAATAACCCCTGCAGGGGCTATTTCCTTTTCGTTTGGGAAATAACCCCTGCAGGGGTTATTGCCGCGGGTGTTATTGCACTGCACCGAGAATTCTACTCTCCGACTTTCGTGCTTCCTCCATGAATGTACTATGAACGGAGTTTTCATGTACTTGAATTACCTTGTACAGCTGCTCCTTCAAATGGTTCAAATTTAGGGGATTGAACGTACCCTCTTCACCACATATGTTCCCTAATTGCTTCCACTTTGATACCCACCAATCTTCATTTCGCAATTCATACAGTGCCATTTGTTTTGTCAGACGGACATCTGGGTAGGACAATGCCTTAATGATATAATCGGCATGTAATTTTAGTGTGCTGGTGTAAAGTTTAGGGAGTCCAGTTTCAAGATATAAGGCATAGTTTGGTGTTTGCAAAGGGAGTTATTTCCTTTTTAATGTGGTAATAACCCCTGCAACAAAAAGGCATTTACACCTGCAGGTGTAATTGCCAATTTGAATTGGCAACAAGCCCACACATGGGTTAAGCTTTAACTCTCCATTAAAAAATTGTTATAAAAAGCTTATAATTCATATTGGCTACCTTGGTCATGTAAGTACAAACAAAAAAGAGTAGATATTGTTCTTATTTTTCAAAATTTTTTTAAAATGAAATCTTAAAGTTTACGCACCAAATTCTTTTGACAAGAACAACAATACACCAATACAAACTTAACCGCAGGACTACTTTTTTGCATTAGTAAAATTAAAAAATTCAAAATAAGAAAAAAAAAACAATCGTCATTCGCGCAGCGGAAATTTTTTTTTGCCCCAGAGAGAATCAAAAATGATTCTCTCTGGGGCAAAAAAAATTTTCCGCTGCGCGAATGACGATTATTTATTTTCTTATTTTCAATTTTTTTAATTTTACTAATGCAAAAAAGTAGTCCTGCAATTAACAAAAATATACCAATATAAACTTAACAGCAGGACTTTTTTTTTTGCATTAGTGAAATTAAAAAATTCGAGCTTTATTTCCATTTGAAATTGGAAATAATCCCCACAGGTAAAAGGCAATAAGACCTACGGTTTTTATTGCCACATTAAAAAGGAAATAACCCCTGCAGGGGCTATTTCCTTTTCGTTTGGGAAATAACCCCTGCAGGGGTTATTGCCGCGGGTGTTATTGCACTGCACCGAGAATTCTACTCTCCGACTTTCGTGCTTCCTCCATGAATGTACTATGAACGGAGTTTTCATGTACTTGAATTACCTTGTACAGCTGCTCCTTCAAATGGTTCAAATTTAGGGGATTGAACGTACCCTCTTCACCACATATGTTCCCTAATTGCTTCCACTTTGCCACCCACCAATCTTCATTTCGCAATTCATACAGTGCCATTTGTTTTGTCAGACGGACATCTGGGTAGGACAATGCCTTAATGATATAATCGGCATGTAATTTTAGTGTGCTGGTGTAAAGTTTAGGGAGTCCAGTTTCAAGATATAAGGCATAGTTTGGTGTTTGCAAAGGGAGATAAAAGAGTTTCTTTAAAAAACTTCTGTGAAGCTTTTCTATTACCTCATATTCGTTACTACCCCATACTTGGGCAGCATAGCATAGAGAACTTTTAACAACTGCATCAAATATTTTGTATTTCGCCGACAGAAGTATGAGTTGATTTGAAAATATGTTTCTCCATGTCATATTTAATAGGCTTTGGGAAGATTTGGCTTTGATTAAAACGTGATTGTTGAAGTCCATGCTTTTATTTAAATTAACTCCCAAGTATTTGTATTCGTCCGTTATTTTTAAACGATTTTCATTAAAGTGCCAATTGTACATATTGCGATTCTGGGTTCCGATTCTTGAGAAGACCATAACCTTTGATTTGTCAGCATTAATTTCAAGGCCCCATTTACTACAGTAGTCTGATAAGCGGTTTATCATCAGTTGTAGGTTCTCTGGTGACTCAGACAGTATCACTAGATCATCTGCATAAAGAAGTACATTAATAGTTAAAGCGGCAATTCGGAGTCCTCCAGTCAGGTGAGCTTCTACATCATTAATAAAAAGTGCAAAAAGTAGAGCACTTAAAAGACACCCTTGCTTAACTCCAGTGTCGGTTTCAAACCAGTCTGAATATGTTGATCCATCCCAAACAGCTGCTCGTGAACCTGCATACATTTCTTTGACTATACTGATGAACTTCGTAGACAGACCCAGTTGTGAAAGTTTATAGAAAAGGGCATTTCGATTCACAAGATCGAAGGCAGATTTAAAATCTACGAAAAAAGCATATACCTTCTTCCTCCTAGCTTGGTATGCTTTGACTTTAGAGGTAAGAGTAAATATTATGGTCCACTGTCGAGAAATTTTTCCGGAAACCAGCTTGGAATTTTGAGAGGATGTTGTTGGACTCTACCCACGCTTCTAGTCTATCAACAAGAACACCACAAAAAAGTTTCGAAATTACATTCATAAAAGAGATGCCTCTGTAATTCTCAACATTATCTACGTCTCCTTTTTTGTATATCGGGAATATAACTGACTTCTTAAACGACGCAGGAACATCACCTCTTGAAAAGACTTCATTGTAAAAGGATTTAAGCTGGAGAACAAAAGTCGGAGTTGCGTTTTTGAAAAACTCATATATATGCTTTAAGTATAACAGCTTGAACTTCAGAATAGGTTATTTCGCTATCCAGAATATCGTCTATAACGAATGGTTCAGCGTACATAAATCTTACGTCTGATTTCCCATATAATGTTGTTTTATAATGCATTGCTAAACAATTTGCAGATACTCCTAGCCCTATTTTAGACCTGGTTCCGTTTATTTGTACGCTTGGTGGTTTTCAAAATCTGTTTTCTTTTTAAAGCAGAGATTTTTGTAATGTTTATTTGATTCTATATACCAATACTTCAAGTTTGGGCAGTCGGCACTCCGGAGCGCTTTTAAAAGGGCGAAGGACTTCTTTCTAGCCGCCAGACACTCTTTGTCGAACCATTTCTGTTTGAAAAGTTTATTAAAGTTCTGCGATGAACTTGTTGAAGAATTTCTAATACAGGATACGATCTGGTTTGAGCGCTCTTCAACTGATAAACAGGTTGGACTCATAGCTGAAATGTTAAAGTCTAGTTTTCTTTGGTATATTAATAACTCATCCTGTTTCCATTTAAGGCGCGGAATAAGTTGGAGATCTTTTTGTATTGGCATTGTTGCACCTGACCATTCCACCACAATAGGCATGTGAGCTGAAAAGTTTTTGCATTGTACTTCAAATTTATTTATAAAGCCTGTCCATTCATTATTCACTGCGCAGTAATCTATAACAGACCTGCCATGTCCTCCTATGAAAGTATAGTGTCCTTCTGCATCTCCATAAGTACAACCGTTCAAAATTATGCAATCGTACATCTGGAACAATTCTAGAAGATTGGTGCCGTTTTGATTGCATTCACTATCTTTTGAACTTCTGTTCTCGTGATTAATCAAAGAGTTATTCCTGCTGTGGGCTATAGTAACTTGTAAGTTTTTGGTTCTAGCATTAAGGTCACCTATAATTAAAATGCTCTTGTTTGCTAAATGCAGCATTGTGTTACTAACTTAAACGTTCGAAATCTTCATTCCATCTATTGCAGTTTATATAATATGGGATAATGTACATTTGACTTGTATGTAGAAGCATAACAACAGTTGTCCCTTCAACCTCTTCAAAAGCGTATGTATGTGTGAAAATAAAAAAATTCGCGCGAATTTTTTTATTTTCACACCCCAAATTGATTCTCTCTGGGGCAAAAAAAAATTTCCGCTGCGCGAATGACGATTGTTTTTTTTTCTTATTTTGAATTTTTTAATTTTACTAATGCAAAAAAGTAGTCCTGCGGTTAAGTTTGTATTGGTGTATTGTTGTTCTTGTCAAAAGAATTTGGTGCGTAAACTTTAAGATTTCATTTCAAAAAAATTTTGAAAAATAAGAACAATATCTACTCTTTTTTGTTTGTACTTACATGACCAAGGTAGCCAATATGAATTATAAGCTTTTTATAACAATTTTTTAATGGAGAGTTAAAGCTTAACCCATGTGTGGGGCTTGTTGCCAATTCAAATTGGCAATTACACCTGCAGGTGTAAATGCCTTTTTGTTGCAGGGGTTATTACCACATTAAAAAGGAAATAACCCCTGCAGGGGTTATTTCCTTTTTAATGTGGCAATAAAAACCGTAGGTCTTATTGCCTTTTACCTGTGGGGATTATTTCCAATTTCAAATGGAAATAAAGCCCACCATAGAAAACCTAATAGAACAAAACAAATTTTACAAAATAACCATATTCGCTTTATTTTAAGAAACCAAAGAAAACCATTGAAAATATTTTTTTGCATTAGTGAAATAAAAAAATTCGCTCGAATTTTTTAATTTCACTAATGCAAAAAAAAAGTCCTGCTGTTAAATTTATATTGGTATATTTTTGTTAATTGCAGGACTACTTTTTTGCAAAATAACCATATTCGAAACCAAAGAAAACCATTGAAAATATTTTTTTGCATTAGTGAAATAAAAAAATTCGCGCGAATTTTTTTTATTTTCACACCCCAAATTGATTCTCTCTGGGGCAAAAAAAAATTTCCGCTGCGCGAATGACGATTATTTATTTTCTTATTTTCAATTTTTTTAATTTTACTAATGCAAAAAAGTAGTCCTGCAATTAACAAAAATATACCAATATAAATTTAACAGCAGGACTTTTTTTTTGCATTAGTGAAATTAAAAAATTCGAGCGAATTTTTTTATTTCACTAATGCAAAAAAATATTTTCAATGGTTTTCTTTGGTTTCTTAAAATAAAGCGAATATGGTTATTTTGTAAAATTTGTTTTGTTCTATTAGGTTTTCTATGGTGGGCTTTATTTCCATTTGAAATTGGAAATAATCCCCACAGGTAAAAGGCAATAAGACCTACGGTTTTTATTGCCACATTAAAAAGGAAATAACCCCTGCAGGGGTTATTTCCTTTTTAATGTGGTAATAACCCCTGCAACAAAAAGGCATTTACACCTGCAGGTGTAATTGCCAATTTGAATTGGCAACAAGCCCCACACATGGGTTAAGCTTTAACTCTCCATTAAAAAATTGTTATAAAAAGCTTATAATTCATATTGGCTACCTTGGTCATGTAAGTACAAACAAAAAAGAGTAGATATTGTTCTTATTTTTCAAAATTTTTTTGAAATGAAATCTTAAAGTTTACGCACCAAATTCTTTTGACAAGAACAACAATACACCAATACAAACTTAACCGCAGGACTACTTTTTTGCATTAGTAAAATTAAAAAATTCAAAATAAGAAAAAAAAACAATCGTCATTCGCGCAGCGGAAATTTTTTTTTGCCCCAGAGAGAATCAATTTGGGGTGTGAAAATAAAAAAATTCGCGCGAATTTTTTTATTTTCACACATACATACGCTTTTGAAGAGGTTGAAGGGACAACTGTTGTTATGCTTCTACATACAAGTCAAATGTACATTATCCCATATTATATAAACTGCAATAGATGGAATGAAGATTTCGAACGTTTAAGTTAGTAACACAATGCTGCATTTAGCAAACAAGAGCATTTTAATTATAGGTGACCTTAATGCTAGAACCAAAAACTTACAAGTTACTATAGCCCACAGCAGGAATAACTCTTTGATTAATCACGAGAACAGAAGTTCAAAAGATAGTGAATGCAATCAAAACGGCACCAATCTTCTAGAATTGTTCCAGATGTACGATTGCATAATTTTGAACGGTTGTACTTATGGAGATGCAGAAGGACACTATACTTTCATAGGAGGACATGGCAGGTCTGTTATAGATTACTGCGCAGTGAATAATGAATGGACAGGCTTTATAAATAAATTTGAAGTACAATGCAAAAACTTTTCAGCTCACATGCCTATTGTGGTGGAATGGTTACAATGCAAAAACTTTTCAGATCACATGCCTATTGTGGTGGAATGGTCAGGTGCAACAATGCCAATACAAAAAGATCTCCAACTTATTCCGCGCCTTAAATGGAAACAGGATGAATTATTAATATACCAAAGAAAACTAGACTTTAACATTTCAGCTATGAGTCCAACCTGTTTATCAGTTGAAGAGCGCTCAAACCAGATCGTATCCTGTATTAGAAATTCTTCAACAAGTTCATCGCAGAACTTTAATAAACTCTTCAAACAGAAATGGTTCGACAAAGAGTGTCTGGCGGCTAGAAAGAAGTCCTTCGCCCTTTTAAAAGCGCTCCGGAGTGCCGACTGCCCAAACTTGAAGTATTGGTATATAGAATCAAATAAACATTACAAAAATCTCTGCTTTAAAAAGAAAACAGATTTTGAAAACCACCAAGCGTACAAATAAACGGAACCAGGTCTAAAATAGGGCTAGGAGTATCTGCAAATTGTTTAGCAATGCATTATAAAACAACATTATATGGGAAATCAGACGTAAGATTTATGTACGCTGAACCATTCGTTATAGACGATATTCTGGATAGCGAAATAACCTATTCTGAAGTTCAAGCTGTTATACTTAAAGCATATACATATATGAGTTTTTCAAAAACGCAACTCCGACTTTTGTTCTCCAGCTTAAATCCTTTTACAATGAAGTCTTTTCAAGAGGTGATGTTCCTGCGTCGTTTAAGAAGTCAGTTATATTCCCGATATACAAAAAAGGAGACGTAGATAATGTTGAGAATTACAGAGGCATCTCTTTTATGAATGTAATTTCGAAACTTTTTTGTGGTGTTCTTGTTGATAGACTAGAAGCGTGGGTAGAGTCCAACAACATCCTCTCAAAATTCCAAGCTGGTTTCCGGAAAAATTTCTCGACAGTGGACCATAATATTTACTCTTACCTCTAAAGTCAAAGCATACCAAGCTAGGAGGAAGAAGGTATATGCTTTTTTCGTAGATTTTAAATCTGCCTTCGATCTTGTGAATCGAAATGCCCTTTTCTATAAACTTTCACAACTGGGTCTGTCTACGAAGTTCATCAGTATAGTCAAAGAAATGTATGCAGGTTCACGAGCAGCTGTTTGGGATGGATCAACATATTCAGACTGATTTGAAACCGACACTGGAGTTAAGCAAGGGTGTCTTTTAAGTGCTCTACTTTTTGCACTTTTTATTAATGATGTAGAAGCTCACCTGACTGGAGGACTCCGAATTGCCGCTTTAACTATTAATGTACTTCTTTATGCAGATGATCTAGTGATACTGTCTGAGTCACCAGAGAACCTACAACTGATGATAAACCGCTTATCAGACTACTGTAGTAAATGGGGCCTTGAAATTAATGCTGACAAATCAAAGGTTATGGTCTTCTCAAGAATCGGAACCCAGAATCGCAATATGTACAATTGGCACTTTAATGAAAATCGTTTAAAAATAACGGACGAATACAAATACTTGGGAGTTAATTTAAATAAAAGCATGGACTTCAACAATCACGTTTTAATCAAAGCCAAATCTTCCCAAAGCCTATTAAATATGACATGGAGAAACATATTTTCAAATCAACTCATACTTCTGTCGGCGAAATACAAAATATTTGATGCAGTTGTTAAAAGTTCTCTATGCTATGCTGCCCAAGTATGGGGTAGTAACGAATATGAGGTAATAGAAAAGCTTCACAGAAGTTTTTTAAAGAAACTCTTTTATCTCCCTTTGCAAACACCAAACTATGCCTTATATCTTGAAACTGGACTCCCTAAACTTTACACCAGCACACTAAAATTACATGCCGATTATATCATTAAGGCATTGTCCTACCCAGATGTCCGTCTGACAAAACAAATGGCACTGTATGAATTGCGAAATGAAGATTGGTGGGTGGCAAAGTGGAAGCAATTAGGGAACATATGTGGTGAAGAGGGTACGTTCAATCCCCTAAATTTGAACCATTTGAAGGAGCAGCTGTACAAGGTAATTCAAGTACATGAAAACTCCGTTCATAGTACATTCATGGAGGAAGCACGAAAGTCGGAGAGTAGAATTCTCGGTGCAGTGCAATAACACCCGCGGCAATAACCCCTGCAGGGGTTATTTCCCAAACGAAAAGGAAATAGCCCCTGCAGGGGTTATTTCCTTTTTAATGTGGCAATAAAAACCGTAGGTCTTATTGCCTTTTACCTGTGGGGATTATTTCCAATTTCAAATGGAAATAAAGCCCACCATAGAAAACCTAATAGAACAAAACAAATTTTACAAAATAACCATATTCGCTTTATTTTAAGAAACCAAAGAAAACCATTGAAAATATTTTTTTGCATTAGTGAAATAAAAAAATTCGCTCGAATTTTTTAATTTCACTAATGCAAAAAAAAAGTCCTGCTGTTAAATTTATATTGGTATATTTTTGTTAATTGCAGGACTACTTTTTTGCATTAGTAAAATTAAAAAAATTGAAAATAAGAAAATAAATAATCGTCATTCGCGCAGCGGAAAATTTTTTTTGCCCCAGAGAGAATCAATTTGGGGTGTGAAAATAAAAAAATTCGCGCGAATTTTTTTATTTTCACACCCCAAATTGATTCTCTCTGGGGCAAAAAAAAATTTCCGCTGCGCGAATGACGATTTTTTTTTTTTCTTATTTTGAATTTTTTAATTTTACTAATGCAAAAAAGTAGTCCTGCGGTTAAGTTTGTATTGGTGTATTGTTGCTCTTGTCAAAAGAATTTGGTGCGTAAACTTTAAGATTTCATTTCAAAAAAATTTTGAAAAATAAGAACAATATCTACTCTTTTTTGTTTGTACTTACATGACCAAGGTAGCCAATATGAATTATAAGCTTTTTATAACAATTTTTTAATGGAGAGTTAAAGCTTAACCCATGTGTGGGGCTTGTTGCCAATTCAAATTGGCAATTACACCTGCAGATGTAAATGCCTTTTTGTTGCAGGGGTTATTACCACATTAAAAAGGAAATAACTCCCTTTGCAAACACCAAACTATGCCTTATATCTTGAAACTGGACTCCCTAAACTTTACACCAGCACACTAAAATTACATGCCGATTATATCATTAAGGCATTGTCCTACCCAGATGTCCGTCTGACAAAACAAATGGCACTGTATGAATTGCGAAATGAAGATTGGTGGGTGGCAAAGTGGAAGCAATTAGGGAACATATGTGGTGAAGAGGGTACGTTCAATCCCCTAAATTTGAACCATTTGAAGGAGCAGCTGTACAAGGTAATTCAAGTACATGAAAACTCCGTTCATAGTACATTCATGGAGGAAGCACGAAAGTCGGAGAGTAGAATTCTCGGTGCAGTGCAATAACACCCGCGGCAATAACCCCTGCAGGGGTTATTTCCCAAACGAAAAGGAAATAGCCCCTGCAGGGGTTATTTCCTTTTTAATGTGGCAATAAAAACCGTAGGTCTTATTGCCTTTTACCTGTGGGGATTATTTCCAATTTCAAATGGAAATAAAGCCCACCATAGAAAACCTAATAGAACAAAACAAATTTTACAAAATAACCATATTCGCTTTATTTTAAGAAACCAAAGAAAACCATTGAAAATATTTTTTTGCATTAGTGAAATAAAAAAATTCGCTCGAATTTTTTAATTTCACTAATGCAAAAAAAAAGTCCTGCTGTTAAATTTATATTGGTATATTTTTGTTAATTGCAGCGGAAATTTTTTTTTGCCCCAAATTGATTCTCTCTGGGGCAAAAAAAATTTTCCGCTGCGCGAATGACGATTATTTATTTTCTTATTTTCAATTTTTTTAATTTTACTAATGCAAAAAAGTAGTCCTGCAATTAACAAAAATATACCAATATAAACTTAACAGCAGGACTTTTTTTTTGCATTAGTGAAATTAAAAAATTCGAGCTTTATTTCCATTTGAAATTGGAAATAATCCCCACAGGTAAAAGGCAATAAGACCTACGGTTTTTATTGCCACATTAAAAAGGAAATAACCCCTGCAGGGGCTATTTCCTTTTCGTTTGGGAAATAACCCCTGCAGGGGTTATTGCCGCGGGTGTTATTGCACTGCACCGAGAATTCTACTCTCCGACTTTCGTGCTTCCTCCATGAATGTACTATGAACGGAGTTTTCATGTACTTGAATTACCTTGTACAGCTGCTCCTTCAAATGGTTCAAATTTAGGGGATTGAACGTACCCTCTTCACCACATATGTTCCCTAATTGCTTCCACTTTGCCACCCACCAATCTTCATTTCGCAATTCATACAGTGCCATTTGTTTTGTCAGACGGACATCTGGGTAGGACAATGCCTTAATGATATAATCGGCATGTAATTTTAGTGTGCTGGTGTAAAGTTTAGGGAGTCCAGTTTCAAGATATAAGGCATAGTTTGGTGTTTGCAAAGGGAGATAAAAGAGTTTCTTTAAAAAACTTCTGTGAAGCTTTTCTATTACCTCATATTCGTTACTACCCCAAACTTGGGCAGCATAGCATAGAGAACTTTTAACAACTGCATCAAATATTTTGTATTTCGCCGACAGAAGTATGCGTTGATTTGAAAATATGTTTCTCCATGTCATATTTAATAGGCTTTGGGAAGATTTGGCTTTGATTAAAACGTGATTGTTGAAGTCCATGCTTTTATTTAAATTAACTCCCAAGTATTTGTATTCGTCCGTTATTTTTAAACGATTTTCATTAAAGTGCCAATTGTACATATTGCGATTCTGGGTTCCGATTCTTGAGAAGACCATAACCTTTGATTTGTCAGCATTAATTTCAAGGCCCCATTTACTACAGTAGTCTGATAAGCGGTTTATCATCAGTTGTAGGTTCTCTGGTGACTCAGACAGTATCACTAGATCATCTGCACAAAGAAGTACATTAATAGTTAAAGCGGCAATTCGGAGTCCTCCAGTCAGGTGAGCTTCTACATCATTAATAAAAAGTGCAAAAAGTAGAGCACTTAAAAGACACCCTTGCTTAACTCCAGTGTCGGTTTCAAACCAGTCTGAATATGTTGATCCATCCCAAACAGCTGCTCGTGAACCTGCATACATTTCTTTGACTATACTGATGAACTTCGTAGACAGACCCAGTTGTGAAAGTTTATAGAAAAGGGCATTTCGATTCACAAGATCGAAGGCAGATTTAAAATCTACGAAAAAAGCATATACCTTCTTCCTCCTAATTTGGTATGCTTTGACTTTAGAGGTAAGAGTAAATATTATGGTCCACTCTCGAGAAATTTTTCCGGAAACCAGCTTGGAATTTTGAGAGGATGTTGTTGGACTCTACCCACGCTTCTAGTCTATCAACAAGAACACCACAAAAAAGTTTCGAGATTACATTCATAAAAGAGATGCCTCTGTAGTTCTCAACATTATCTACGTCTCCTTTTTTGTATATCGGGAATATAACTGACTTCTTAAACGACGCAGGAACATCACCTCTTGAAAAGACTTCATTGTAAAAGGATTTAAGCTGGAGAACAAAAGTCGGAGTTGCGTTTTTGAAAAACTCATATATATGCTTTAAGTATAACAGCTTGAACTTCAGAATAGGTTATTTCGCTATCCAGAATATCGTCTATAACGAATGGTTCAGCGTACATAAATCTTACGTCTGATTTCCCATATAATGTTGTTTTATAATGCATTGCTAAAGAATTTGCAGATACTCCTAGCCCTATTTTAGACCTGGTTCCGTTTATTTGTACGCTTGGTGGTTTTCAAAATCTGTTTTCTTTTTAAAGCAGAGATTTTTGTAATGTTTATTTGATTCTATATACCAATACTTCAAGTTTGGGCAGTCGGCACTCCGGAGCGCTTTTAAAAGGGCGAAGGACTTCTTTCTAGCCGCCAGACACTCTTTGTCGAACCATTTCTGTTTGAAGAGTTTATTAAAGTTCTGCGATGAACTTGTTGAAGAATTTCTAATACAGGATACGATCTGGTTTGAGCGCTCTTCAACTGATAAACAGGTTGGACTCATAGCTGAAATGTTAAAGTCTAGTTTTCTTTGGTATATTAATAATTCATCCTGTTTCCATTTAAGGCGCGGAATAAGTTGGAGATCTTTTTGTATTGGCATTGTTGCACCTGACCATTCCACCACAATAGGCATGTGATCTGAAAAGTTTTTGCATTGTACTTCAAATTTATTTATAAAGCCTGTCCATTCATTATTCACTGCGCAGTAATCTATAACAGACCTGCCATGTCCTCCTATGAAAGTATAGTGTCCTTCTGCATCTCCATAAGTACAACCGTTCAAAATTATGCAATCGTACATCTGGAACAATTCTAGAAGATTGGTGCCGTTTTGATTGCATTCACTATCTTTTGAACTTCTGTTCTCGTGATTAATCAAAGAGTTATTCCTGCTGTGGGCTATAGTAACTTGTAAGTTTTTGGTTCTAGCATTAAGGTCACCTATAATTAAAATGCTCTTGTTTGCTAAATGCAGCATTGTGTTACTTAAACGTTCGAAATCTTCATTCCATCTATTGCAGTTTATATAATATGGGATAATGTACATTTGACTTGTATGTAGAAGCATAACAACAGTTGTCCCTTCAACCTCTTCAAAAGCGTATGTATGTGTGAAAATAAAAAAATTCGCGCGAATTTTTTTATTTTCACACCCCAAATTGATTCTCTCTGGGGCAAAAAAAAATTTCCGCTGCGCGAATGACGATTGTTTTTTTTTCTTATTTTGAATTTTTTAATTTTACTAATGCAAAAAAGTAGTCCTGCGGTTAAGTTTGTATTGGTGTATTGTTGTTCTTGTCAAAAGAATTTGGTGCGTAAACTTTAAGATTTCATTTCAAAAAAATTTTGAAAAATAAGAACAATATCTACTCTTTTTTGTTTGTACTTACATGACCAAGGTAGCCAATATGAATTATAAGCTTTTTATAACAATTTTTTAATGGAGAGTTAAAGCTTAACCCATGTGTGGGGCTTGTTGCCAATTCAAATTGGCAATTACACCTGCAGGTGTAAATGCCTTTTTGTTGCAGGGGTTATTACCACATTAAAAAGGAAATAACCCCTGCAGGGGCTATTTCCTTTTTAATGTGGCAATAAAAACCGTAGGTCTTATTGCCTTTTACCTGTGGGGATTATTTCCAATTTCAAATGGAAATAAAGCCCACCATAGAAAACCTAATAGAACAAAACAAATTTTACAAAATAACCATATTCGCTTTATTTTAAGAAACCAAAGAAAACCATTGAAAATATTTTTTTGCATTAGTGAAATAAAAAAATTCGCTCGAATTTTTTAATTTCACTAATGCAAAAAAAAAGTCCTGCTGTTAAATTTATATTGGTATATTTTTGTTAATTGCAGGACTACTTTTTTGCATTAGTAAAATTTAAAAAATTGAAAATAAGAAAATAAATAATCGTCATTCGCGCAGCGGAAATTTTTTTTTGCCCCAGAGAGAATCAATTTGGGGTGTGAAAATAAAAAAAATTCGCGCGAATTTTTTTATTTCACTAATGCAAAAAAATATTTTCAATGGTTTTCTTTGGTTTCTTAAAATAAAGCGAATATGGTTATTTTGCAAAAAAGTAGTCCTGCAATTAACAAAAATATACCAATATAAATTTAACAGCAGGACTTTTTTTTTGCATTAGTGAAATTAAAAAATTCGAGCGAATTTTTTTATTTCACTAATGCAAAAAAATATTTTCAATGGTTTTCTTTGGTTTCTTAAAATAAAGCGAATATGGTTATTTTGTAAAATTTGTTTTGTTCTATTAGGTTTTCTATGGTGGGCTTTATTTCCATTTGAAATTGGAAATAATCCCCACAGGTAAAAGGCAATAAGACCTACGGTTTTTATTGCCACATTAAAAAGGAAATAACCCCTGCAGGGGCTATTTCCTTTTCGTTTGGGCAATAACCCCTGCAGGGGTTATTGCCGCGGGTGTTATTGCACTGCACCGAGAATTCTACTCTCCGACTTTCGTGCTTCCTCCATGAATGTACTATGAACGGAGTTTTCATGTACTTGAATTACCTTGTACAGCTGCTCCTTCAAATGGTTCAAATTTAGGGGATTGAACGTACCCTCTTCACCACATATGTTCCCTAATTGCTTCCACTTTGCCACCCACCAATCTTCATTTCGCAATTCATACAGTGCCATTTGTTTTGTCAGACGGACATCTGGGTAGGACAATGCCTTAATGATATAATCGGCATGTAATTTTAGTGTGCTGGTGTAAAGTTTAGGGAGTCCAGTTTCAAGATATAAGGCATAGTTTGGTGTTTGCAAAGGGAGTTATTTCCTTTTTAATGTGGTAATAACCCCTGCAACAAAAAGGCATTTACACCTGCAGGTGTAATTGCCAATTTGAATTGGCAACAAGCCCCACACATGGGTTAAGCTTTAACTCTCCATTAAAAAATTGTTATAAAAAGCTTATAATTCATATTGGCTACCTTGGTCATGTAAGTACAAACAAAAAAGAGTAGATATTGTTCTTATTTTTCAAAATTTTTTAAAATGAAATCTTAAAGTTTACGCACCAAATTCTTTTGACAAGAACAACAATACACCAATACAAACTTAACCGCAGGACTACTTTTTTGCATTAGTAAAATTAAAAAATTCAAAATAAGAAAAAAAAACAATCGTCATTCGCGCAGCGGAAATTTTTTTTTGCCCCAGAGAGAATCAATTTGGGGTGTGAAAATAAAAAAATTCGCGCGAATTTTTTTATTTTCACACCCCAAATTGATTCTCTCTGGGGCAAAAAAAATTTTCCGCTGCGCGAATGACGATTATTTATTTTCTTATTTTCAATTTTTTTAATTTTACTAATGCAAAAAAGTAGTCCTGCAATTAACAAGAATATACCAATATAAACTTAACAGCAGGACTTTTTTTTTGCATTAGTGAAATTAAAAAATTCGAGCGAATTTTTTTATTTCACTAATGCAAAAAAATATTTTCAATGGTTTTCTTTGGTTTCTTAAAATAAAGCGAATATGGTTATTTTGTAAAATTTGTTTTGTTCTATTAGGTTTTCTATGGTGGGCTTTATTTCCATTTGAAATTGGAAATAATCCCCACAGGTAAAAGGCAATAAGACCTACGGTTTTTATTGCCACATTAAAAAGGAAATAACCCCTGCAGGGGCTATTTCCTTTTCGTTTGGGAAATAACCCCTGCAGGGGTTATTGCCGCGGGTGTTATTGCACTGCACCGAGAATTCTACTCTCCGACTTTCGTGCTTCCTCCATGAATGTACTATGAACGGAGTTTTCATGTACTTGAATTACCTTGTACAGCTGCTCCTTCAAATGGTTCAAATTTAGGGGATTGAACGTACCCTCTTCACCACATATGTTCCCTAATTGCTTCCACTTTGCCACCCACCAATCTTCATTTCGCAATTCATACAGTGCCATTTGTTTTGTCAGACGGACATCTGGGTAGGACAATGCCTTAATGATATAATCGGCATGTAATTTTAGTGTGCTGGTGTAAAGTTTAGGGAGTCCAGTTTCAAGATATAAGGCATAGTTTGGTGTTTGCAAAGGGAGATAAAAGAGTTTCTTTAAAAAACTTCTGTGAAGCTTTTCTATTACCTCATATTCGTTACTACCCCAAACTTGGGCAGCATAGCATAGAGAACTTTTAACAACTGCATCAAATATTTTGTATTTCGCCGACAGAAGTATGCGTTGATTTGAAAATATGTTTCTCCATGTCATATTTAATAGGCTTTGGGAAGATTTGGCTTTGATTAAAACGTGATTGTTGAAGTCCATGCTTTTATTTAAATTAACTCCCAAGTATTTGTATTCGTCCGTTATTTTTAAACGATTTTCATTAAAGTGCCAATTGTACATATTGCGATTCTGGGTCCCGATTCTTGAGAAGACCATAACCTTTGATTTGTCAGCATTAATTTCAAGGCCCCATTTACTACAGTAGTCTGATAAGCGGTTTATCATCAGTTGTAGGTTCTCTGGTGACTCAGACAGTATCACTAGATCATCTGCACAAAGAAGTACATTAATAGTTAAAGCGGCAATTCGGAGTCCTCCAGTCAGGTGAGCTTCTACATCATTAATAAAAAGTGCAAAAAGTAGAGCACTTAAAAGACACCCTTGCTTAACTCCAGTGTCGGTTTCAAACCAGTCTGAATATGTTGATCCATCCCAAACAGCTGCTCGTGAACCTGCATACATTTCTTTGACTATACTGATGAACTTCGTAGACAGACCCAGTTGTGAAAGTTTATAGAAAAGGGCATTTCGATTCACAAGATCGAAGGCAGATTTAAAATCTACGAAAAAAGCATATACCTTCTTCCTCCTAATTTGGTATGCTTTGACTTTAGAGGTAAGAGTAAATATTATGGTCCACTGTCGAGAAATTTTTCCGGAAACCAGCTTGGAATTTTGAGAGGATGTTGTTGGACTCTACCCACGCTTCTAGTCTATCAACAAGAACACCACAAAAAAGTTTCGAGATTACATTCATAAAAGAGATGCCTCTGTAATTCTCAACATTATCTACGTCTCCTTTTTTGTATATCGGGAATATAACTGACTTCTTAAACGACGCAGGAACATCACCTCTTGAAAAGACTTCATTGTAAAAGGATTTAAGCTGGAGAACAAAAGTCGGAGTTGCGTTTTTGAAAAACTCATATATATGCTTTAAGTATAACAGCTTGAACTTCAGAATAGGTTATTTCGCTATCCAGAATATCGTCTATAACGAATGGTTCAGCGTACATAAATCTTACGTCTGATTTCCCATATAATGTTGTTTTATAATGCATTGCTAAAGAATTTGCAGATACTCCTAGCCCTATTTTAGACCTGGTTCCGTTTATTTGTACGCTTGGTGGTTTTCAAAATCTGTTTTCTTTTTAAAGCAGAGATTTTTGTAATGTTTATTTGATTCTATATACCAATACTTCAAGTTTGGGCAGTCGGCACTCCGGAGCGCTTTTAAAAGGGCGAAGGACTTCTTTCTAGCCGCCAGACACTCTTTTTCGAACCATTTCTGTTTGAAGAGTTTATTAAAGTTCTGCGATGAACTTGTTGAAGAATTTCTAATACAGGATACGATCTGGTTTGAGCGCTCTTCAACTGATAAACAGGTTGGACTCATAGCTGAAATGTTAAAGTCTAGTTTTCTTTGGTATATTAATAATTCATCCTGTTTCCATTTAAGGCGCGGAATAAGTTGGAGATCTTTTTGTATTGGCATTGTTGCACCTGACCATTCCACCACAATAGGCATGTGATCTGAAAAGTTTTTGCATTGTACTTCAAATTTATTTATAAAGCCTGTCCATTCATTATTCACTGCGCAGTAATCTATAACAGACCTGCCATGTCCTCCTATGAAAGTATATAGTGTCCTTCTGCATCTCCATAAGTACAACCGTTCAAAATTATGCAATCGTACATCTGGAACAATTCTAGAAGATTGGTGCCGTTTTGATTGCATTCACTATCTTTTGAACTTCTGTTCTCGTGATTAATCAAAGAGTTATTCCTGCTGTGGGCTATAGTAACTTGTAAGTTTTTGGTTCTAGCATTAAGGTCACCTATAATTAAAATGCTCTTGTTTGCTAAATGCAGCATTGTGTTACTTAAACGTTCGAAATCTTCATTCCATCTATTGCAGTTTATATAATATGGGATAATGTACATTTGACTTGTATGTAGAAGCATAACAACAGTTGTCCCTTCAACCTCTTCAAAAGCGTATGTATGTGTGAAAATAAAAAAATTCGCGCGAATTTTTTTATTTTCACACCCCAAATTGATTCTCTCTGGGGCAAAAAAAAATTTCCGCTGCGCGAATGACGATTGTTTTTTTTTCTTATTTTGAATTTTTTAATTTTACTAATGCAAAAAAGTAGTCCTGCGGTTAAGTTTGTATTGGTGTATTGTTGTTCTTGTCAAAAGAATTTGGTGCGTAAACTTTAAGATTTCATTTCAAAAAAATTTTGAAAAATAAGAACAATATCTACTCTTTTTTGTTTGTACTTACATGACCAAGGTAGCCAATATGAATTATAAGCTTTTTATAACAATTTTTTAATGGAGAGTTAAAGCTTAACCCATGTGTGGGGCTTGTTGCCAATTCAAATTGGCAATTACACCTGCAGGTGTAAATGCCTTTTTGTTGCAGGGGTTATTACCACATTAAAAAGGAAATAACCCCTGCAGGGGCTATTTCCTTTTCGTTTGGGAAATAACCCCTGCAGGGGTTATTGCCGCGGGTGTTATTGCACTGCACCAGAATTCTCTACTCCCAGCTGAGACTTAATCTGGAGGAAAGAAACTACTTCAATGATTCGCTATGCTACAAAGAAATTTCTTTGATATTCAAAACAAGATGCGAAGTTCTTGGCCTCAACGGAAATCCTTACAACGGCAGTTTCAACCAGTTCTGCACATTATGCAATTTAAAAGCCAAAGAAGACTGTTTCCATTTCATAAGTATATGTCCTATATTTGCTCCTTATCGAAATTCATATTTCAATAAGAAAACTATGACGCTGCAAGAAACAATCACCGTACTTAATGATACTGACTGGAAGACGCTCTATATTTTTTTGAAAACCATATATCAATATAGGATGTTACTTATAACTGAATTTGTTTAATTATTTTACTTTCTGTTAAGAAAATTCTCATTAATTTGCTAACCGAGCTATTTAAGTTCATAGAAAATTATAATCACTGTAACATACACAACACAATAAAATGAATTTTACTACTACTACTATTTGAAGTCGCCAAAAACGCTGCTAAATGCTTAGGTTTCTTAAGACGATGCCGGAAGTTCTTCACCCCTTCTGATCTGGCTACAATTTATAAGGCCTTCATCCGCCCAAAACTGGAGTATAACTCCCATATCTGGTCAGGTGCTTCTCAAACATCCTTACGCCTACTTGATAGGGTACAAAATAGAGCGTTAAAATTGATTGGTGATAGTTCAATCGTAGAATGGATTGATTCTCTTGAGCACCGTCGAAACGTCACCTGTCTCTCTCTTTTTTATCGCCTTTTTCACAAACAGTGCTCTAGTGAAGTAGCCAGTTGCATTCCTCCCCTGAAACAATTTAGCCGCAACACCCGCCTCGCTAGGAATGCTCATCAGTTTTACCTTGAGCCCAACTTCGGTCGTACAGTCAAGTATTGAGATTCGTATTTCAGTCGCACCACCCGAATGTGGAATGCTTTACCTGGCTCTGTATTTCCCCTGCATTACGATTCACAAAGGTTCAAAAGCAACGTGCATCGGTGTCTCCTTTCAAATCCTATCCTATTTTCCTAAAAGCTCGCACTGTGTTTTTATAACATTATAAGGGTAGTCATAACCCCTTAATGTGCGCGTTAATTATAAAAAAAAAAAAAAAAAAAATCCAAATTTTTGTTGTTGAAGTGCCAGTTTTCATTGGCTCTTACTCTACCTCTCTCTCTATTGAAGATCATGATCTTTGATTTATCTGTAATAAATAAAAAGATTAATATAATTTTCAACAGTTAAAAACACTTATTTTATTTCCTCAAATGCACATTTCAGAAGCATTGCTTTTGAAATGTAATAAATAAAAAGATTAATATAATTTTCAACAGTTAAAAACACTTATTTTATTTCCTCAAATGCACATTTCAGAAGCATTGCTTCTTATTTTTTATTTCCTCAAGTGCACATTTCAGAAGCAATGCTTCTGTGTTTTTAAGTGTTGAAAATTATATTAATCTTTTTATTTATTAGATTAAAAAACACGTGGCCCCGTGCAGTGTCGGGTTAGAATAGCACTGCAGCGCCTCCCCGCTTGTCGTAAAAGGCGACTAAAGGAACAATCATATCTAGACGACTAACATCAAAGTGAGTCTAGCGACACACATACCACCTTAAAACTCTCCCCAAGTATGCATGCAGATCCCGGGGTTTACACGACTGGAGATCACCGGTGTAGTAAAAGGGAAATCAAACTCATTAAATGGAGCATGCATGTGTCGAAAAGGATGAAAGAAAATTTTTGAAAAATTTTGAGCATTATGGAAATACTTGCGAACATAAGAAGCACTACCCCGCCAGGCAGTTCCATTGCTATGCATGGAGCTGATCCTGGACCGAGCAGCAATGTTCGGGTCAGAGCTATACGGATTCCGGGGGCTAGCAAAGTAATGCGACGAGTTGGACGAAAATTTAGGGTCGCGAGTTGGAACGTTGGAAGTATGACTGGTAGAAGTCTTGAACTCGAAGAGATGATGAGAAGGAGGCGAGTGGACATCTTGTGTGTTCAGGAAACGAAATGGCGAAACACAGCAAACAAAGCCCGTTTCTTAGATGCAAAGACCAAGGCTTACAAGATGTTCTACTATGGAACGGAACAAGGTAGGAACGGAGTCGGTATCATTCTTGACCAAAGTTTATGTAACAGCGTGTTGACCATTTTGAAGTCCAGTGACCGTTTGATGTCTCTTAAATTGGTGATGGAAGGAAAGGTCTGGAATATAATCAGTGCATATGCTCCCCAAATAGGGTGTGAGCAGGAGGAAAAAGATGCATTCTGGCTTGATTTTCATAACCTACTTAAGAACATCCCAAAAGAAGAGTATTTGTTTGTTGGAGGAGATTTGAATGGACATGTCGGGAAGACAAACGAGGATTATGAAGACTGCCATGGAGGTTTGGGATTCGGCACCAGGAACACTCCTGGTGAAGATATTCTAAGTATGTGCAAGTCATACGGTCTAATCGTACTAAATACCATGTTCATCAAACAAGACCGACACCTTATCACTTACAGCAGTGGAGGAAATGAAACCCAGATTGATTACCATTTGGTAACCAATTACATGAAATCTCGGGTGAAAGACTGCAAAGTGATACTAGGAGAAGCTGCAGCTCAACAACACCGTCTTCTTTTAACAGAATTTTTTACGGATGCGGTAAAGGAAGTCAAACAAACAAAGGCTCCTAGGAGAATCAAGTGGTACAATCTGGAGAAAACCAAAGGACAGCAATTCATTTCGTATATGCAAAGTCAGCTGTGTAATACCATCGACGCAGTTTCAAATGCAATCACGGCACAAAATATGTGGGATCGCCTACAACGAACCTGCTTAGAGAGAGCCAAATCACTGTTAGGAGTCTCAAAAGGACACCACCAACAAGCTAAAGAAACCTGGTGGTGGGATGATGAAGCTAAAGCAGTGATTAGAAAGAAGAAAGCAGCTTTCCAAGCTTGGTCGAAGTGCCCCTCAAGAAATACAAATGAAAAAGCACGTTTCAAAATGGAATACAAGAGCTGCAGAAAAGAAGCGAAGAAAAAGTGCGCCCAACTTCAAGCAAAAAGCACGGAGGGCCTGTATCGAGAGCTGGAAGAGATTTCTGCCCCAGCTGCTGAAGCAAATCAGGCAATCCAAGAGCTAAGACAAAGCAACTTGAATAAGGGAGCAACCATTTTCAAAATAGCCGCTCAGAGAAGGAGAAATGCGCAGGAGATTCGTTCGCCGAAGTTCATCAATGATGCTCAAGGAGTGCTACTTGTGGATGACGACAAAATTCTTCACAGGTGGCGACAGTATTGTGATGATCTTTTGAATGAACAGTTTCCTCGGCGCCACTTTCCAACAGCTGCACCTAACTTTACGGAAGTATCCGACGTCACAGTCGAAGAAGTTAGGGAGGCAGTTAAGAACTCCAAAAAAGGCAAAGCGATTGGGCCAGACGAGGTACCATATGAGTTTTGGAAAAATATGGGAGACATCGGGTTAAGATGGCTCACGATTCTCATCTCCAAACTTGTAAGAGGTGACAGTTTGCCTAATCAATGGAGGGAAAGTTTTCTTCTTCCAATGTACAAGGGAAAGGGAGATACCAGAAGCTGTGACAACTATCGTTCGATCAAGTTGATGTCCCACACTATGAAGATCGTTGAGCGGGTTTTGGATAGCCGACTGCGGAAAATAATAAGGCTGTCTGATGACCAATGCGGGTTTGTCGCGGGTAAGTCAACTACAGACGCAATCCAAAGCATAAGGATCATTATGGAAAAACACCGAGATGCCTTAGAGGATTTGCATATTGTGTTGGTTGACTTCGAAAAGGCATTCGATCGACAACCACGAGATCTGATATGGGTGGCCCTCAGACACCGAGGAGTTCCTGAAGCCTATGTGCGAATGATTATGGACATGTACGAGGGAGCAGTTACAAAAGTGAGATGCCCAGCTGGAGTCACCGAAGAATTCCAAATAACAGTAGGTGTACATCAGGGAAGTGTCTTGAGTCCACTGCTCTTTATTGCTGTTCTGGATTATTTGCTCGAAGGAAAAGTAACGGACAATAAAGTACAACAATTATTCTTTGCTGACGATGGAGCCATCATAAGCGAGGATCCTACATCCCTGCAACGAGCACTTGACGTTTGGATTGATGTTCTGGAAGGAAATGGGTACCGTATTAGCGCTAAAAAGACGGAATACCTGTGCTGCCCTTTTTCTGATCCAGACAAGCCTATTCCAGACATTTATTTGAATGGAAATGTGCTTCCCAAGTGTGAAAAGTTTAAATATCTGGGATCTATGATCAATAGTGAAGCATCTTGTGATGACGACATCAATCATCGAGTAAGCGTAGGGTGGATGAAGTGGCGAGAAAACTCCGCTATCTTCTGTGATCGAAAAATGCCCCCTAAGCTGAAGGGAAGACTCTACACAGCAGTTGTCCGTCCAGCTCTGACATACGGTTCACAATGTTGGACAATGTACAAAAAGTATGAGAGCAAATTGACGGCAGCCGAAATGAAGATGCTTCGGATGACAGCAGGAGTTACAAAGCTTGATCGAATTAGAAGTACTAAGATCCGTGGAAGCCTTCATGTCAAAAGTACCATCTTGGACAAAATTCAGCACGACCGGCTCAGTTGGTATTGTCATGTTCAAAGGAGAGATCCGCAGAACCCCGTCAAAAAGGCAATATCGTACAACGTATCAACAAATTCGCGACGAAAAAGAAAAGGCAGGCCAAAACACTCCTGGTACAAGCAAATGCAAAAACAGCAGCATTTGGTTGGCCTCAGACATGGAACAATCCAAAACCGGGAGGCTTGCCGACGATTTCTGAGGTCAACGCGGCGTACCCCACAGGCGGATCACTAGTGTGAAGCAGAAAAGTGGGAGAGTTGTGATCGCTTCAAGATCACTACTCGTAACGCCGAAAATGAAAAAGAAGAAGAAGAAGAAGAAGAAGATTAAAAAACACGTGGAATATCTCTACTACAAAACTCATCGATTTATCTGTGTTGACGATTAAGTTCCAGATCTCGCAGTATTCTTGTAGTCGGTTGATCGTCAATTGTAGCGTAGGATCACTATATCATCCGCAAAGAGCAGTGCTTTAAGCTTTAGACTATCGTTTTTGATTCCGCCAGGTAAACCGTCCGTTATATCGTCGATGAATAACGTAAACAGTATGGGACTCAAAGGAAATCCTTGCCTCACTCCCATCTTCGTTTGGAACCAATCTGATACTGTTTCCCCATCCCAAACTGCTGCTCACGTGTCTTGTAACAGATTTTCGATTTGTGATTAAAAATTTGATTTGTGCGATAAACCTTTGTTGTAAACTTTGTACATTAGGGAATTCCTATCTACCGCTTTAAAATCCACAAAAAAATTGCGTAGAGTTTCTTCCCCTGCACTGCAAAAGATTCTGCTATATTACGAAGGACGAATATGTGATCAACTGTTGAGTAGCCAGCTCTGAATCCCGCTTGATTTTCTTTGAGAAGATTGTTGTGGTTGCTCCAGGCAGTAAGACGTCGTTGGAGAATGGTTGTGAAAATTTTATAAGTCACATTAAGAAATGAGATGCCTCTATAATTACTTGGATCATTCTTATCACCTTTTTTGAATATCGGGAATACTAGTGCTTTCTTCTTTTCTTGGGGAATTTCTCCTTTCTCCAAAATATCGTTGCACAAATTGGTTATAGTTCTCATTAGACTTTCCGAACCGTGCTTGTAAAACTCTCCTGGAATTCGATCTAGACCAGGTGCTTTGCCGTCGTCGAGCTCTTTTATTACCGCTTTTGTTTCGGTTAACGTAATTTGCGCGTCAAGTAATTCATCTTCAAACCGGGGTGAGGCAAATTTGACGGTGTTTGCAGTAAAAGCAGGATTTAGTAATACATTGAAGTGGGACATAAGTGTTGCTGCATCCAGGCTTCTGCTTATGGTAGGTCTACACCCGTTTATTATATGGACATCTTTCCAGAATTCGGCGGAGCTTGTACAGGAAGCTAAGTTCCTAGCTTTTTCTTCGAAGTACATCTTCTTCTTATTCCAACAAAGGTTTTTGCACAGTTTGTTTGCCTCAATGTAGTGCACTGTGAATTCGTCATCTTGACTCTTTCGCATTAATCTGAGCCAAGCAAATGAGTGGTTTCTAGCCTGCAAACACTCGGAGTCAAACCATGGCTGCACAGCGCAGGCTCGTTTTCCGGATTATTGTCTTTTCGCCGGGTATGCTGTTTTTATACATTCCTCTAACTGGCTGAACGTCGTGGTTGTTTCTGCTGATAGAATCAAGTCCAAGTTTCGTCTGTATGTATCACCGTGAACGTTTTTCCAGCTTATCTTTGGTAAGAGTTTCAGTTCTATCGATCCTTCTCTATCTACCGCTTCCACACCAAATTCGAGCACTAGTGGTTGATGATCTGAATATGGAAGTTGCCCTACTTCAAACTCTGTAATATGAGAACTCCAGCCTCCCCTTGTTAAACAAAAATCAATTACCGATGAACCTTGTGCTCCAATGAAAGTGAAATTACCAACTGCATCGCCCGACGTAGTTCCGTTCAATATATGGAAACCGAATGAGTCGCAAAAATCCAGTAGTTTGACACCCCTTGCGTTACATATTTTGTCCTTTGAATTTCGAGCTATTCCCGCTATTGTGTTTTCATGACCGGCTGCGTCGGCTATGCGAGCATTTAAATCACCAATGACGATTGTGTTTTGAACATCGATCCTTAGAAGAAGTGGAAATCTCAGCACTAACAACAAGAGGCTCTCCACAAGGTGGAGTTCTCTCACCACTCATCTGGTCAATAGTTGTAGACAGCCTACTAAGATTACTTGCAACCCAAGGCATCTATGCAGTGGGCTTTGCAGATGATCTAGCAATTGTCAAACAAGGTTCATCAGAATCACTAATATCAAGAAGACATCAGACAGCTCTGCACACAGTACAAAGCTGGTGCTCAGATGAAGGTCTCTCTGTCAATCCCCGTAAGACAGTAACTGTCCTATTTACAAAAAGAAGAAAACTAAATCTTCTAATACCCCCCAATCTCTATGGGGAAACAATACCATTTTCCAAGGAATCTTAATACCTGGGGATCATCCTAGACAGCAAAATGTCATGGAACCCTCAACTATAACACATTTCCAGCAGAGTAACCAAGTCCCTATGGCGTATGCGGTCATCTGACTGCTTGTCAAAGCAAGCCGCAGCTTCAATTTATTTTTTGTCAGCTCACAAAGCCCGCGATAGTTTAATAAATTATCTTCAGAAGATCATTAAATAATTTTTAAAATTAAAGTGAACGATTTTTAGTCTTGTTTTCTACTTTAACATGAAATTAAAAATCTAACAAGTTAACCACTACCAATGCAATCACTCCAAATCTGTCACTTCGCTTAAAACCAATTCCAAAATAAACGAAAAAGAAGTGAAAAGAGTGAAATTGTTTTTGGAAAACGACATAATGGACGGAAAAGTGTGGAGAATTATAAAAAATTGTAGCAAAAAATTTACTACAATTATCCACCTATAAAACCCTCCCAGAACAGCAGCGTACTGTACGACGAAAAGGTGAGCAAAATTTTTCGTTTACGATTCCGTCCTCTCATTTTTGTATGGGATTTTTCTTTTCGTTTCAGCAGCGTACTGGGCCTAACTGGTTGTGCTTTTTAGGTAAAAGGGATGAAAGACGAGAGTTGAAGCTTAAATTATTTGAAGCTTCCATGGAAAGCAAAAATATAGAAAAAAAAAAATACATGGAAGAAGAGCATCTGCTGAAGATGAGGCTGGTGAAAGAGCAGCTAAAACAGGTGGAGCAAGAAAGGAAGCAAAGTGCTGAGCTTCATCAATTTAAACTGAAACATTTATTTGACTGAAAAGAAGTATTTTTTTATAAATTTGTTTTTTTTTACCAACTATTATTGTATGTTCATTAGGTCAAGGATTTTAGATTTAAGTTTTTTTTTAAAAAAAATTAATGATTTGAAAACAAAGTTATTTGTGTGAGTTTGTATAATATATCATCCAATGTTTCCAAATGTATTCCATGTGGAATATAACACATACGTAAGGCGATAGCAGTGGAAAAACATTTATGCTTCTGTTGGCATTCGAACTACGAACACGCCACGGCTATCACATTCCGTGTGGAAGCTGTGCCCCTGTTCTGTAACTATCGCCTCGGCAATAAACGGTGGAAAATGGAACGAAATTCTATGAATTTAGTAGGATTTCGTTCCATTTTCCACCGTTTATCGTCTGCTTTTATCGAGGCGATAGTTACAGAACAGGGGCACTGGAGTCAAAAGGAAAAAATACAAAAGTTTTATCTTACAACTATGTTTTTTTTTTTTTGCATCTCAGAGTCTTAAGCGGTACTGAGCTTAGAGTAAGCTTATATGTACGCACTTATCTACGCTCTTCATCATTAATGCAAGTGTTAGTGGTTAGTAAAAAACGCCAACACAAGCACAAAAGAACGTATTCGAACAAGGACATAACATTTAACATAATTAACTTTTACTACATCGATAAAACAAAATCAAACTATAAGAACATTATTGAAAGTATAAAAAGAAATACAAGTAAAATAACCTATAACTAACTAATAATTAAATACAAACTAAATACAAATTAAATACAGAACAAAAATCATGCTTGTGGAGCACTGGTTTTTAGTTTTAATTTTAAACTACTTTTACTAAGATTGAAATCTGAAGCAAAAGGGTTAGAGTTGTATAACCTACTCATGCGAGCTATCGGCTCATGCATGCCATAGTTAGTTCTGTGGTGGTAGCAATGCAAAAACTCTAAATTACGTAGTTGGTGAGATCCTCCACGATAGTTGAATCCTATGTGGGAGAGCAAGTCGGGAGCATCAACCGAACCTGTTATAAGTTGATGGAAAAATACTAAGTCATTGTTGGCCCGTCTTTGTGAGAGTGGTTGAAGATTCAAAAGACGAATACGATTTTCATAAGGGGGGAGATTAAAAGGATCTTCCCAGGGAAGACCTTTCAGGGCAAAACGTATAAATCTGTGTTGTACTGCCTCAATACGAGATTTATGAACTTCATATAGAGGTGACCAAACCTGAGAAGCATACTCGAGATAGGGACGAACATGACAGTTGTATAAGGAAAGCGTAACATAGGGGTCGTTAAATTCTTTTGCCCATCTCTTTATAAACCCAAGCATTGAATTTGCTTTACTTGTTATGAAATTGATGTGTTAATTGAATTCAAGGTTAGTACTAAAAATTACACCAAGGTCTCGGAAATTCGAGACTTGAGATAATGATTGCTGAGATATTGAATAATTTGCAATACAGGGAAACCTTTTGCGTGAGAACGTCATACTTTGACACTTGGAAGGGTTCAAACTAAGAGCGTTTTTAGAACACCTCGTAACAAAACTGTCGATATCTTTTTGTAATAAATTGCGATCTGACGAATATTCTATAGATTTGAAAATCTTCATGTCGTCAGCAAAAATTAAAATGTCGCTGTATGATATACGAGAAATGTCGTCATTTATTGCAATAATGAAAAGCAAAGGACCAAGGTGACTCCCTTTTGGCACACCAGACAGACCATTGAAAGAATTTGACAAGACGTTACGAAATTTGACTTGATAAGATCTATTTTTTAAGTTTGAACTTATCCAAACAATAAATACTGGTGGAAATCCAAATGCTTTTAGTTTATATAATATAATATTATGAGAAAGTTGGTCGAAGGCCTTAGAGAAATCAGTATAATGCAGTCTAACTCATACCCTTTTTCGAGTGTATAAGAGCATTTATGGTAAAACGAGAGAAGATTAGTAGCCGTTGATTTTCTTTGCATAAATCCGTGTTGTTGATTACAGATTATATTCCTTGCAAAGAATGATATACTTTCGCAGACAACTAGTTCAAACAGCTTAGGAATGCATGAAAGCTTTGCAATTGGCCTGTAGTTTTTTAAATCTATTTTTTCACCCTTCTTGAAAACATGGGTAATAAAAGACTTTTTCCACAAACTAGGAAATTTTCCGGACTTTAAGGAAAGCTTGAAAAGGTATTCGAGAGGGAAGGCTAAGCGTAAGGAACACTTTTTTAAAACTATAGGTGGTATCATATCCGGACCAGATGAAACGTCATCATTTAGAGAAGAAAGGTAATGAATAATTCTATCACTGAAAATGGGGATACTATTAAAACTTACTTGAGAACAGTGAGTTAAATACTCAAAATAGTTTTCACCAATTTTGAGAGGTGTACTCCAAAAGAGCCACCAAAACGATTTGCAAAGGCATTGCATATGTCAGGAGTATCCTTCAAAAGATTGCTATTATAAATAAAATTTGCTGGATAGCCGTCTGATTTCTTTTTGGAGTTAACAAAGGACCAAAAGCTTTTTGGGTCATTTTTAAGAGAGCAACTCATTTGAGTTACATAGTTGGAATAAAGATTTTGAGAAAGCGTTCTGAAGTCTTCAAAAAGACTTATGAACACTTGGTGGTCAGTTAGAGAAAGAGTGGTCAAATAACTTTTCCAGGCCTTGTTTCTTTTATTCCGCAGAACTTTCAGTTCTTTGGTAAACCACGGCTGGCAATAATTTTTTTTTTCAGTCAATTTTAATGGAATGGTTTTATTAATGCAATCGTTTAAAATAGAGTAGAAACAGCTGACTGCTTCGTCAAGATTTGCTAGAGTTGATATTTTTTCAATACCAGCCCTGCTTAATTCATCCGAAAGCAAATCGAAGTTCGCTTTTCGAAAGTCAAAGGTATATGAACAGTCATATGGACTACTTCTTTCGTCAATCACATTGCTAAGTTCAATAAAGATATCTAAAGGTGGGTGTAAGTCATCTATTCTTGTGATACCAGAATTTGATTGCATTACAACAGTCTTAATAGCGTCCGAAGAAAATACTAAATCTAACATACGACTTTGATAGTTTCTAATACAGCTTACTTGCCGTAAGTCAGAAGAAATTATGTTGTCTAACCAGGAAAGCTCCTGTTGTGGTGAAGACAGGGAAACTTTTTGAAAGGAACCATCATCAGAGGGTAGCCACTGAATGTATGGTAAATTAAAGTCACCCAGTAATAGAATCAGGCTTTCAAGATCGGATATTTCGAAGACATAATCCAAAATAAGAGATAGCTCAGCATATATATAAACATTTATGATGAAAATATTTTTGGACAAGGTACAAACTTTCACACAAACAACATCAATAGACAAGTCAAACGGAAAGTGTATACGAGATGACATAAACGTGTTCCTGACCGCAATAAGAACACCACCTCCAACAGCTTCCGGTTTGTTTATATGCTGATCTTTACGGTAGACGGAAAATTCTTGGCTGAGGATTTCGGTATTCAAATGGCTTGGGTTAAGCCACGTTTCCGTCAAAGCAAACACATCATGTGAGAAAACGAGAGAATTCACATATAAATCTGCAGTTTTACTGCGAAGCCCTCTAACATTTTGGTAGAAGAGGGAAAAATGTTTTTATTTTTTTGGAATACTCTTTAATAATTTTTTATTCTTTTTGTTTTAGCTAGAGAATTCTTTGACAAGAGCACCAGCTGGCCAAATATTACTGTGACAAAGAGAGTGAAACAATAAGGGTGGGACAAGTTATTTAAAAGACGAAACAAAACTATCAGTTTGACTTATTTTAGAACATTTAATAAAGTTTTCACTACGAATAAGTTTCTTTGTAACTAAATAATGCAAAACATCCTTCGGTATGAGTTAAGGTCTCAGCCGAGATACAAAAATGGATCTAGGTTTGGGGACTGCTTCCATTCGAGTAATAGATTCTAAGGGAACAGTATCCAAATCGTTACCTGCTGATGGTGAATTAATTGCAACCATATCAACTACATCAGTTTGTTCTAATGGGACTGAAACGCTGTTCGCCTTTTTAGAATTGCTTCTCAGATTCTTTCGCTTTGAAGGAGGACTTTGCTTAGTGGAAGCAATGCCATCACTGCTTCTTTTGGAGCCCTTATTTAGAACGGAGACAGGGTTCAAATTAACTGAAGATTCTTACAGCTAAATCAGCTAAATGGGATAGGGAAACCTTCTTACAGTTTTCACAGTACCAACAAGCGATTTTCGATGCACTAATTTTATCCAATAAAGCATTGTTGGAGCTAATACATTTGGCATGAAAAACATTTCCACATGGCCCATAGCAAGCAAACAGAGGCGAGTTCGAATTGTCAAGGCATTTACCCGCTGCACAATCCATATTAAAAGATATTAAAAAAAATAAAAATTTATTTATAAGAAAGAAGAAAAAAAAACACGGGTAAGAGTTGAACCTAAGTGACGAAATTAAACTCTCGAAATGGTATTTTTTCATTGTATAAACTCCTACCAATTCAGAGGTTGCAAAATTGTTAACTTAAAAAGTTATGTTCTAAAAGAAAGGAATTAGTTGAATGAGATGTATGAGGGATTGTACGAATGTACAATGATTATTTAAAAATGTAAATGAGAAATGTTAAACTTAAATTAATAAATCAAACACTACTTAGGATACAATCCACAATATATAAATGTCAAACCAATGTAAATAAAAACATAGAATTTGTTCTTAATATGACCTTTGAAGTATATAAAAAGTAAATACAACCGAATTATAACGATTGCAAAGTGGACGTGTTGTCTTTTTTTCTTAAGAGTTTAATTTCCTTAAGTAATTTTTTCCCTAGTTTTTTATGGGGTCGACGCAACCAATACCAGCGCACCCAATACCATCGCACCCAATACCTTCGCACATAATACATCGGACACACCATACTTTCCGCACTTAATACCTGGGACATTTCATACCAGTACCGTTATTAAGGGGTTGGGCTTTGTTTTCATTAATGAATATGGAGTTTAACTGTGCCACCATTTTTGAAGGCTTAGGTGTTGTATGATTTGCTTCTTAAATGATAACATGTGAGTGTATTCGTTATGAAATGTAGTGCAATGCATTTAAATGATTAAAAAAAATCTTTTTAAAAGGCGTACATATGTTCGGAAAGTGGTTGAAATGGCGAATTAATTTAAATGGTCTTCTCACACAATTGTGGTAAATGTGAGGTTACCTATACAAACATATTTATTTCTTTTGATTAGATAAAGGGTTTTCCAATAGGTAAGATATGATTTTGCAGTGGCGTTTCGGCTTTTTGTAGTATGTCATGATCTGTCATTTGTTTTTTATTGCATTCAGAACTGTTAACAATTTAACCATTGGACCATCGTAAGCGTCGTGAGTTTTCTGATTTTGCCTTGGAACAACTTGAAAACGACAACGATTTTTTAGACAATCATCTTTTCCGATGAGGCTCATTTTCATTTGAATGGTGCGGTAAATAAACAAAACTGTCGATTCTGGTGCGTTGGAAATCCACAAAATATTCATAAAAAACCTAAATTGACAGTTTGGTGTGGTTTTTGGGCTAGTGGAATTATCGGTCCGTACTTCTTACAAAATGAAGCTGGTAACACAATTACTGTCAATGGAGAACGGTAAAGATCGATGATAACCAACTTCTTATGGCCGAAATTGGAAGAAGTTGATCTTGACAGCATTTGTTTTCAACAAGAAGGACTACGTGCCATACAGCAAATGCAACAATTGAATTATTGCGAGAAATGTTTGGAGATTCGATTATTTTAAGAAATGATGATATTGAATGAGCTTAAAGAAGTTGCGATTTAACACCGTTAGACAGAATTTTGCGGGGTTGTTTGAAGTCATTGGTCTTTCAGAATAAACCAGATTCTCTTCAAGCCTTACAAGTCAATATTGAACGTGCCATTCTTGATGTACGAGTTGATTTAGTGGAAAAAGTGCTCGAAAATTGGGTTAATCGCATTTTTTGCAGCAGAAGAAGTCGTGGTGATAATTTAAATGAGGTTTAATTTAAACTTAAATGTATTGATTGAACTGCACATTGCACATTAAATAAAAAATATATTTTAATTTCCTTAACTACAAGTGTGTTTTTTTTTTAAAGAAATCATATCACTCTTATTGGAAAACCTTTTATTATAGGTGGACACCTAGGTACTCATTTGTGTCTCCATAAGTTTTTCAGTCTGCTACCTAGATAGGTATAAATTTAAAATAAAAGTTTGCTTCGTGGCTTAGTGTTAGCAGATAACTAAATTAAGACACAATTGAATTGTATGTATTGTATGTTTCATAAAACGTAGGTATTGAAAGTTTTAGTGTAGATATGTTACGTTTTCAAAACGTTATTATTGCAAGCGTATGATTGCATTGTATTTAAAAAAAAAACACCCGAATTGCCGCTAGAACACAAGAGCTAAGGGGCGTTGTGTTGAGAATAAAATTACTGGTATTATTTTTTATAGGTATACCAAATTATTTAAAATAAAAAAGTATTAGCAAAGGAAATAGGGACAGTTTCGATATCTTCTTTTCAACAAAATATAAAACTTCAATGCTTGAATGAAACGGCAAATGACAGTTACTCAACAACCAAAGCCCTTCCCCAAAATACTTGTCTACTGTCCTAAAACTCTAACAACTGCGATCGTTTATCTTTAAACTACGTTTTCCAAGTTCGTTGTTCACTGTTATTTAGTATTTAAAGACTACTTGATCGATTTATTTCAAACGTTGTATACTTACACCGTACGTTTAGTTAAAAAACAACTTTAGGGCCGCCAACAGTTTTTAAATTAAAGACAAAATTATCAAAGAACGTTGATTTCATAATAATTGAACTAATTCGTTTTGCATTTGAATTTTGAATTGGTTCAATTGAATGGCAGTGAGTGCAGCATAAACAATAAACGGTTCACATTTTGTAAGTTTCGCTTTTGGTTGCAGATTTTCTCTTGTAGGGTAACTATAGTTGCCAATTGCCATATTAATCGAAGAAATGAAAAAACCATAGGAATCTTACGAAAATATTTTTGTAATTTATCTAAAATTTTATTTTATTATAGATACATAAATGTCCTTACAGTTTACTCTATTATTCTTTAAATAAATAAATAAATTAACGTCAAGGAGTTCAGGCAATAGATTCATATACGGACAGACAGATAGAATTGGAGTTTTTTTTACAAAAAAAACTTTTACGAATGTTTAGTTCGCCTTATAATAATTTCTTAAACGCATGTACCTAAAGTTGAAAATAAAAAAACCTAAACCTAAAAAAATTAAAAAAAGCTAAAAATTGACAAAATTGACCTAAAGTTTAAGGAAAAAATAGCTAAACTTAAAAAAATAAAAAATTGAAAAAACCGAGCCATTTCCGCGTCACCCAGGAGGTAGGCTCTTGACTCGTTTTTTTTTACCGAGGTTCCCCAGTAGGCCTAATCCTCAAACAGAGAGACGGACAAACGGACAAAAGGAGAAATAGAAAAAATCAAAATGAAAAGTTCAAGTGACCTTCACTCCTTATGCGTTTCGCCCAGGTACAAACAATGGGCTCATCAGTTAGATGTTGTTTGTACCTTTCTAAGACGCAATGTTTGGTCGATGTTTGTCGACACATATATAAAGTTTACAGTGCAAACACACTGTAAACTTTATAATTCTAGGGGAATGGGATTGCATTTTTGCACCTAGAGAAGGGTTGCCCGTGGTCTGGCCGATGTTTATTGAAAAAAAGAAAAATAATAAAAGAATTTATTGTTTTCTTGCGGAGTGTTGATTTTTAAAAATCAAAATGAAAAGTTCAAGTGACCTTCACTCCTTATGCGTTTCGCCCAGGTACAAACAATGGGCTCATCAGTTAGATGTTGTTTGTACCTTTCTAAGACGCAATGTTTGGTCGATGTTTGTCGACACATATATAAAGTTTACAGTGCAAACACACTGTAAACTTTATAATTCTAGGGGAATGGGATTGCATTCTTGCACCTAGAGAAGGGTTGCCCGTGGTCTGGCCGATGTTTATTGAAAAAAAGAAAAATAATAAAAGAATTTATTGTTTTCTTGCGGAGTGTTGATTTTTAAAAATCAAAATGAAAAGTTCAAGTGACCTTCACTCCTTATGCGTTTCGCCCAGGTACAAACAATGGGCTCATCAGTTAGATGTTGTTTGTACCTTTCTAAGACGCAATGTTTGGTCGATGTTTGTCGACACATATATAAAGTTTACAGTGCAAACACACTGTAAACTTTATAATTCTAGGGGAATGGGATTGCATTCTTGCACCTAGAGAAGGGTTGCCCGTGGTCTGGCCGATGTTTATTGAAAAAAAGAAAAATAATAAAAGAATTTATTGTTTTCTTGCGGAGTGTTGATTTTTAAAAATCAAAATGAAAAGTTCAAGTGACCTTCACTCCTTATGCGTTTCGCCCAGGTACAAACAATGGGCTCATCAGTTAGATGTTGTTTGTACCTTTCTAAGACGCAATGTTTGGTCGATGTTTGTCGACACATATATAAAGTTTACAGTGCAAACACACTGTAAACTTTATAATTCTAGGGGAATGGGATTGCATTCTTGCACCTAGAGAAGGGTTGCCCGTGGTCTGGCCGATGTTTATTGAAAAAAAGAAAAATAATAAAAGAATTTATTGTTTTCTTGCGGAGTGTTGATTTTTAAAAATCAAAATGAAAAGTTCAAGTGACCTTCACTCCTTATGCGTTTCGCCCAGGTACAAACAATGGGCTCATCAGTTAGATGTTGTTTGTACCTTTCTAAGACGCAATGTTTGGTCGATGTTTGTCGACACATATATAAAGTTTACAGTGCAAACACACTGTAAACTTTATAATTCTAGGGGAATGGGATTGCATTCTTGCACCTAGAGAAGGGTTGCCCGTGGTCTGGCCGATGTTTATTGAAAAAAAGAAAAATAATAAAAGAATTTATTGTTTTCTTGCGGAGTGTTGATTTTTAAAAATCAAAATGAAAAGTTCAAGTGACCTTCACTCCTTATGCGTTTCGCCCAGGTACAAACAATGGGCTCATCAGTTAGATGTTGTTTGTACCTTTCTAAGACGCAATGTTTGGTCGATGTTTGTCGACACATATATAAAGTTTACAGTGCAAACACACTGTAAACTTTATAATTCTAGGGGAATGGGATTGCATTCTTGCACCTAGAGAAGGGTTGCCCGTGGTCTGGCCGATGTTTATTGAAAAAAAGAAAAATAATAAAAGAATTTATTGTTTTCTTGCGGAGTGTTGATTTTTAAAAATCAAAATGAAAAGTTCAAGTGACCTTCACTCCTTATGCGTTTCGCCCAGGTACAAACAATGGGCTCATCAGTTAGATGTTGTTTGTACCTTTCTAAGACGCAATGTTTGGTCGATGTTTGTCGACACATATATAAAGTTTACAGTGCAAACACACTGTAAACTTTATAATTCTAGGGGAATGGGATTGCATTCTTGCACCTAGAGAAGGGTTGCCCGTGGTCTGGCCGATGTTTATTGAAAAAAAGAAAAATAATAAAAGAATTTATTGTTTTCTTGCGGAGTGTTGATTTTTAAAAATCAAAATGAAAAGTTCAAGTGACCTTCACTCCTTATGCGTTTCGCCCAGGTACAAACAATGGGCTCATCAGTTAGATGTTGTTTGTACCTTTCTAAGACGCAATGTTTGGTCGATGTTTGTCGACACATATATAAAGTTTACAGTGCAAACACACTGTAAACTTTATAATTCTAGGGGAATGGGATTGCATTCTTGCACCTAGAGAAGGGTTGCCCGTGGTCTGGCCGATGTTTATTGAAAAAAAGAAAAATAATAAAAGAATTTATTGTTTTCTTGCGGAGTGTTGATTTTTAAAAATCAAAATGAAAAGTTCAAGTGACCTTCACTCCTTATGCGTTTCGCCCAGGTACAAACAATGGGCTCATCAGTTAGATGTTGTTTGTACCTTTCTAAGACGCAATGTTTGGTCGATGTTTGTCGACACATATATAAAGTTTACAGTGCAAACACACTGTAAACTTTATAATTCTAGGGGAATGGGATTGCATTCTTGCACCTAGAGAAGGGTTGCCCGTGGTCTGGCCGATGTTTATTAAAAAAAAAAGAAAAATAATAAAAGAATTTATTGTTTTCTTGCGGAGTGTTGATTTTTAAAAATCAAAATGAAAAGTTCAAGTGACCTTCACTCCTTATGCGTTTCGCCCAGGTACAAACAATGGGCTCATCAGTTAGATGTTGTTTGTACCTTTCTAAGACGCAATGTTTGGTCGATGTTTGTCGACACATATATAAAGTTTACAGTGCAAACACACTGTAAACTTTATAATTCTAGGGGAATGGGATTGCATTCTTGCACCTAGAGAAGGGTTGCCCGTGGTCTGGCCGATGTTTATTGAAAAAAAGAAAAATAATAAAAGAATTTATTGTTTTCTTGCGGAGTGTTGATTTTTAAAAATCAAAATGAAAAGTTCAAGTGACCTTCACTCCTTATGCGTTTCGCCCAGGTACAAACAATGGGCTCATCAGTTAGATGTTGTTTGTACCTTTCCACCTATTTTTTCAGCTTTTCAAAACAAGCGGTTTCCGCGCTATCGAAAAGCGTGGAATTTTGAAGGCCCCAGCTGTATCTCGGAAACCACTTACTCTACGAACTTGAAACGGCGGAAACAAGCGGCCTTCAAAAATCAGGTGAGGCCCAAATAAAATAATAAAATATTATATAACGATAACTCGGAAACCGCTTGTTTTGAAAAGCTGAAAAAATAGGTGGAAGGTCGTTAGTCTACTAGAACCCTTGTGCCAAAATTTCAATTTCGTAGAATAAGTGGTTTCTGAGATACAGCTGAGGCCTTCAAAAATCAGGTAAGGCCCAAATAAAATAATAAAATAATATTTTTTTTTCCTATATAAAGGGGTTACTTCGGATTTGCTCCTCATTATCTCGCTAGACTTCTAGAAGAAATTCTTAAACGGCAGATAATTTAAAAAAAAATGGCAAAATTTGTTAATTCAACAAGAGGAAGCGTAAAACTTCATTTCGAGGGCTTCATTTATGGAAAGCATAGAATGAGTGATGCAAAAACTGATTGGAGGTGTGAGCACTTCCAATCAGGAAAATGTCGAGGGAGAGCCGTCTCCAACGGCACAGCCGTTGTTGCAACAGGGCTACACAATCACGGTCCTTCACCGGTATTGTGCGAGCTAGCAGCAATGGCTGATAAGCTAAGAGCTGACTCTTTAACTTCAGTAGCTGCTCCTAGAGCCATAGTGAATAATATTATGGCAGGAGCTTCTTCTTCTGCATTGATTCGGTTGCCTCGAATTGAGTCAATGCAAAAGGGTGTTTCAAGAACGCGTAAGCGTTACTTTCAACCCTCCCAAATTCCCCACTGCCGAAGTGACATAATTCTGCCACAGCTGCTTACAAAAACTTCTGTTCCAGAAGACTTTTTGTTAGCTGATTCTGGCAGTGGTGACGAAAATAGAATTATAATTTTTGGTTCCTTATCGGACCGTTTAAGGTTGTCCCGATGCCAGACATGGTTGGCAGATGGGACTTTTAAAGCATGTCCCGAGATGTTTTACCAGCTCTGGGTGATTCACGGGTATTTCGAGAACAAAGTTCTCCCCTGCCTGTATTGTCTGCTTCCAAATAAATCGGAACAGACATACACTCGCTGTTTAGAGATCATTATGAACTCCAGCGGAATGGCCAATATCCGTCCTCAGAATTTTCTCATCGACTTCGAGAAAGCGGAAGAGAACGCCATTCGGCGTCTTTTCCCTGAGGCTATTATACACGGCTGCTATTTTCATTTTGCACAGGCTGTTCGCCGCAACCGAGCGAGTTCGAAAAAATATCTGCTTCATCACAGAATCTACAGACTCGAGCTCAGGTGGAGCCAATATGCTATCAGGTAGTGTTGAGTTTGCAGCAAATTGAGCTGCAAGCAAATTGGCTTTATCGATGGAACTGACATACGGAGAGTCATTGAAAACGAGCGTAGGGACCGATGACGTGGTCGAGTTCTTAACGTTCTTAACAAAAGACCAAAAATTTTTGCTTCCTTTTGGACACAACAGTATTTTTTGCCTTACTTTTTGGTCATGCAAAAACTTGGTCTTCTGTATATGAGCGTTACAGATATTTCTGGCCCGTTTGAACAAATTTCGGTTTTCTACAGTAGGGTTATCTTTAAATTTTCGAAAACTACTTTCTCTATCCCTAATCGCCTCCTTACAGCTTGAATCAAACCACGAATTCTCTTTGGGGATGATACTTTTTGTTCTGTGAGGAACAAAATTTCTCATGCCGTTAAGAATTACGTTAGATATCATATCAGCTGATAAATCAACGTTTCCGTCGAGAAAGCACAATGACCAATTAAAATTACGAAAGAAATTATTCAGGCCGTCCCAATTGGCTTTCTCATATTGCCACACAGTTCTTTTGGGGACTTTCTCTTTTTTTACCGTGACGGAAAACGAAAAATCTACCGATATGACACAATGGTCCGATTTGCCTAAAGGAGATGATACTATAACCCTATATTTTTCGGGATGAGAAGTTAGAAATAGGTCAAGAGTGTTGGCCGCATGGCCTTCAATATCTGGAACCCGAGTGGGCTCATCAACAAGTTGAGTTAATTGGTTTAACTCAGCAAAGATCTCAACATATTCTCCTTCGGGTGTTGTCTGGCCAGAATGTCGAAGCCAATGAGAATTGTGTACATTGAAATCGCCCGCAATTGCGATTTCAGTGTGAGGATATAGGGAAATAATTCTTACTATGGAGTCAGATAGCGCATCAAACTCGTTAGAGGTCGAATTGCTATCTGAATTGGGGCTTCTATAGATAAAACAGTAATGAATGATTTGCTTACGGACGGTGAATTTTAACCACATGAAATTAAAGTTCGTATTAGAACAAAGGCCGTATTGTGGTAGAAGCTGGTAAGCAATATCATGTCTAACATATACGGCGAGGCCATGGGAGGAAAAGAATAGTGGCACTAAGCTATATCCAGGCAGGTTGAATTCTGAGGGATCAGAACCAACACCCACCTGTGTTTCACTTAGTGCCAAAATAGCTGGCCTGCATTTTGCAGTGTGAGTGTACACAGCAAAGAAATTCGATCGCAACCCCTGAATGTTGCTAAAATCGACACGAAATTTACCCGACATCACCATTCACAAAAACACACAAAACAAAATATCGAACGCAGACGCTATCTAAGTAAAATCAACAAGTGCAAATCTTATTGGGAAACCAAAAACAAAATTACTACGGTGTTATGCCCAGCAAGCAATTTGATTTTGGTTCACCAACGGGATCAACACCGTTGATCTCACTATCCGCCTAGCAAACCCACAGTCTCATTGACTGCACACACCACCCAGATAAGATAAGAAATTATCAAATCGAGCAAATGTGTGCAGACACTGAGACTGCGAGAGTGGTGTGGGGGAGGAGAAGATGGGGAGGTATGCACTAAGTGATTGGTCTATTGATGGGCTTTTTTTTTTTTTTTTTTGCTTCGATTAATTTTTGCACTGTGCTGCACTGAATTATTTTTGCACAACAAACTTGAACACTTTTTCACAGATGTGTTTTAATCACGGCGCGGCGGAAAATAACTTTTATTATTGATTTTACGTTTGTTTTATTGTTTTTATTTGGTATAATTATTTTTTAGGGGTAAGAAAACTATTGCTTTAGAACGGGGGAATGGTAAGCGGACACTTGGCGCGGTGCGTGTTTACGCGTTCGGTATCAGATCGGCACTCAATGCTTCATCACTGAAGATGCAGCACAACGATTGCAGCTGAAAAAGCGACGTACCTTTGTCGAGGTGTCAGGGTTAGGGTTGGTCAGCAGTGGCACAACGCAAACATGCGTGGATATTGAGCTTGCGTCATGCAACTCAACTTATGGAGGTGCGGTGCGGGCACTGGTCTTCAAGTCGCTGACTGGCCATCTCCCGGCCCAACAAATGATACCTTACAAATGGCAACATCTTAAAGGGTTAACGTTGGCAGATCCCAATCTCCACGTTCCTGGACCTATTAATTTACTTCTCGGCAGCGAAGTATATGCTGATATACTCCTTCCAGAAGTGAGAAGACCTGCAGATGGAGTCGGACCAACCGCTCAGAAGACGCAGTTAGGGTGGATTGTGTTAGGGAAAGTTCAAGCGAAACATCCCCGGCAAATACGCAGTTTTGTGCAGACTGCTGACCTGAATTCTTAGCTGCAGAGATTCTGGGAGATGGAAGAATTTCCGTTCCAGACACATGAAACTGAGGAGAACATCGAATGCGACGCGCATTTCGATGAACACACGAGACGCCTTCCTGACGGGCGTTATGAAGTGAAGCTGCCGTTTAAAAGTGGATGTCTTCCGGCGATGGGATCCAGTAAGCAGAGCGCGATCCGACGATTCCTGCACTTGGAGAAGAGGCTGGAGGCAAACCCAACTCTTCGGGCAGATTATGCCAAATGTATACGAGAATATGCAACCCTAAAGCATATGGAAGAAATTTACGTCGGCGACTCGGTGTTGGCAACCCCATACCACTATTTTTTGCCTCACCATGCAGTTTTCAAGGAATCGAGTTCCACCACGAAACTGAGGGTCGTGTTCGACGCAACAGCGAAGACTTTGGATGAAAGTTCGCTCAATGATCGACTTTTGGTGGGTCCAAAATTACAGTCGAGCATTATTGATCTGGTTCTTCGATGGCGAACCCACAGAATCACATTTACGGCTGACATCGAAAAGATGTACAGAGAGGTGTTGGTGGATACACCGGACACATATTATCAGCTGATCCTGTGGAGAGACGATCGTTCCTCTCCAATCAAGATGTTTCGGCTTAAAAAGGTAACGTTTGGCACAGCAAGTGCACCGTATCTTGCCATAGAAATTCTGAAACGTGTAGCCGAAGATGAAGCATCGAACTTGCCAGAGGGCGCGAAGGTTGTCCGAGAGGACATGTATGTGGATGACCTCATCAGTGGTGCCGATACTGTGGAAGAAGCACGAACAAAACGCGACCAAGCGAATCAACTTCTGGCGTCAGCGGGCTTCAATTTACGAAAATGGACAAGTAACGTGAAGGAACTCGTCGAAGATATACCTGCAGCAGATCGAGAGTTAGATTTTGAGGTGCCGTTCAACATGTCAAATCATGTCAAAACCCTTGGCATCAAATGGTTCCCGATAGACTACTACTTTTCGTATCAGAATGTGCAGCAGTCATCAGAAGCCACAACAAAAAGGTCAATGTTGTCCACGATAGCCAAACTTTTTGACCCACTTGGCTGGATATCACCATGCGTCATCACGGCAAAATTAATAATGCAGCGGCTTTGGGAGCTAAGTTGTGATTGGGATGATCCGATTGCAGCTACACTGAAAAAAGATTGGGATGCTTTTCATGGAGAACTTCCGATGATCGAGACGCTTCGAATACCACGCTGGACTCAGACAAGCAAAACCAACAAGGACATCGAATTACATGGGTTTTGTGATGCGTCTATGAATGCATACGGTGCCGTAGTATACGTTCGTGTACTTGACAGTGATGGCAATATTCATGTCAACTTGCTTCTGGCAAAGACGCAAGTAGCTCCAAGTCAGCGTACGATCACGCTTCCACGTTTGGAACTTTGCGGAGCAGTAGTGTTAGCGCAGTTGATGCAGTATACGAAGGACGTTTTGGCTGTTCCCGACATCAAGATGTTTACCTGGACCGACTCAACCATCGCGCTCGCGTGGATACGAGCCACTCCCGCTAAATGCACTACGTTCGTTGCCAACAGAGTGTCCGAAATTCAGCGGCTAGTGGGGATCGATTGCTGGGGACATGTCGCAACGCTTCATAACCCAGCCGATCTGGCGTCTAGAGGAGTGTATCCAGCAGAACTGACGTCATTGGAGACTTGGTGGATTGGTCTTGATTTTTTACGCAGTCAATGGGCTTTCGATGTTCCGCATCAACCTGTTGACATCGAAACTGACGAGGAACGACGCACGGTTAAAGCACTAAGTGCTCAAGTCAGTCAGGATGACCGCATACTTCAAACCATCTGCGACTGTTCGAGTTTGTTGAAGGTGATTCGAGTTGTCGCCACATGCTGTCGTTTCGCAACAAAATGTCGACGAAAAGAAGTTTCTGATGGCCCGCTTAGTTCAAGCGAATTAGAAGCAGCGCGTATCATCGTCGTGAAGGCCGCACAGAACGAGATGTTCAAAGCAGAGCTTCAACAAATTTTGGAAACCTCGAAGATACCCAAGTCACTCAAAACTTTAAACGCTTTCGTTGATGCTGAAGGACTTTTGAGAGTTGGAGGACGCTTGGAGAATTCTCTCCTCCCTTATGACGCGCAACATCCGATTTTACTTCGAAATAGTCACCATGTTACCAACCTGGTTGTCAGAGATGCTCATAAGAACACGTTGCATGGCGGCATCCAACAGATGATTAGTTACATCCTTTAAAAATATTGGATTGGCCAGATATGACGAAGCGTGAAGTATCAGCTTCATAGATGCACTTCTTGCTACCGGCAAAAGGCATCGGAAATGCAGCAGTTGATGGCGAATCTATCTGCACCTAGAGTTCAGATGTCACGACCGTTCAGTCATACTGGAGTTGACTACGCAGGACCATCGAAATAAAAAGCTGGAAAGCTCGAGGTGCTAAAATACTAAAGGGGTATTTCGCGGTATTTATCTGTTTGGCAACAAAGGCCATTCACTTGGAAGTCGTGTCTGACCTGACAACCCAAGCCTTTTTAGCAGCATTTCGACGGTTTACGGCCAGGAGAGGTAGCTGCAAAAAAATCTACAGCGATTGTGGAACAAATTTCGTCGGCGCTAATAACGAATTAGCCAAAATGTTGAAAGACGCAAAGCACGATTTTAAAGAAATTGCCGAAAACCTAGCAAATCACGGAACAAATTGGCACTTTATTCCCCCAGCTTCTCCACACTTTGGTGGATTATGGGAAGCGGGAGTGAAATCGGTGAAGTTCCATTTAAAACGAGTTGTTGGAACCGAAAGGCTTACTTTTGAGGAGCTCACAACGCTTCTAACTCAGATAGAAGCGTGTCTGAATTCGAGACCCTTATGCCCACTCTCCGACAGCTTAGATGATTTGAATGCGCTAACTCCTGCGCATTTTCTCGTAGGCGAATTTTTGCATGCTGTGCCACAGGGCGAACTCAACAACAACATCACGTACATCGACCGATGGAAACGAGTACAAGCGCTGGCGGAAGGATTTTGGAAAAAGTGGAGTTCCGAATACCTTGCACGGTTGCAGCAACGTCCGAAATGGACTCAAGTTCAAGAAGCTCCCAAAATAGGAGACCTAGTGTTGCTCAAGGATGAGCGACTTGCACCGACGTATTGGAACCTTGCCCGAATCGAGAACACTCACGCGGGAACGGACGGACTCGTACGCGTTGTCACGGTCAAGACACAAAACGGAAACCTGAAACGACCTATCGCAAAAATCTGCTCTTTACCGTCAAACAAACACCAGGAACAATCTGCGTTAATCTAGAATCTAGATGATGAATCATTAAAACATCTGTTGTTTACGAACGAATATGCTGTTTTCAAAACGCGGAACTTGAAATACGAAGTAAATCAACACATTTTTCATTCAATTCGTCATTCTACGCAGCAATCAACCCATCTGTAGAAAACAAAGTTAAAACACATCATCATTCAAAACAACATTCAACCCATCTTTAAAACACCTGTAAAGTTGTCCAAAATACAGCAATCAACACATCTGTACCATATAAGGAACATTTAAATCTCATCTTTCAACACATCTTTAACAACTGGAAGCTGTTCAAACACATCTTTAAAACCACCTGAAAGCTGTTCAAAGGAAAATAAATCAAACAATTCAAATGTGTTTAAAACATCTTTATTGAATAATAATAACAATTTACAAACAATTGCATGAAAGGCAATCAATGCAATTCAACTTTAATGTTGTGCTGCAACAACGCACACACAAAATCAAACTTAAAATATAAAAGGGAACTACAAAACACAACGTATTCTAAAAAACTTAATCTATAACACAAATCAAACACATCATTTGTTAAAACATCTCTACAAACAGAGCCCAGAAACACCGCACGTCGAAAGTCAATTCCCGTCGGCAAAACAAAACAAAAAAAAAATCGTCGTCGACAAGACACATTTTGGTAAAAATATCTGTGCACTGCAACAACGCATACACAATATTATTTAATAGTTATCATGCTGAAACAATGCACATATATTTATTAAATTAACAAAACACAAAATGCACTGCCATTTTAAAAACAAAAAAAAGAACACGATCCGCATCGAAAAATCAAAACACGAAATGTCAAATGCCGTCGGCATATGCATTTGACCAATTTGCAACACTGAGCTGATTAATTTTGAGATCAAAATATACAGTCCACTGAATACAAAATCACTTCATAATTTGCAATTATTTCGCAACACACCTAGAACTTACTTAAACTTTTAAAATTCGCGAAACATTTCCGAAATAAAATCGCGATCTGCTTACAATCAAAATGTAAACAACAACTTTAGTTAAAAGTCGAACTCTTTCAACTAGAAAAAGATGGCACTTGTTGTTGTTAACGATAAACTGGCCATTGCTACTGCTAGCACATTACGCTTAGCATACACACACACACACACACACACACACACACAAATATATATCCATATATTTAAACGAATAACCTACGCGCGAACCCCGAAATCCGCGAATTAAATGCAAAACCTTGCACAAAAGCACACACATACACACATATCTACGCACGCTACAAAAACGTAATTAAAATATAAATAAACTTGAACATTCACGATATTACACAAATAACATACAAAATCACACACAAAACAAATAAAATTTAATAAAATATATATTTTAATAAAATATCTAAACAAAACTTTCATCCTGAAACCTGAAACATGTGGGTAGGCACACATGTTATTGTCACCGAGAAAAGTTGCGGGAATTCCTACGCAACATAGATCCAGTCCATCGCAGTGACTTTATCAAAAGCAGCAACTAAACACACCGTTTAATTAAACTAAACACAAGTTAAACCAATAAACTTACTTTTAATAATTATTTATGATTAAATTCTCGAAGAAAGCATGCCGGCACCATGCTTCTTCTTCACACCTTCAACAATTCAATTAATTTACTATATGGAACAATGATAATGAACCACAACCACCACCGGTTGCCGAATATTAATGAACTTTAGTATTGCTTTACTTACTTACTCCCAGCAACAGTAGAAAATTCCATTCAAGCGTGAATGAGATAACTCTTCGTTTGTACTGTTTAGTAGTATGCATGTACCATTGGTCCCACTAGCGTGAAACATCATGGAATTGACCTCAATACTGAAGCCAAAGAGAAGATAATATGTAGTATACTCTGTGGCTGAAACCAATGGAAACGGTGATGCCAAGCTGCTGTATATTTCTGCGACATCGAAATTTTACTATTCATCATTCCGAGGCGGGAGAATGTAAGAATGTACAATGATTATTTAAAGATGTAAATGAGAAATGTTAAACTTAAATTAATAAATCAAACACTACTTAGGATACAATCCACAATATATAAATGTCAAACCAATGTAAATAAAAACATAGAATTTGTTCTTAATATGACCTTTGAAGTATATAAAAAGTAAATACAACCGAATTATAACGATTGCAAAGTGGACGTGTTGTCTTTTTTTCTTAAGAGTTTAATTTCCATAAGTATTTTTTTCCCTAGTTTGTTATACTAAATAAACCTAGTCAGAACATCTATTGCTTCTATATAATTAGTGGTTAAACGGAGAAAACAATAATAAAAAATAACTCAAAACAAACTCAACATAAGAACGGAAAATAATGTCTTACCAATACAACTAAAGATAACACAAAACGTAATAACTTTGTTATTTTTAATTATTTACAACACTTTGAACCAAAATAAACTCATAAGTAGATAATTAAACTAAAAGATTACTGAACAGATCACAGTTTAAACTTTAAAGTATGAAATACACAGAATTTAATTAGTTTAAAAACAGAGCTATGAAAACACACAACTATGCACAGAGATAACCAGTGCTGCCACTTGACGTATCATGCGGCTTTATTCAAATTTCGTGGTAATATTTTAAATTTTGAAAAGAAACCATAATTTCAAAAGCAATAGTTTCGTCTGGAATGTAGTCAATTTTTTTTCGCATCGGTTTGAGTACTATGTTCTGAAGATTTATTCTATGAATACACTGCGAGAAGAACATCGTTGTTGATTTTGTAGCTGTAACATAGTGTTGTTTACCGTCCTGTTTTCCACTTGGGGAGAGAAATGGACTTCGTCTTTAAGAGAGGGAATTTTGTTTAATCTATTGCTTCTATATAATCTATTGATTAGTACCTGTAGATAAAAGTTCTTCCTTAAAATCGATGGCAAAATTGTGCAAAGCTGCCAATGCGATTATAGTCGTTTTTCCATTATCTAATGAACACCACATACCTGTTAGTAAAATTCTAAACATCTGCTTCCAAACTCCACAGCACCTCTCTACTGTGTTTCGAGTTGCTATGTGTGCAACATTATAAAATAATAAATTTAGGCTTCAGTGCGTGGATTCAAAAGAGGGGTGAACAATATATTGCTACAAGGGTATCCTCCATCCCCAAGTAGACGAACTTTGAACTCACCATTTTTGAAGCGTTGTTTTATTCGACATTCCCTGAAAATGCGTGAGTCGTGTGTGCTTCCTCTCCAACGGCAGACATTGTCAGTAATTTTCAGAGATGCGTTGCTAACGACTTGAGTATTTAACGAATAATATCCCTTTCTGTTTATATAGAATTGACCTGTGGGCCCACTGATTTTTCGGATTCGTATGTGGGTGCAGTTAATTGCGCCAATGACTTGTGGAAATATACGTATCCCAAAAAACATGTTTATGTCTTGTATCTGTGCAGATACGGTTGTTGGCATTTTAACATAAGTAGGTTTTTTGAATGCAAATGCTTTTGCCACACGTTTGCATATCTGACAAAGAGTGGGTTGGCTAGAACCATGGATATCCGCTCCATCGTCTTGGATCTTTAAATAATGGAATGTTAAGATCAGATAAAGTTCATATGGTATAAATAAATTTACCTCATTGCGTCCCCATTATCGTATTGCTGCCAAAACTTGTAAATCAATTGGGATGTCCTCCTCTATGGTCATCGCTAAGATAAAGCCACGTTATGGTTACCAATTTTTGCATATTTTCTTTTGAAAATTGATACTTCGACCTGAAATTTTTATCCCTCATTGTCATGGAATTAAACCGAGTTTTAACAGCTGTGGCCTTCTCCTTCTTGTTGTTAAAACGTTTAAAATTTAAATCGTTGACAAAATTAAAATAATTTTCCATTTCTTTTACTTCTTTTTCTGAAAATGAAATTTGACTGTAATACGACCTTGATCCGGCTTTAATAATCATATGAACCAGTATGAGCGTAATCCGCTTCTAATACTAGTGTGTTTTTATTTTATAAATAAGGTTTGCAGTATAAGAGGGTTATTAAGTCCGTAGTTACCTTAATCCGCCGATAATACGAGTTTATAAATAAGGCTGTTTATGTTTTATCTAATTTTCATTCAGGATTTCTAGTACTGAATTTGCAAAATAAATCAACGCCTTTCACTTAAAAACACATTGTCAATCGTTAGGGTTCGTAGAGTGAAATCTTTTTCCAAATTCTGTACTTATAGACAATGTAATTCATTTGTAGGTTGTATCAAAATTTCGAAGCTTCCTCGAAAAAGGATAAAATTTCAATGTGAAGAATGTGGGAGTCAATTTGATGATGACTAAAAGACGCGACACGAACTGACCAAACATAGTGGGAAACATGTTAAAGTGAAACAAGTAGGAGCTCCTTTAAATCCATTTGAAGCTTCAAAAAGAAAACAATTAGTTCCATCTGTCCTGTCATCATCATCATATCTAATGTTGTTCAACGTAAGCCTTTAACTCATCCTGAAGTTTCTGCCGCAAAAAGAAACCAGCCGAATTTCGTTCACCAGCTTTACATTGTTGAAATTCAAATTTCTCCGCAACTATCAACTTCCCAAGCATCAACATCACAAGCATCAACTTCCCAAGCATCAATTTCCCAATCATCAACATCACAAGCATCACCATCTCAAGCATCAACTTCAGAAACATCAACGTCTTCTGCTTCACAATCGGCAATTTTGTCCCAATTAAATTCGAGTTCATTGCCCAATAAGGTTGAAATTGATCTTCCTAATTGGGTTTCGTTTGCTGTCAAAGTTGGAGAATTTGTGACAAATTTTGATCGAGTCAATCAGATCTTGGACAACCTGAAGAACAAAGATGTGCCAAATCTTGCCGAGTTTTTTGCCGATATAACTGATTGCCTAACATGCATCCAAAAAGAAAGCTATGATCTTTTGGAAATTGCAAAAAATTAAGACAAACTAGAACGAAATAAAACACATTACACTCATGTTGGAAGTGAAGTTTTAATAGACCGTGATCCTGGTAAACGGATACAAATTTCGACTGCCAATGAGCGTGAGTTTCTATGTTCTCCTGGGTCATACCAGCCGAAGCTTGAAATTTTTCCAACTAATACAGGAATACCTTCATACAAACAATGCCGATTTAACCCTACGTGGTATTCTGATTATTCTTTTTTGGTATACAGTCTTTACAAAGATGCTGCACTTTGCTTTGCTTGAATTTTATTCCCAGAAGGGATTCAAAGACAATTTGCTAAACCGGAATGGGTATCGGTGGTTGTTCGTCAGTGGTTTAAAATGAAGAGTCGGGGAACACAAAAAGAAGGACAATTGGTTCAACATTTGACTCCTTAATCACATAAGGTGGCTTTACTTGACTATTGCAATTTTGTTAAGGAAGTTGAAGGACAACAAAGCATTCAAAAAGAACGAGAAATTTAGTCGATGTTGCGAAAACTTTGGAAGGGCAGGGATTACCTTTTCTTCGTGGTCATAAGGAATCCGATGGTGAAGATGGAAATTTTCGAAAAATCACTTTTCTGATTTCACGACACTGCTTACTTACTTACTTACGTGGGCATTACAGTTCGGGGTGGACCTGGGCCTCAACCAACATCTTTCTATAGCGACGTCGATTCCGGACGAGCTCTCTCCAGTTTCGCAATCCAAGTCGGTTGAGGTCTTCATCCACTTGATTGCGCCACCTAAGACGAGGTCTTCCCCTTCCTCAATTTCCCTGTAATGTGCTTTCGAAAACCCGTCGAGCTGGAGCGTTTGGGTCCCTCCGCTCTACATGGCCCAACCATCGTAGCCTCGCGATGCGATCTCTTATGGCTATGCCCATGTCGCGGTACAGCTCATATAGCTCGTTGTTGTATCTTCCTCTCCACACATTGTCCTCGCATACGGAACCAAAGATCATTCGGAGAATTTTTCTTTCGAAAAGACCAAGGGTTTCCTTATATAAGGTTACCTTGGTTTTTCTGGAGAGGGTTTTGTTTTTCCATTGCCTTATTAACCCAAAGAAGCAACGGTTGGCAAGAGTTATTCTCCGTTTGATCTCCGCACTGATGTTGTTGTCCGTGTCTACAGCGGATCCTAGGTAGACGAAGTCCTGTACTACCTCGAAGTTATGTCTGTCTATTATGACGTTTTTTTCCAATTCGTCGATGTTCTGTGTCCTTGTTTGATGACTTCTTCCCATTACGTCAATATCGTCTGCATAGGTGAGTAATTGTACAGACTACAGAAAGATTGTTCCTCTGGTGTTGACGTTTGAGTTTCTTACAAACTGTTCAAGTATGATGTTGAAGAAATCGCATGACAGTTTTTCGCCTTGCCTAAAACCTTTTTCGACATCAAAGGTCTCGGTTTGTTCTTTACCGACCTTGACGGAGCAGCGTGAATTCTCCAAAGTCATCCTGCATAGTCGTACGAGTTTTGCAGGGATCCCGAAACTAGACATGGCTCTGTACAACTCGTCTCTGTAAATACTGTCATACGCGGCCTTAAAATCGATAAAGAGATGGTGAATATCAATATTATGGACTCGGGTTTTTTCCAAGATCTGCGGTAATGTGAAAATTTGGTATATTGTGGACTTCTCTGGTCTAAAACCACATTGATAAGGACCTATCAAGTTGTTGACGTGGTGTTTCAGACGTTCACATATTACAGTAGACAAGATCTTATAAGCGATGTGGAGGAGGCTTATCCCTCTGTGATTGGCGCTACTGAGGTTCCATTCATCGGGCATGCTTTCTTCCGACCATATCATGCAGATCAGCTGGTGCATGCTCCTTTCCAACTGGTCTCTAGCTGCCTTGAAAAGTTCGGCATCAAGTCCATCTGCACCCGCAGTCTTATTTGAATTAAGTTTGCATTAGATTTTAGATTTAGATTTAGATTGACGGGTAGAGCTTGCTCAGCTCCGGGCAATGCGGTGTCTGAATGAAACCTTTTGTGCCAGCCCATGTGAGGTTTCAGGGCAGTTCTTCTGCTCCTGAATTGAACCAGAAGTTAGCAATCTTTTGTGGGTGAATGAGTTTGAGTTTATCTAGGGGGATAATCTCATAATCAAGTATTTGTTTTCTAAGGCGGAAAAGTGCTGGATATTCTGTAATGATGTGCAGAGATGTTTCTTCATTCAGTTAGGGTCCGCTACCAGCCTCATTTGGTGAAGATGTTTCTTTAAAGAACAGTGACCGGTTAGTAGTCCTGTGAAAATTTTTAGGGTTTTCCTATTGAGGTTCAGTAGGAATTTTGATGTTTTCTTAGTATATTCTGGCAGAAAGAGTTTTGAACAGATTTGACCAGATGAGTTACTTCAAGCTTAATTGGATTTCTCCAATAGGATGTTCTTGGCAGTATGTTTGAAGGTGCTTTTATTTACACCGCAGAAGGCTTCAGGACCGACGAATGGTTTAGATGCGCCGTACTTAGCTAAGATGTCTGCCTTCTCATTGCCATCATAGCCTTTGTGTGCTGGGATCCAGTGAAGGATTACAGTGTTTTTCCTTGCTAGTTCAGAGAGTGACATGACTGTCTCTTGGACTAGTTTGGATCTTATGACAGGTGAGCTTAGCGCCTTAAGTGCAGCTTGGCTGTCTGAAAAAATTAATATTGTTTTGTTTTTCGTGTTCGATGAACATATTATTCTCAAACATTGCGTTAATGGCAAAGACTTCAGCTTGGAAAATGGACGAGTGACTGCCCAGACATACTGAGAAATTCGTTCTGGGACAGTCGCTGAAAATGCCGGAACCTGTACCAGTTTCCATTTTTGAGCCGTCCGCGTCCGTATACCAGACCATATCTTGCCTTGAAGGATAAGGTTTTATCTTCTCCCAGTCTTCCATAAGGGGGATGACATTGTAGAAGCTGAGTTTAAAGTTGTACATCGGAATAATAGCATCCAAGCACATACTAAAGGCATTAATTTTTTCTAGACTTTCCATTATCGACAGATGTCCTTTCGGGTATGGATGTGATTTTATGTGTCCTTGATGGAAAAGACGATGTGTCGCCAGTCTTGCCTTCATTTTTATGAAAAGGTGAATTGGAGGTAGTCCTACAATGACGTCTAGAGCGTATGTTGGTGTTGTACGCATGCATCCAGTAATGCATGTTGTTGCCAATCTTTGAATCTTTTCAAGTTTTTGGACTGCCGTTATTTCTTTTGTTTTTGTCCACCATACAACAGCTGCGTACGTTATTGTTGGTCTGACTACCAGCGTTTATAGGTCATACATCATTTTAGATTTTAGACCCTTGTTTTTCCCGCATACGCTTCGACTAGACTAGTTCGCATACAGCTGCGTACGTTATTGTTGGTCTGACTACCAGCGTATATAGGTCGTACATCATTTTAGGTTTTAGACCCTTGTTTCTCCCGCATACGCTTCGACTAGTCCCTATGGACTAGTTTTTCCCGCATACGCTTCGACTAGTCCCTATGGACTTAAAACTAGGGTCTAAAACCTAAAATGATGTACGACCTATATACGCTGGTAGTCAGACCAACAATAACGTACGCAGCTGTTGCTAAGCGTATGCGGGAAAAACTAGGGTCTAAAACCTAAAATGATGTACGACCTATATACGCTGGTAGTCAGACCAACAATAACGTACGCAGCTGTTGTATGGTGGACAAAAACAAAAGAAATAACGGCAGTCCAAAAACTTGAAAAGATTCAAAGATTGGCAACAACATGCATTACTGGATGCATGCGTACAACACCAACATACGCTCTAGACGTCATTGTAGGACTACCTCCAATTCACCTTTTCATAAAAATGAAGGCAAGACTGGCGACACATCGTCTTTTCCATCAAGGACACATAAAATCACATCCATACCCGAAAGGACATCTGTCGATAATGGAAAGTCTAGAAAAAATTAATGCCTTTAGTATGTGCTTGGATGCTATTATTCCGATGTACAACTTTAAACTCAGCTTCTACAATGTCATCCCCCTTATGGAAGACTGGGAGAAGATAAAACCTTATCCTTCAAGGCAAGATATGGTCTGGTATACGGACGCGGACGGCTCAAAAATGGAAACTGGTACAGGTTCCGGCATTTTCAGCGACTGTCCCAGAACGAATTTCTCAGTATGTCTGGGCAGTCACTCGTCCATTTTCCAAGCTGAAGTCTTTGCCATTAACGCAATGTTTGAGAATAATATGTTCATCGAACACGAAAAACAAAACAATATTAATTTTTTCAGACAGCCAAGCTGCACTTAAGGCGCTAAGCTCACCTGTCATAAGATCCAAACTAGTCCAAGAGACAGTCATGTCACTCTCTGAACTAGCAAGGAAAAACACTGTAATCCTTCACTGGATCCCAGCACACAAAGGCTATGATGGCAATGAGAAGGCAGACATCTTAGCTAAGTACGGCGCATCTAAACCATTCGTCGGTCCTGAAGCCTTCTGCGGTGTAAATAAAAGCACCTTCAAACATACTGCCAAGAACATCCTATTGGAGAAATCCAATAAAGCTTGAAGTAACTCATCTGGTCAAATCTGTTCAAAACTCTTTCTGCCAGAATATACTAAGAAAACATCAAAATTCCTACTGAACCTCAATAGGAAAACCCTAAAAATTTTCACAGGACTACTAACCGGTCACTGTTCTTTAAAGAAACATCTTCACCAAATGAGGCTGGTAGCGGACCCTAACTGTAGACTATGCCTCGGAAATGAAGAAACATCTCTGCACATCATTACAGAATATCCAGCACTTTTCCGCCTTAGAAAACAAATACTTGATTATGAGATTATCCCCCTAGATAAACTCAAACTCATTCACCCACAAAAGATTGCTAACTTCTGGTTCAATTCAGGAGCAGAAGAACTGCCCTGAAACCTCACATGGGCTGGCACAAAAGGTTTCATTCAGACACCGCATTGCCCGGAGCTGAGCAAGCTCTACCCGTCAATCTAAATCTAAATCTAAAATCTAATGCAAACTTAATTCAAATAAGACTGCGGGTGCAGATGGACTTGATGCCGAACTTTTCAAGGCAGCTAGAGACCAGTTGGAAAGGAGCATGCACCAGCTGATCTGCATGATATGGTCGGAAGAAAGCATGCCCGATGAATGGAACCTCAGTAGCGCCAATCACAGAGGGATAAGCCTCCTCCACATCGCTTATAAGATCTTGTCTACTGTAATATGTGAACGTCTGAAACACCACGTCAACAACTTGATAGGTCCTAATCAATGTGGTTTTAGACCAGAGAAGTCCACAATATACCAAATTTTCACATTACCGCAGATCTTGGAAAAAACCCGAGTCCATAATATTGATATTCACCATCTCTTTATCGATTTTAAGGCCGCGTATGACAGTATTTACAGAGACGAGTTGTACAGAGCCATGTCTAGTTTCGGGATCCCTGCAAAACTCGTACGACTATGCAGGATGACTTTGGAGAATTCACGCTGCTCCGTCAAGGTCGGTAAAGAACAAACCGAGACCTTTGATGTCGAAAAAGGTTTTAGGCAAGGCGAAAAACTGTCATGCGATTTCTTCAACATCATACTTGAACAGATTGTAAGAAACTCAAACGTCAACACCAGAGGAACAATCTTTCTGTAGTCTGTACAATTACTCACCTATGCAGACGATATTGACGTAATGGGAAGAAGTCATCAAACAAGGAAACAGAACATCGACGAATTGGAAAAAAACGTCATAATAGACAGACATAACTTCGAGGTAGTACAGGACTTCGTCTACCTAGGATCCGCTGTAGACACGGACAACAACATCAGTGCGGAGATCAAACGGAGAATAACTCTTGCCAACCGTTGCTTCTTTGGGTTAATAAGGCAATGGAAAAACAAAACCCTCTCCAGAAAAACCAAGGTAACCTTATATAAGGAAACCCTTGGTCTTTTCGAAAGAAAAATTCTCCGAATGATCTTTTGTCCCGTATGCGAGGACAATGTGTGGAGAGGAAGATACAACAACGAGCTGTATGAGCTGTACCGCGACACGGGCATAGCCATAAGAGTTCGCATCGCGAGACTACGATGGTTGGGTCATGTAGAGCGGAGGGACCCAAACGCTCCAGCTCGACGGGTTTTCGAAAGCACATTACAGGGAAATTGACCTCGTCTAAGGTGGCGCAATCAAGTGGATGAAGACCTCAACCGACTTCGATTGCGAAACTGGAGAGAGCTCGTCCGGAATCGACGTCGTTATAGAAGGATGTTGGTTGAGGCCCAGGTTCACCCCGAACCGTAATGCCCACGTAAGTAAGTAAGTAAGCACTGTCGTGAAATCAGTAAAGTGATTTTTCGAAAATTTCCATCTTCACCTTCGGATTCCTTATGACCACGAAAAGGTAATCCCTGCCCTTCCAAAGTTTTCGCAAAATCGACTAAATTTCTAGTTCTTTTTGAATGCTTTGTTGTCCTTCAACTTCCTTAACAAAATTGCAATAGTCAAGTAAAGCCACCTTATGTGATTAAGGAGTCAAATGTTGAACCAATTGTCCTTCTTTTTGTGTTCCCCGACTCTTCATTTTAAGCCACTGACGAACAACCACCGATACCCATTCCGGTTTAGCAAATTGTCTTTGAATCCCTTCTGGGAATAAAATGCAAGCAAAGCAAAGTGCAACATCTTTGTAAAGACTGTATACCAAAAAAGAATAATCAGAATACCACGTTGGGTTAAATCGGCATTGTTTGTATGAAGGTATTCCTGTATTAGTTGGAAAAATTTCAAGCTTCGGCTGGTATGACCCAGGAGAACATAGAAACTCACGCTCATTGGCAGTCGAAATTTTTATCCGTTTACCAGGGTCACGGTCTATTAAAAATTCACTTCCAACATGAGTGTAATGTGTTTTATTTCGTTCTAGTTTGTCTTAATTCTTTGCAATTTCCAAAAGATCATAGCTTTCTTTTTGGATGCATGTTAGGCAATCAGTTATATCGGCAAAAAACTCGGCAAGATTTGGCACATCTTTGTTCTTCAGGTTGTCCAAGATCTGATTGACTCGATCAAAATTTGTCACAAATTCTCCAACTTTGACAGCAAACGAAACCCAATTAGGAAGATCAATTTCAACCTTATTGGGCAATGAACTCGAATTTAATTGGGACAAAATTGTCGATTGTGAAGCAGAAGACGTTGATGTTTCTGAAGTTGATGCTTAAGATGGTGATGCTCGTGATGTTGATGATTGGGAAATTGATGCTTGGGAAGTTGATGCTTGTTATGTTGATGCTTGGGAAGTTGATGGTTGCGGAGAAATTTGAATTTCGACAATGTTTTCAAGTAAAGCTGGTGAACGAAATTCGGCTGGTTTCTTTTTGCGGCAGAAACTTCAAAATGAGTTAAAGGCTTACGTTGAGCAACGTAATATGATGATGATGACAGGACAGATGGAACTAATTGTTTTCTTTTTGAAGCTTCAAATGGATTTAAAGGAGCTCCTACTTGTTTCACTTTAACATGTTTCCCACTATGTTTGGTCAGTTCGTGTCGCGTCTTGTAGTCATCATCAAATTGACTCCCACATTCTTCACATTGAAATTTTATACTTTTTCGAGGAAGCTTCGAAATTTTGATACAACCTACAAATGCATTACATTGTCTATAAGTACAGAATTTGGAAAAAGATTTCACTCTACGAACCCTAACGATTGACAATGTGTTTTTAAGTGAAAGGCGTTGATTTATTTTGCAAATTCAGTACTAGAAATCCTGAATGAAAATTAGATAAAACATAAACAGCCTTATTTATAAACTCGTATTATCGGCGGATTAAGGTAACTATGGACTTAATAACCCTCTTATACTGCAAACCTTATTTATAAAATAAAAACACACTAGTATTAGAAGCGGATTATGCTCATACTGGTTCATATGAGTATTAAAGCCGGATCAAGGTCGTATTACAGTCAAATTTCATTTTCAGAAAAAGAAGTAAAAGAAATGGAAAATTATTTTGATTTTGTCAACGATTTAAATTTTTAAACGTTTTAACAACAAGAAGGAGAAGGCCACAGCTGTTAAAACTAGGTTTAATTAAATGACAATTAGAGATGAAGATTTCAGGTCGAAGTATCAATTTTCGAAAGAAAATATGCAAAAATTGGTAGCCATAGCGTGGCCTTATCTTAGCGATGACCATAGAGGAGGACATCCCAATTGATTTACAAGTTTTGGCAGCAATACGATATTGGGGACGCAATGAGGTAAATTTATTTATACCATATGAACTTTATCTGATCTTAACATTCCATTATTTAAAGATCCAAGACGATGAAGCGGATATCCATGGTTTTAGCCAACCCACTCTTTGTCAGATATACAAACGTGTGGGAAAAGCATTTGCATCCAAAAGACCTACTTATGCCAACAACCGTATCTGCACAGATACAAGACATAAACATATTTTTTGGGATACGTATATTTCCACAAGTCATTGGCGCAATTAACTGCACCTAAATACGAATCCGAAAAATCAGTGGGCCCACAGGTCAATTCTATATATTCTATATAACAGATATTATTCGTTAAATACTCAAGTCGTTTGCTACGCATCTCTGAAAATTACTGTCGTTGGAGAGGAAGCACACACGACTCACGCATTTTCAGGGAATGTCGAATAAAACAACGCTTCAAAATTGGTGAGTTCAAAGTTCGTCTACTTGGGGATGGAGGATACCCTTATTATACAATTTATTGTTCACCCCTCTTTTGAATCCGCGCAGTGAAGCCTAAATTTGATATAATGTTGCACACATAGCAACTCGAAACACAGTAAAGAGGTGCTGTGGAGTTTGGAAGCAGATGTTTAGAATTTTACTAACAGGTATGAGGTGTTCATTAGATAATGGAAAAACGACTATAATCGCATTGGCAGCTTTGCACAATTTTGCCATCGATTTTAAGGACCAACTTTTATCTAAAGGTACTAATCAATAGAAACCAATCAATCAATAGAAACTCTTGCTTTTGAAATTATTGTTTCTTTTCAAAATTTAAAATTTTACCACGAAATTTGAATAAAACCGCATGATACGTCAAGATAAAACATAGTTGTAAGATAAAACTTTTGTATTTTTTCCTTTTGACTCCAGTGCCCTTGTTCTGTAACTATCGCCTCGATAAAAGCAGGCGATAAACGGTGGAAAATGGAACGAAATCCTACTAAATTCATAGAATTTCGTTCCATTTTCCACCGTTTATCGCCGAGGCGATAGTTACAGAACAGGGGCACAGCTTCCACACGGAATGTGATACCCGTGGCGTGTTCGTAGTTCGAATGCCAACAGAAGCATAAATGCTTTTCCACTGCTATCGCCTTACGTATGTGTTATATTCCACATGGAATACATTTGGAAACATTGGATGATATATTATACAAACTCACACAAATAACTTTGTTTTCAAATCATTAATTTTTTTTTATTCAAAACTTAAATCTAAAATCCTTAACCTAATGAACATACAATAATAGTTGGTAAAAAAAACAAATTTATAAAAAAATACTTCTTTTCAGTCAAATAAATGTTTCAGTTTCAATTGATGAAACTCAGCACTTTTCTTCCTTTCTTGCTCCACCTGTTTTAGCTGCTCTTTCACCAGCCTCATCTTCAGCAGATGCTCTTCTTCCATGTATTTTTTTTTTCTATATTTTTGCTTTCCATGGAAGCTTCAAATAATTTAAGCTTCAACTCTCGTCTTTCATCCCTTTTTTCCTAAAAAGCACAACCAGTTAGGCCTAGTGCTAGTACGCTGCTGAAACGAAAAGAACAATCCCATTCAAAAATGAGAGGACGGAATCGTAAACGAAAAATTTCGCTCACCTTTTCGTCGTACAGTACGCTGCTGCTCTGGGGAAAGGGTTTTATAGGTGGATAATTGTAGTAGATTTTTTGTTACAATTTTTTATAATTCTCCACATTTTTCCGTCCATTATGTCGTTTTCCAAAAACAATTTCACTCTTTTCACTCCTTTTTCGTTTATTTTGGAATTCGTTTTAAGCGAAGTGACAGATTTGGAGTGATTGCATTGGTAGTGGTTAATTTGCTAGATTTTTAATTTCATGTTAAAGTAGAAAACAAGACTAAAAATCGTTCACTTTAATTTTAAAAATTATTTAATGATTTTCTGAAGATAATTTATTAAACTATCGCGGGCCTTGTGAGCTGACAAAAAATAAATAGAAACTGCGGCTTGCTTTGACAAGCAGTCACATGACAGTTTGATTATCTGTTGGTGTTCACTCCCTTGCACCTAAACAGAAACGGGAGTGAAAAAAATACTCCAAAAAGGGTCTCCAAACCGCATTTCGGAAAACTTTAGGGAGTGATTTGGAGAATTTATCTGTCAGATCCGATTTGGTTTTTGGAAAACGACATTATTTATCTCCCGGGACAATAAATGCTTGCGAAATTTTGACAGTTCTACTGTTTTTTTTGTTTTGTTTTGTGTATTTACTGTGCCATTTGAATAGAATTTTGTAAAACAGAAAGTGGAAGAATTTTTTTAGACAAAGTTTCAAATAAATCGATAAAGTAAAGTAGCTTTGAATTGGCTGTGAACATGGACTTGAAAAAGTAATTTTGAATGTTTTAGCTACACGTCGGAGTTGAATCAATACGAGCAACTGAATTGCTATACCAACCAAGTATGATAGGAAGCTCTGAATTGAATTGCCGAATCGATTGATTGCGTTTTCAAAATGTTTCGCCCCGATGAGTAGCTTCTATTAGCACAGAATGTATTTATGACCGGTGGATGCGTTCAATTGCTAGGTACACTAAGAAGGCAACTTCCTTGTTGCAATTTTAAAGAAATTCATTTTCCAGGACTTAAAGAGCGGATCTCTTAGGAATTACTGAAGATGAGGCCCTTCCAATCACCGCACGAAATATTTTTTAGGCTTTAAAAAAAATGGAACTCGTATTAGCATACACCTTTATACCTTCTTAGGTTTTTTTTTATTGGAGTTGGATAGGACGGTCGGTGGAGAAAATTTGCCAGGAATCTCCTGTTCCAATAACTCCACCTCAACATAATCTTGTGATATGTTTAACTGGAAAAAAAGAAACGGAAAGTTTTTTTAAATTTGACAAAAATTTTTCCTGTGTGAAACATTTACCAAAGGGATTCTCGAAGTACTGGCTTCGACGTTGTCTGAGATTTTGACGGGGGAAACGTTTTCCTTTTGAACCTGTTTATAAAAAAGCAAAATTGATTTTGTGTTATTATTCAAAATTATAGCTTTGACAAACCATTGAATCCGAAAAATCGCAGTCGAACTCATTCTCATCCACTTCGAATTCATGGGGGATGAGTGAAATCAGTCTTTCGTCTTCCAAATCTTAGGACTTCGGTGGTGGTCGACTATCGGAAACACTTCCATTCGTGTCTTTTTGGTTGAGTTGACTTAACTCGAGAAATCTACTTTGTTTTTCTTCCCCGATTTGCCGACTCGAGAAAATCGTGAGGGTGCAGTACTTAATACTTAGGTTAGGTTAGGTAAGGTAAAATGGGCTGACGGTTGATCTTATTTCCGTCACACTTAGATCAATGTTGATCCATTGTGATACCCTGACGTATTGTAACGTCCTAGAAACCTATGATTTTATGTCTGTTCGGTGTTTAACCATTTTGTGGCCTTGGTGAAGTTTAACAGGCTGCTTTTTGGAGCGTCTGATATTTCTTCTAGTTCATTTAAAAAGTAATTTCCTAGAAATTTTTTCCTAGTATGACAGAGTGCTGGGCATTGACAAAGGAAGTGACTTGTGTCTTCGTGTTCGTCTTCGTCATTGCATCCTCTGCAAAGGTCATCGGTGCAAAGACCCATTTTCTTTTTGTGATAACCTAGTAGGTTATGTCCAGTTATGATACTGACAAGCATTCGCAGTGAAGGTCTATTCAATGATAGCAGCTTTCCAGATTCTTTCTTATCATATTTCGGCCATAGTTTCCTGGAAGTAACACAGGAGTCTAGGCATTCCCATCTTTCATTGGATTTTCGCATTATTTTGTTACCAATGATCTGTTTCATTTCACAGGGTGGAATCCTGATCGATTTATCAATGAGAGAAGGGTCAAGTGTTGATCCTTTTCTCGCTAGTTCGTCCGCTTTTTCGTTTCCCGGTATACCACTATGACCGGGAACCCAGCAGAGTCTAACGTTATGCTGCGTGCCAAGAACCCTTAGCTCTTCGCGACAGCAAGAAACAAGCTCAAGTAAAGTGTTTTATTCTCCCAATCCTGTCTATTGGGGAAGCTAGTTGTGAAGGATTTTTTAAAGTCCATGTATGGAGTTATGTAATCCGTGCAGATGTTGTTTTCTGCGCATCGCGATAAGATCTGTGCGTGTCCTGTTTGGCTAGTTTTCCAGACATTACACTTGTTTAGTCTAAGTGCACTGTTTGCTGCCGCTTCTTGAACATAGAGATCAAGAGGTGTGAGATTGAGGATTACTTCCAAGCTCGCGGTTGGTGTAGTTCTCATTGCACCAGTTACGCAAATACAGGCTGATCTTTGTACTTTGGTTAGGGTTTTTAAATGCGTGGATTTTTCCAGCGCCTTCCACCAGACCAAATTGCCATAAGAAAGGATAGGTCTTACAATGGCAGTATACATCCACAGGATGATTTTGGGATTTGGTCCCCATTTTTTGCCAAAAATCCTGTTACACGAATACAGTGCTATCATAGATTTTTTGTATCTTTCTTGTATATTGGGACCCCAATTTAGTTTTTTGTCTAAGATCACTCCCAGGTATCTGGCTTGATCAGAGATCTTAAGGGGGGTCTTGTTTAGTCTTGGTAGCTCAAAAGTAGGTATTTTTCTTCATGACCAGGATCCAGAGCAGGGGTGAGAATACCTCCTTGTGGGGTTCCTCGTGACACACACTTTTTCAAGCTTGCACCTCCCAGTTCGCTGTGGATCTGACGTTTTGTTAGCATGCACATGATCCAATTTGTGATTGTTTCTTCTACTTCTAGATCATTTAGGGCTTTCTCAATTGCACTGTTTTGTACATTGTTGAAGGCTCCTTCAATGTCCAGGAAAGCTGCCAGTGTGTATTCTTTATCTAGCAGCGTTTTTTCTATGGTTCTTACTACACAGTGAAGTGCTGTTTCCACACTTCGTCCTTTTGTGTAGGCATTTTTAAAGGTAGATATTTCTTCCGGTTTCAGGAAGCTACGGATGTGTAAATCAAGTAGCCTTTCAAACGTTTTCAGCATAAAAGAGGTCAGACTTATAGGTCTGAAGTCTTTTGCTTCTATATGGCTGGGTTTGCCGGCTTTCGGTATGAAAACGACTTTAACTTCCCGCCATATTTTGGGAATGTAGCCCCATATGAGGCTATTTTCAAAAATGTTCTTTAGATGTGGGATAACTTTCCTGCTGCTTTTTTGTAGCATCATAGGGAAAATGCCATCGTGACCCGGAGATTTAAAAGGTGAAAAGGAGTTGATAGCCCATTCCAACTTCTCTTCCGTTACGATATCTGCCGGGATTTCGTGTCTAGAAAACCTAGTGTTTTCTATTTCACTGTTCTCTATAGGGCTGCATCCAGGGAAGTGCGAATCGAACAGATGTTCCAGACTCTCGACCGGGGATTCAGTCCAGTGGTTATCCGGTTTTCTCAGAGAACCAAGTGGTATGGTCTCCTTGGAGAGGATTTTCCGTAGTCTGGCCGATTTGTTCGTACACTCGATTTCACTGCAAAAAATTCTCCATGAGCAGCGTTTTGCTCGTTGAGTTTCATTTTTGAATTTCCTTTGGCTTGATTTGTAATGTTCCCAGTCAATTTCGGAGCCGGTTCGTTTGGCAGCATTGAAAAGTCTTCTAGTTTCTTTCCTAATGCTGCTCAGCTCGTTATTCCATCAAATTGGTTTTTTGTTCTTTTTTACCGTTGTGATCAGAGGACAGCTTTTATCCAGGGCATTTCTCAGAATCCCTGTGAGTTCTGCAGTCAAATTATCAAGGCTTTGCGGTTCAAGGTTCCTATTTGTATTAAGGGAATCTATGTTATCGTCCACCTCCCTACTAAAGGTAGCCCAATCTGTACGTCTATTATTACGAAATGGTTTGATTGGGCGATCTGTAGTGGGAATGATAAAATTTATCAGACGATGGTCTGAGAAAGAGAGTTCTTCTAGTACTTTCCACTGCTCTACTGGACAAGTGTCCGAGTTATTTGTGAGGATAATGTCAAGTACTTCTTTACGGTTTTTTGTAACAAAGGTAGGTGTGTTACCTCTATTGATAACCAAAAGATTGTTTCTTAAAATAAATTCAAATAAGAGTTCCCCTCTAGAATTTATGTCAGTGCTTCCCCATTGCACATGGTGTGCGTTGGCGTCGCAGCCCATAATAATATCTAGTCTACTCTTACTTGTGTATTCTACCAGTTGGTTAGTGATATCCGCTGGTGGTCCTTCAATTCCATCATGTGGCATGTAGAAGGAAGCCAAAATTAGTGATGGAAGTCCTACGCGTTCCATCTTTACTGCGGTCTGGTCTATTGTGCTATAAGTAGTTAGAAGAAAGAGATTTAACTGTTTTCTAGGTACTATGCATGTTCTATGGTTACTGTCTAGGCTGACAAAATTGGATTTGTACAGCGTGAGTTCTTTGGAGTGTAGGCCCTTAATTTTTCCTCTTGCGACCCAAGGTTCTTGTATAAGGGCTACATCAATTTGTCTACTCTCCATGAGGTAGACCAGGTTGGCGGAGGCGGCTTTACTGTGTTGGAGATTTATTTGTATTACCTTCAAATCCATGACATATTTTGTTTTATATACAACGCCTTACTAACCTGTTTTTTGCTTCTAGCTATCAGCTTGAGCTTGCATCGGGTAAAGCCAACGCGAACTTTAAAGCTGACTCGTCTTAGAAGTGGTATGGAGTTGTGGTTCAACCTCACAATCACTTCAGTGCGTGTCTCCGTTTTCTCCACCTTCATGATCTTCCATTGGTCGCTCAGAAGCTCGGCATTTAATGAAAGGATGTACTTTTCCAGCCGATCGCGTGGAATAGCGGGGCCTCTGACCAACAGTTTACCTATTGGTCGGTTTAGATCTTTTATCTCACTGGCAGTCACAAGCCGTAAATCGGCATTCTGCCAGGGAGCTGCCGTCTTTTTCACAAATTCCTGGAGCCATTGGAGGGTCCATTCATTTTCGCAGTTCATCATCTTGAAACCATGGACGGTAGTGAGGTCCCCGAAGAGTGGCGGTTGCCTACTCTTAACGATCGACTCGTTTACCTCTTCCAGGATTCTTAGTTCAAGTAACTGCCATTCGATTTCACTCAGTTTGCGGTCGGGTTTCCCAAAGTCGGCGATAGCGACCTGGTGGCCCTTTGTAGCAGGGACTGAGGAGGTCTTCATCCTCTTAGATATTCTGTTGGGTGAGGAGTTATTTGGGGAGGAGCTGGCATTTCTTCCTCTCTTTGAGCAGCTCGGCATACCGGTCTTGACAAGGGGCAGGGAGGCCACCTCGCCAGTTCCAGTATTTGCTCCGCAGCCAGCTTGTTTTTTGTCTGTTGGGTATTGTCCAGTTCGTTTTGTTATGTCTGTTGGTGTCACTGTCCGTAGTCTTTGTTCGGACCTGACCAGCGCCCTTTTTGCCTCTACCGTTAAAGATTCGGGGTTCTTTTTTGATAGGCGTCTGACGGTCCTTTCCGCGTTGCGTCTTTGTCTCCGTAGTAATTCGTAATTGCTGAAGACCCTAGCTCGTCGTTGTCCGGCATTTCTGTCGATGACAGTTGTTGCCAGACTGTTCGTTGTTTTGTTTAGTGCCGGGTTTTCGGGGTTGGATTCCCCAGTCACGTTCAGGTCTTGCGAAGGGCTATGGCCTTCTACACTACCTTCACGCATCCGTTCTTCCTTCCCCTCAGCAAAGACTTCGTTACCCATTACTGGGTTAGAAGTTCCGCTGTGCTTCCGTACTTTAGGGTCTGTCTGTCTGTCCTTCGTGTTATGTCCTGTAAACGTTTTAGTCTCCGCATCAGCCGTCGATGGGGTTGGCTTTTTCTTCGGCTGAATTTTATCAACGTAGGGAGCAGGCGGACCCATCGAAGTCTTAACACTCTTACCAAGAAGGGGGAGAGGATTCGGTTCTGGATTAGCAGTTGGCCCATCCTTTCCCAAGCCCTCCCTATCCAAAAAGGCTCGTGTGTCGTGCGTCTTGTCAGTTTTGTCGGTCATACCTTGCAGGGGGCTTGGTGCTAGACTAGCAGTAGGCCCGTCTTTTCCCAAGTTCTCCCTGTCTAAAAAGGCTCGTGCGTTGTGGAGTCTTTTCCGTTCAATGTCAGTCATGTCGTTCCAGTCAACTTTCCCCAGCCTTTTGCCTCACCACTGGCTCCATCTTCCATACCAAAGCTGGAGAATGGGTCGAGGAGGAGATTTTCCTCTTCCTCGGTCATCTTCGAAACATTATTGTTCTTCTGGTTATTCATTTTTAAATCAGCTTTTTCTTTTTTGTTGTGTAGAGCTTCGATTACTTTATAAGTTGGATCTATAAGAAAATGTGAAAAGAAAAAGAAAAAGAAAAAGAAAAGAACGAAAAAAGAAAAAGAAAAAAGAAAAAGATCCAAAATTATAAGTAAGATCGTCAAACAAACCAAAGAAAAAATGAAAAAAGAAAAGTCAGTCACTGGCGACTTCTCCTTACGATATTGAGATCGTAAGGCAAAGCCCAAGCCAGCAACCGTGACATCTGCTGACACTTTAGCGTATATCCCATCTATTTTTTTGTTGCTTTTTTGTGTTCTTTCCATAAATTTTTCATAGGGGTGGGTCTCACTTAGTTTGCCCGAAACCCTCGCTGGTAGCTGATTTTCCGCTCAGGAGCATCTAACCGTAGCTGTCCTGCTTGAGGTTTCCAGCGTTAGCCTCCTCACCACGGCAAGGTGGAGACCCGTTGAGGAGGATTCTTAATACTTAGGTACCGCTGCTCTCACACGCCTACTTAACTTAACTTATTAAAAAAAGCACGGGCTTTTTTGCTCATCTGAATAGGTTCAATAGCAAAAAGTGGAAGAAAACAAGAAAATTACATAACTGTAATTAGAATTTTTATTTTCCACGACACAGTAATTTATATTAATAATGGGTATTACCACCTTTCTACGAAGTTGTGTCAAAAATCCGATTTGGAATGGAGTTATAGAGTTTCTTTAAATAAGTTAGCGAAATCTCCGCCCACGATTCTTTGATTCCCTTGATTAAGGACTCCTTGTCTTCATACTGTCTCCCCAAATCATATACCTTACGCGAAAGAAGTCCCCAAGCGTTCTCAATGATGTTAAGGTCAGGTGAGTAAGGAGGCCACACCAACACGTACATTTTGGCTCTGAACACATTGTTTTACAAAACTTGCTTTATGGAATGGTGGATCGTCATGCTGGAATGACAACGTTATTGTTCCAAAAAGGTGAAAAATTTGCGGCAATGCTTTTTCCAGCACACCTTTATACACATTTGCATTCATTCGCGATGTAAGGAATTGAAGCTAAAAAGTTCCATAGTATGAAATCAATGTTCCGCAAATAATAGCCCACTAAATTTTGGCTTCTTTCAATTTTTTCCGCGATTTTTCCTTGGCTCATTCCTAATTCACGAAATGCTTTTTGCTGTCGAACCTATTCAGATGAGCCAAAAACCCTTGCTTTTTTTAATAAATTAAGTTTTAGAGCATGTGAGAGCAACGATAAGTATTAATAGAATTTTTTTCCCAAACTAAACGCATAATAATGCTCTTTTATTACATATGTACATAACACAGACCTGTCATTGCCATATGTATGTAAGAAGAAAGGTACGATAAACAGTGAACATATTGATACAAGCGGCAGTGTATCTATCGCAAACGAGAATTGAAAGTTAAAATAATCTTAATCTTTTTTAAATGCTTCATTTAAAATTTGGTTGCCATGGGCGGCTTTCACATAACCGTATAATGCAGTCCACTCTTGGCGGTTTAGAGCTAAAAGTTTAGGTTGGTTTTCCCCAAAAGGCAAGTCTTATTTATTTCAAAACAGGGCAGATAGCTAAGAAGTGATATGTTTTTTCTGTGGATCGGTGGTTGCAGAGGGAACATTCCATATTTATCACTTGGGCATATGGTTGGAAATTAAGACGCAGTAGCTCTCCTTTGGTTTTGAAAATGGTAGTGATTATGTGAATCGAATATCGGTCATTGAAATAACTAGTGACACCAAGGTTTACTGCAGGATTTTGTTCATTATTCTAGACTCAATTCGTAGCGCCAACTCTGCATATTGTTCAAATGTGATGGTCACTCTGCGTGCCATTCAGGCACAAATGAAAGATCTATCATTCTATCAAGGCAAATGAGTGAGCAGGTGCGTAAGGTGGATGTGATCTTCCGTGCAATGCTTACGCTTTCGAAATTTTTAGGCAAACGGGCGCGCTGGTGGAGAAGCCTTTGAAGATCCTAGCCATGAGTGTGGATTCACTAATAAGGATAAAGCGACTAGCCAACTTCCTTATTTATTTATTTATTTATTTATATATTTGTTTCGCTTAATTCAAGCTATATGTAACAATACTTAAACAAACTATAATAGCTTATATCTATCTTAAAAACTAAATGTGTTTGTGGGATTATGGATGATTGGAGTACAAGCTTCTTTTAAGGGAATATATACTTTTGTTAAAGTCGAGGATGTGTTGTGAACTATTGGCTAAACGTAACATACGAGTTATAGGGTTGAAATGCCCGTAGCTAGTGCGGTGAGTAGGAAGGTTATAGAAAGGGATGGATCTTAGGTTGCGTGAATTGGTATTGAGGAACATGTTTTCAAGAAGTGCGGGGGTAAAGAGTATGTATGTCGGAAATATCGCGACGTCTAGCTAGGGTGTGTAAACCAATTAATTGTAATCTATCTTCATAGGGAGGTAAGATAAGAGAATTTGACCAAGGAAGATTGCGTAAAGCAAAACGAAGAAATCTTCGCTGTGCAGCTTCTATTCTAAGAGAGTTGGTTGTTTGATAAGGAGGCCACACCTGAGATGCATACTCAAGGATAGGCCTGAAGAAAGTTATGTAGAGTGACTTTGTGACGTAAGGGTTTGAAAACTCCTTAGACCCCTAGCGTAGCGTTTTATTAAACAAAGGGGAGAGGTAGCTCTTGCTATAATTTGGTCAATGTTGGAACGGAAATTGAGTTCTTTATCACAATAGTGTGACGATACGTCACACTTTTTGTACCGCCGTCGAACCACCTACAGATCACCCTACGATTGGCACCATCTACTCGACACAACACCAGACGTAATACGGGCACCGAGAAATAATCTACGCAGCAACATAGAAATGCACACATCGAAGCAGCGACCGCCGAAAGTCCACCATGTGTGCATACACATTATGCGGTTTGCACACTTTTTGAGTTTGGCTCCATATAAAAATAAATGCAAACAAGCAGCGGCAAGTTAGCTGCCATCGATCGGCGAATTTATTTTCTCTTAGGTTCGGCTCACCATGGAATGTATGTATAGTGGCCTTGGAAGGTAAACACGAGAGGCGAGAATGTACGTGGTCCGTGAAATGTAAAAATTTCACTCGCCTAATACACCTCACATTTTGTGGCACCTAAAAATATTATAAGTAGAAGTAACAATTTGCCGAAAATTCAGAGAAGAATCGTCAGCTTTTAGTTGTTAGTGGCGATACCACTACAACTTATAATATTCGTCTTCTCCGCTCCTCGACCGTCCTAGTGAACTTGCTGGAAAAGTGTCCCTCCTACCGGAGGCCGCCAGTCAAATTCACATTATAGTTTGAATTCACTGGAAAGGTGTTCCTCCTATCAGAGGCCGCCAGTCAATTCCCCGCACGTTTCTTTCTTTTTGCAAAGCGCATTTGAACCATTGTGACTATTAAGTTAGTCGGAGCCGTCTTTGCAATCGCAACACAAAACATTCGAATTAACCGAAAAGGGGTTCCTCCTCACAGAGGCCGCCGGTTAATTCCTCTGTCGTGGTCTTATTACAGCCACTCCTCCCCCGTTGTTCATTCAAGCGTCGCCTCTTCTTGTGGACGACGTTCTTAACTATAGTTATTTTTATTTCATTACAGGAGCGCATCTGACACTAGGCCTGCCCCGGTCAAATTAACTACTTGAAGATTCCGAATCATCGTGCCGCCCGAAAGCAAAGTAGATAAACTGCATTACTCCAGCCAAAGAAGAAACTCCGTTTAAACCGAAGCGCCCCGCCATCATCAGACCAGCGAGCCAGCGCCGTGATCCACTTCCTCATATTTTGCTGAAGTAAAACCCAATTAATTCAAACATTGTAAAGACTCATGTATTGACTATTTTAAAGAAAAAAAGTAATAAATCAGATTGTAAATCATAATTGCCTCGTCTCGCCTCGTCATTTTAGAAGTTGGACTGCTACTACCCATGTTTTAGAGCTTCCTTGGGAAAAACCCTGGACCCGCTGGTCCTACCCCAGCTGGGAAAAAAAAGCCTCACAAATTGGCGCCCGAGCAGGGACCTTGCTAAAAGTTCAACTACCGACCGCCCGTTACCTGGAACTGACGCATCGTCCACCGACCGCAGCTGACCACAGCCGACCGAACCCCGTCCAACATGGCAAATAGTGAAAACGCACCCGCAACGTCCGACCAGACCTCCGACCACTCCGAGGAAGACTTCAACCCATACGAGAACCTGGGATTCATATATTTCTTGAAGAAGCCGGATCTCGTCGAAACACTTAATCTGCGAGGATTGAACACCATCGGCACCGTACGCGATTTACGCCAGCGGTTAAGTCAACACCTGAAGGAGTTACGAGCTCATAAATCCACCCAAAACTTATGCATGGAGTGGGAGAGAAAAATCGAGGCTCGTAACGACGCCGAAGAAGAAGACACCAACCCGACGGACGTACGCAAAGCCACGCAGTCTGTTTACCAGATCAGTCTACAAGTGCCTCTACTGCAATCCGCTAACATAACATCTCCTCCGTCCACGTCACAACTAGTGTACCGGCAGCAGCACTTCAAACGCGCTACCTCAGCTCCGCCGACTAGCCAACCTACCGACAATGCGACAGCCCATAGAGAGTTGTCCGGCCCCCATGTCCAACACCGGTTCCCGTTGAGCTACGAAGCAGAGTTGATGAACAGTGTACGTAAGTGGGGTCTGCGTTTTGATTCTTCCGGCCAGCCTTTGGAATTCTTAGAGAGGATCGAAGAACTCGCACAATGCTACGAAATCCCTCTTGACCAGATGATGCGGACCCTCCCAGACATCTTCAAGGGTTCTGCTCTCGAATGGCTGCGTATCAACCGAGACGACTCCCATGATTGGCACGCCTTCCGTCGCTCCTTCATCAGCTACTTCCTTCCGGCACGTTACTACGTCAAATTAGAAGATGAGATTTTGCGGAAATGCCAGGGCCCACGTGAGAAGGCTAAGGAGTACATCCGATAATTTTTGTACTTGATCCACCAGCATCCACGTATGACGGCCGCAGAACATTTAGACAGGATATATGACAACCTCCGACCTGAGTATCGGCTATACATCAAAAGAAGGGATTTCCGTAGTTTGGGAGAACTGATGGAGTTAACCGACGAGTTCGAGTTCATCCAGAAAGAGGACTGACCTAGCGCCAACGCTGCAGCTTCACCGAAATCTAACCCCTTCACCGTTCCCCGTATAAGAATGCCGCCACCCGCACGTTTTCCGGAGACCGACGCTATACTACCGCACGGCCAATCACCATCAACTCCGAGTACTGATTACAACAGGAACACCCACTGCTGGCAGTGAAAGCAGAGGGGGCACGTGAAAAAGGATTGCCGTCGACCGTTCCGATTGTTCTGTTCTTTTTGCGGTACGGATGGCCGACTTACGAAGGATTGCCCTTGCCATCAGAACCAAGTCACGGTGGCACGAATATCGGTCAGAGATGACCCACGGCTCTTCATACGGATACCCACTTCCTACGCCCTAGTTGATACCGGCTCCACCCGATCCTTTATCGGCAAGGAATAAAGAGACGATTGCAGACGGTTAGGTATCCCATCACGGAACCAGGCACACGTTATCGAGCTAGCGGACGGTCACTCGACACAAACATCAGAGCACTACAGCATTACCTTGCACGTCAATGGACAAACGATTACGGGTGAAGCCTTGTACATGCCGAATTTAGCGGAAGACGCCATTTTAGAAATGGATTTCTTAGGCCAGGCAGGTTTTAAATTAACTTTGGGAGGGCAGGAAATCTTGTGGAAAAGGGAAAAGCCCCCGGCCATCCGATATCCTGCAGCAAATCATCAATGAGGAAATCGACGATTTGCTAGCAACAGGGAAAATCAGTCTGTCCACAAGCCCTTATAGTTCGCCGGTGGTACTCGTACGCAAGAGGGAAGGGTCATGGAGGGTATGCGTTGACTTCCGCCAGCTCAACGAAATTTCGTTGAGAGATGCCTATCCATTACCATACATCTCGTCAATTTTGGACAAGCTACGAGGAGCCCGATACCTATCAACCATCGATCTCAAGCAAGGCTATTGACAGATCGCGTTGAAGGCAGAATGCCGGCCGTATACAGCATTTACCGTCCCAGGCCGCGGCTTGTTTGAGTGGAATGTAATGCCTTGTGGATTGCACTCGACCGGAGCTACATTCCAGAGGGTCATGGACGAAATATTTGGGCACGACATGGAAGAACACGTATTGGTATATTTGGATGATATAATCATCATCAGCAAAACATTTGACGACCACCTTCAACATTTGGGAGAAGTATTCCGGAGATTGTGCGCCGCGAATTTAAAAATAAACCCGGACAAATGTCACTTTTGCCGGACTAGCCTGAAGTACCTAGGGCACGTCGTCTGCAAAGACGGTATTAGTACCGACTCTGATAAGGTGGCCGCCGTACGAGATTTAAAAGCACCCACGAGCATACCAGAACTCAGGCGCATTTTAGGCATTTGTTCCTGGTATCGCCGGTTTATTCGAGACTTCTCCACCATCGCAACTCCCCTCACGTCCCTCTTAAAGAAGTCATCTAAATGGGTATGGGCAGACGAGCAGCAAGCCGCATTCGATGCTCTCAAGACCAGATTAACAGAAGCGCCCGTGTTAGCATGTCCCGACTTTGCGCAGCCGTTCACACTACAGACTGACGCCAGTCAATACGGCCTGAGCGTCGTATTGACACAGAAATTAGAGGGGCACGAAAAGGTAATCTTATTTAGTAGTGTATTGACCAATTAGATTTATAATTGTTGGTGGAAAATGTATTTTCCTTCGGCTTTTTTTGGTCACTTTAAGTTTAGTAAAGAAACAAGATGGATCTTTCACTTTTTCCCGACGTTTCGGCAAGGGTTGTTGCCTTCCTCAGGGGAACTTTATTATAAAAACAAATAAGTAAAATATAGTATAAAGTACACACAACAATGAACAATCAAAGAAAACTTACATTATAAACGAGATTTTTAAAACATGTTAAATAAACAAAGTTTGACAAAAATATTTCCGAAGCTGGAATTGCACTTCTCTTTATGAAGATTAGTCTAGGTTTAACAAAATTTAACGGATTGGATAACAGAGTTTATGTAGAGACAAGAGAGCAGTATATGGACGAGATGTTTTGAGAATCTTGTTTACGATTCATGTTGTTCTTGTTGTTGAGGATGTGTAAAGTTTCTAGCGTATATCTCTTAGAGATATGTTTCTCGGTTTGGAGAACTTGGGCACCGTCAAAGTCTGGGAGATGTTTATTTTCGATGGCATGTAATGCGAGAGCTGTTTTTGCTGGATTGTTGTTGTTTATGTCAGATTTATGGTTAGATATGCGTTGACGTAAAAGTTGTTTTGTGGTGCCAATGTAGCACAGATTACATGGTTCGTCAGCCTTTCCTTTACAATCAATTTTGTAGATAACATCCGAGCACCTATCTTTTTCTGTTTTCACCTTCAATTTCGAAAAAAGATTTCGAAGTGTGTGGTTGGGTTTAAGGGCCAGTTTTATATCAGGTACATTCTTTTTGACAATTTTTTTAAAATTATCTGTCAGCCTTGGGATGTAGACTAGGCTATTAAAAAATCCATTAGCTGTTAGGTCAGGTTTTTTCCGTGTACTGTGTTTTTGTTTATGAAACAATTCGCGGATCGTTGGGATCGGATAGCCGTTGTCAATCAGGATGTTTGTGATTATTCTCTCATTTTTGAGGTGGACAACGGCTATCCGATCCCAACGATCCGCGAATTGTTTCATAAACAAAAACACAGTACACGGAAAAAACCTGACCTAACAGCTAATGGATTTTTCAATAGCCTAGTCTACATCCCAAGGCTGACAGATAATTTTAAAAAAAATTGTCAAAAAGAATGTACCTGATATAAAACTGGCCCTTAAACCCAACCACACATTTCGCAATCTCTTTTTGAAATTGAAGGTGAAAACATAAAAAGATAGGTGCTCGGATGTTATCTACAAAATTGATTGTAAAGGAAAGGCTGACGAACCATGTAATCTGTGCTACATTGGCACCACAAAACAACTTTTACGTCAACGCATATCTAACCATAAATCTGACATAAACAACAACAATCCAGCAAAAACAGCTCTCGCATTACATGCCATCGAAAATAAACATCTCCCAGACTTTGACGGTGCCCAAGTTCTCCAAACCGAGAAACATATCTCTAGGAGATATACGCTAGAAACTTCACACATCCTCAACAACAAGAACAACATGAATCGTAAACAAGATTCTCAAAACATCTCGTCCATATACTGCTCTCTTGTCCCTACATAAACTCTGTTATCCCATCCGTTAAATTTTGTTAAACCTAGACTAATCTTCATAAAGAGAAGTGCAATTCCAGCTTCGGAAATATTTTTGTCAAACTTTGTTTATTTAACATGTTTTAAAAATCTCGTTTATAATGTAAGTTTTCTTTGATTGTTCATTGTTGTGTGTACTTTATACTATATTTTACTTATTTGTTTTTATAATAAAGTTCCCCTGAGGAAGGCAACAACCCTTGCCGAAACGTCGGGAAAATGTGAAAGATCCATTTTGTTTCTTTACTAAACTTAAAGTGACCAAAAAAAGCCGAAGGAAAATACATTTTCCACCAACAATTCGAAAAGGTAATCGCGTACGCCAGCCGAACGTTGACCGATCTCGAGGTAAAATATGCTGCCACCGAGAAAGAATGTCTAGCTATTCTGTGGGGAATACGTAAAATGCGCCCTTATTTGGAAGGATATCATTTTAACGTCATCACCGACCACCATTCCCTCAAATGGCTGCACTCACTCGAAAACCCGTCGGGGAGATTGGCAAGGTGGGCCTTGGAGTTGCAACAGTACGACTTCGACATCCAGTACCGAAAAGAAGCGTTAAACGTAGTGGCTGACGCACTGTCGCGAGACCCTTTAACCATAACCGAGATAGACCGACTAGCCGTGATGCGAGATGCCAATCCCGAATGGGTCCAGATTTAATACGAGCAAGTGAGACAAACGCCCGAAAAATTCCCCGATTTTCGTATCGCCGACAAGAGACTGTACCGCCGCTTCACTAGTACCAACCCCTTATCCAACGCTGGCGCCGACGATTGGAAATTGTGTGTACCCCTCGCCGAACGTCGACAGGTGCTGTACGAAAACTACGACGTAGTGACGGCTGGTCATTTGGGCATCGCCAAAACAACATCCAGAATTATGACAAAGTATCATTGGCCAGGAATGTGTTGCGATATCGCCAAATATATCCGCTGCTGCCAAACATGTAACCAATACAATTCCTCTCAGCAAAAACCCAGCGGCTTCATGCACACGACTCAAACCGAAGGCCCATGGGATGTGGTATGCATGGATTTTATAGGGCCCCTGCCTCGGTCGATGAAAGGCAACACCGTGATCCTAGTTTTCACCGATAAATTCACTAAGTGGGTAGAAGCCGTTCCCCTCCCCGCTGCTACCACAGTAAGCCTTATAAAAGCCATCCGGGAGAGAGTTTTTACTCGGTTCGGAATTCCGAAAATGGTGATCTCCGACAACGGGAGCCAATTCATCAGTCATTCATTCCGAGAGTTGCTTTCCGATTTGGGCATAGTTCATCGCCTCACTGCTCCGTACACTCCACAGGAAAATCCGACCGAGCGAGTAAATCGCGTATTGAAGACGATGATTGCCCAATACACCCCAGGCAACCAACGGCATTGGGATGATCACATCCCCGAGTTAACCTTTGCGATGAATACGAGCCGTCACGATTCAACTGGTTATTCCCCGGCATTGCTAAATTTTGGTCGGGAGTTACGAATGCCCAGCACAATGGGGAATCAAAATAGCAACAACGGATCCTTATGAGACATCAATGTGAGAGCGGAACGCATGAAAGATTTATTCGAACTCGTTAAAATGAATCTACATCAAGCTGCCCAGACACAATCAAAGCATTACAACCTCCGACACCGCCCTTGGCGCCCCCTTGTCGGTGACCAGGTCTACAAACGTCACCGAGTTCTCTCTTCAGGAGTAAACTACTTCGCGGAAAAATTATCTCCTCGCTATGAAGGACCCTACGAGGTAACGAAAATACTCTCTCCCGTCATCGTGGCATTGCGGAAAAGAGACGCTAAGGGCAACATCACGAACGTTCGGGCTCAAGTAAGAGATATTAAAAATTATATTTCCAGTGAAGAGGTGTCAACACATTCTACTTTTAGTTTCACCAGTCATCCCTCAACCGCCGTCGTAATCAGACCGTCTCAGAACCACCAACCAGAAGCAAAAATTTTACCCACAGCGGAAGTAGTGTGCAGCCTTGGACCAACCATCCAAGGGGTAAGTGGCTTATACAACGGGCAAGATAAATTAACAACGCTATTACTTCCCAAAACAAGAACCAACTCCACAACGCAGCCGGCAGTCGACGTCAAACTTCCCGCAAAATTAACCCTCGGCGTAATGTCATCTCCACCAGCAGCCGATCCATGCCAACAAAAACGTACATGGACGACCCCCACCTCGAGCCGCTACCACCTTAATAATCACTTTGGGAGGAACGAAAGTACAGCCCACAACATCTCACCGGGTAACGGCCAGGAGACCACCGAGCACCGGAGCCGCGCCAATCCACCCTCCACTATCCCCACCACACGTCATGGCACAGGTGCGGGCGACCAAACGCCGAGCCGAGGAGTTATGGGCCGAACGGCTCGCGGCAGTCGGGGTACCCAGCACCAACCATCACCCCGAAATAGGGCACGCACCGGTGGCCCAAGGATGGGTACTGCATAGGCTTGATCTTACTCCGCCAGAGTTCGCGCAGCGAGCACACGCCCTACTTGCAGCCCGCCGCATGACGCCAGAACAAGTACGACGCGACCTAAGGACAGCTAGATACGCCCCCAGGTACGTCCCTCGTGTCCAAACCCCGCCACCGGTAAAGGGGCCACTCACGAGCGACACTATTCAGCCAGCAAACAAATTATTTGCCGCCTCAACACGCGCAGACCATCACTTAGCAACCGAGCCACCTCCGACGCCGGCAACGTAAACGAGCCGCAGCACGAGTCGCCGAAGGGGCCAACCAGCAGCAGTGAATTGACAGACGAAGTTTCAACGACCGAGCAATTATGAAGTGCATTTTTTTTTTTATTGGTTCTTTTTACTATTATCACTATTTAAAAGTGATTTAAGCATGAGTTTGTTTTTGTTATTGTTTACAAGAAGTTTGTTTTAATTGTTTTTTTTTTTCTTCTATCAAAGTTAATCAAAAAAAAAAAATATACGAAAAGAGTTCATCCTTTCCTATACCTAGGAGACCGAAGACGAGAGGGTTTTCGTCTTATAAAGTAAGGGGGGTCTGTGACGATACGTCACACTTTTTGTACCGCCGCCGAACCACCTACAGATCACCCTACGATTGGCACCATCTACTCGACACAACACCAGACGTAATACGGGCACCGAGAAATAATCTACACACATCGAAGCAGCGACCGCCGAAAGTCCACCATGTGTGCATACACATTATGCGGTTTGCACACTTTTTGAGTTTGGCTCCATATAAAAATAAATGCAAACAAGCAGCGGCAAGTAAGCTGCCATCGATCGGCGAATTTATTTTCTCTTAGGTTCGGCTCACCATGGAATGTATGTATAGTGGCCTTGGAAGGTAAACACGAGAGGCGAGAATGTACGTGGTCCGTGAGATGTAAATATTTCACTCGCCTAATACACCTCACATTTTGTGGCACCTAAAAATATTATAAGTAGAAGTAACAATTTGCCGAAAATTCAGAGAAGAATCGTCAGCTTTTAGTTGTTAGTGGCGATACCACTACAACTTATAATATTCGTCTTCTCCGCTCCTCGACCGTCCTAGTGAACTTGCTGGAAAAGTGTCCCTCCTACCGGAGGCCGCCAGTCAAATTCACATTATAGTTTGAATTCACTGGAAAGGTGTTCCTCCTATCAGAGGCCGCCAGTCAATTCCCCGCACGTTTCTTTCTTTTTGCAAAGCGCATTTGAACCATTGTGACTATTAAGTTAGTCGGAGCCGTCTTTGCAATCGCAACACAAAACATTCGAATTAACCGAAAAGGGGTTCCTCCTCACAGAGGCCGTCGGTTAATTCCTCTGCCGTGGTCTTATTACAGCCACTCCTCCCCCGTTGTTCATTCAAGCGTCGCCTCTTCTTGCGGACGACGTTCTTAACTATAGTTATTTTTATTTCATTACAGGAGCGCATAACAAGAAAAATAATAAGATTTCTCTATGGTTTTCATCCAAGAAGAAAGCCTTATTAAAACCATAGAGATTATTTTATCAGATTGTTGATATCCATTTCATAGGATATCCACATACTTTTAGGAAGATATCCTATTATTATTATTATTATTTTTTTTTTTGAAAAAAGAGGACGCTTATATATGCTAATCTGGAGAACTCAGACCTAATTTCCGGTTCATTGTACTCTACCAGGGGCTACCCTGCTTTCCCTTTTTTTTTGTGTTGCAGTAGTTGGAAATAAGGTGTTAGTAATTTCACATATAACCTCAAGGGCGCCGTCCATATGAATCTGGGAGTCTGAAAGAAAAGTAGATGCCCAAGAGCGGGATTCGAACTTACGCGTCCCGGCCTATCTACTGAACACTCTGACTCTGATTTCATTTTTATTTAAATTTTCTTATTTCTACTTACATTTTTTTTTTTTTTTTTTGTTGGAGGTTTTTAAAATACCAGCTGGAGCACTCAGACCTAAATACCGGTCCATTGTACTACCAGATAGCAACCTTCTATTTGTTATAGCTTTCCAGATGTTCGGAGAAAAGCCAAAAGACGCTGCCATGATAAGGAGCCTAAGTTACCAGCTCTCACCATGTCTGCGCCGAGTATCTGTAACCTCATGCGAGAAAAAGCAGGACATTCACAGAGGAAGTGCTCTGCGGTGTCCTCATCTTCTCCACGAGATTCACAGAGTGTGGTATCACTTAAGCCTAACACGTTTAAATGCTTGGCAAAAGAGAAGTGCCCGCTGGCAACGCCAATAAGCTTTCTACAGTCTTTTCTGCTACGAGCTAGCAAAAATGTTGCAGTCTTCTTACTAACGTTGGGGAGCATACGCTTGGTTTGTCTGCATCCAATGGAGGCATGCCATCTACGATTTTGCTCTTCACAGATCCAATCGTTGATTGAAGCTCTCACTGAGGACGCTGGCAGACCTAGCGACGGTTCAGGTCCTGAAAAAGCTGTCTGAGATCCCTGCCTAGCAAGTTCATCGGCGACTTCATTTCCAGTTATGCCGTGATGGCCCGGAACCCAAATGAGACTCAAGGAATTTAATCTTCCGATCGCATTCAGAGAGCTCTTGCATTCCTGGATCACTTTCGAAGTGGTTAGAGGGTTGAGAAGGGCCTTAAGCACAGCTTGGCTGTCGCTGCAAACAAAGATACTTCTCCCCGTCCATCCATTGTTCGTTACGTGGCTCAAGGCCATTAGGATAGCATAAGCCTCCGCTTGGAAAACGGAAGCGTATGATCCCAAAGATGAGTGCAGTCGTATGTCGTCGTTCTCAACAAAGGCACCAGCACCAGAACCCTCGTCGGTTTTGGCCATCTGTGAAGATACGATAACAGTTCTTTCCAGGCTCAGATTCTGGAGTGAACCAGTCCTGAACCGAAGGAAAGTTGACTGAGTAATTTTGACGCAGTTTGAGCCTTGGGATCATCGTGTCAGACGGCATATCCATTAGACGTGAGTCAAAAGATATGCTGCTTGCGAGTTCCTCAAAGCTCCAGTGCGAATTGTGCCAGAGACCACATCGCTTTAAACGAGAAATGGTCTTGAGAGTACACCCCATGATGTAGGTATCAAGGGGAGGAAGATTCAACAGTGCGTCGAGAGCAGCTCCCGGTGTGCTGGGGAAGGCCCCCGTAACACCTAGACAAATTGTTCTTTGAAGTTTGGCAAACGAGGCAATAACGTATTTACGCGAGAGCTTATTCCACCAAACAACTGACGCATAGGAGATGATTGGTCTTATCATAGCCGTATAGATCCAAAGGACCCTTTTCGGTGAAAGACCCCATGTCTTGCCAAAGGCTCCTTTACATTGCCAGAAAACTGACAGTGCTTTAGTAGTTTTAGACTCGACATGTTTTGACCAAAGAAGTTTGTTATCCAGGATTACTCCAAGATGTTTGACTTCATTTGAAAAAGGAATGTTGACGCCTTTAAGCGTAAGTTGGGTCAAACCAGTCAATTTTCTACGTCTCGTGAAGAGGACAACCTCGGTTTTAAGAGGATTGACGAAGAGACCGTTTCTAACACACCAGGTGTCAATCATATAAAGCGCAGCCTGTGCTCGGGAACAGACAGCTTGGAGGCTGGAGCCAATCGAGAGCACGGCGACGTCGTCTGCATATGCTTGGGCATGAACGTTAGAACCATTGAGCATTACGAGTAGAGAGTCGATCAACATGCACCACAGAAGAGGAGATAAAACGCCACCTTGTGGGCAGCCCTTATTCACTCCCGTTGCAACATATTGTCCACACTCAGCCTCAGCGATTACGGTTCTATTTACTAGCATTGCTTTAATCCACAACACTAATGACTCGTCCACACCGTGTTCTCTGGCAGCATTACACATACCATCGAAGCTAGCATTGTCAAAAGCACCTTGAATGTCGATGAAAATACCTACCACAAATTCTTTCCTGTCAAGCGCGCATTCAATCCTGCTAACAAGATTTTGAAGTGCGGTCTCGCAAGATTTTCCTCTTTGGTAAGCATGTTGCATCTTAGACAGAGGGTGTAATTGGAGTGAGGTTTTACGAATGTAAATCTCAACCATTCTTTCCAGCGTCTTAAGCAGGAAGGAGGTAAGACTAATGGGTCTAAAGCTCTTGGCGAGTGAGTAGTCTTGTTTACCAATTTTTGGTATGAAGGCGACTCTAACACTCTGCCATGGAGTTGGTATATACGCTAGGGCTAAACTACCAGTGAAAATATTTTTCAAAGTAGGAAGCAAAAGGTTTATACTTTCCTGCAACATAGCTGGGTAAACACCGTCAGTGCCAGGTGACTTGAAACTGTCAAAAGATGCCACGGCATATTTGATGGCTTCGTCGGTAACAACTAACGATGACGTGTACCAGCTTAGTCGAGTGGATTTATCGGATTCACCTGATCTAAGGGAAATAGATTGCTGTGGTCCGATTGATATCTGGTTTCCTGGAAAATGAGTTTCCAGCATAAGACTGAGTGTCTCTGCTTTGGACTCGGTATAGGAACCGTCTGATTTCCTGAGCGTTTCTAGTTTGTTTACCTTGCTCCTTTTAAGGGCTTTAGTAAGTCGACTAGTTTCACTGAGTGTTTCTATACTTTCACAGAATTCTTTGTAAGAGGCATTCTTTGATCTTCGAATTAACCTTTTAAAGTCCTTCTGTTTAGATCGATACAGGTTCCAGTCGACATCTGATTTGGTCTTGAGGGACCTATTCAAAATACTTCTGGTTTCCCTGCGAAGTTTCTGTAGTTTATTGTTCCACCACGGAACCATAGATCTACTAGGTAATTGTCTAGCTGGACATGCCAGCTCGAAGCTACTTGTAAGGGCACAATTCACTTCTAGAACGGCATCTTCCACTTTTTGTGATGTTGAGAGCTTAGGTAGAGTTTTGACGAAATTACCGAGCTCATCGTTGAAAAGTGTCCAGTTAGTTTTTCTGGGATTTCTTGTAACTAAAGGAGTGGGAATCACATTTGCTACATGGAATTGAATGTATCTGTGGTCTGAGAGTGACACGTCCAGCAATACTTTCCAGTTGGTAATCTCCTTGGCATATCTGTTAGATAGTGTCAAGTCAATTACGTCCTGTCGTATAGCCGTAACAAAAGTTGGCGTATTACCAACATTGTTAATGTCTAAGTCAGAAGACAGAATGTAATTAAGAAGATGATTGCCTCTCATGTTGCATTTGACGCTGCCCCAAACTATGTTTTGAGCGTTTGCATCACAACACATGATAAGCCCCAACTTCCGGTTTTCACAAAACTCCACCAAATCCACAACCTGTCTTGAGGGAGGGGGAAGAATGGAGTTCCAGGGAAAATAAACTGACGCAACGACGAAAGTTTTAGACTCACCGTTCGTTTCGTAGTTTATCATAGCCGCAACCAGGTCTTGGCCACAGAAGTGGTCAAGTTTAGTTGCTGCAAAAGAGCTCGGTATGATGAGACAGGTCCGGGGTAGGTCAGACCGTTCGTCATAGAGAATATTGAAACCTCGGTGCCCTCCAAGACCAAGAACTCGGCCCTTCCAGGCCCATGGCTCTTGGATTGCTACGAGGTGAGTTTTTGTATTCAACACGAAAAGCCTGCTACATAGGAGTGCAGTAGCAGCCTTAGAATGTTGAAGGTTAATTTGATTTATTATCATTGCTCCTTTCGAGGCTTTATCCCGTCCGGTCAGTGTCCGTGGACCAGACTGACTAGCAGTCTCGGTTACATTCACCAACGTTTCGGTTGGATCTCCAGGAGTTTTAACCATGCCGGCTTCGTCCTTTCCAGCCAGTGTCCGTGGACCGAATTCGCAAGCCTTGCGACCTGTTCCTTCAGTTTCATTCACCGACTTTCCAGTTAGACCAACAGGAGTTTCAACCATGCCGGCTTCGTCCTTTCCAGCCAGTGTCCGTGGACCGAAATCGCAAGTCGTGTGACCTGTTCCTCCAGTTTCATTCACCGACTTTCCAGTTAGACCAACAGGAAGTTTTGCAGAGCTTCCGGAAACCTTCTTCCTTTCGACTCTGTTCGCGTTTGCAGAAGTTGGGGTGACTTCGGTTACGTGAGACCGTCCTGAATTGGTGGGTGAGACCTCTTCCGACCTGTCCCTTTTCGCCGCCGTCACCAAAGGTTTGCAGCTTAATTCAGTGCCTTCGGCCACCCTGGTGTCCTCTTTGCACTGAGCCTTTGCCGCTCGCCTTCTCTCCAGCTTCTGTTGGCGCTTGGAAAGCTGTTTTCCAGCGGATGCCATCGTTGGAGTGGGATCCACTTGTTCAGCTTCACTTAGTCCGGTGATAGCACTGCTCTGGTCAACAGCTAAGCCCGGATGAGAGATTAGCTTTGGAGGTAATACCTCCGAGCTGCCTTCTTCATCTTTCCAGCTCAGACCACGAAGAGCTTCATGGAGAGAACTGCAGGAGTCATCGGTTACGGTACCTTCGACTCGCGTGTATCCACCAGTAAAGGTGTGCGTTTGTATGTCAGATGGGGCCTCCAGAATCCGTGCCCCTGCCGTAGTGAAGACTACGGGTGGATTTTCGCTTTGACGATTGCCACCTGGAGAATAAAATTCCTTTAGTTGATCTTCCATACTGTTTTTTGATCAATTCTTGGTTTTCATTCATTTTCCCCATCCTTCGACCACCTTTCGGCATCGAGCTCGGTTCAAATAAACTACTTAAGCCCCCCCGCCGCGACAAGGTGACTGATCGTCGGGAAGGTTCTACTTACATGCTAACAAAAATGTGTAAAACTAGCTTATAGTTATAACAACTTAATTAACTTACTGACCCTAGGCGGGTACTCTAAATTATTCAGTAACTCAATTCTTAAGCCTTTCGGCCTAGAGATACAATATATATTTCAACCTATAACTAGAATTATGAACTAAGAAAATTTCAAAAACTTAGTTTTTCTTATCAAATTTTTTGGTTTTTCTTAAAGTTACTTACAACTTATTAAAACTACTTAAATCTACTAAAACTAGAGCGGCCACAGTAGCTTTTAGTTTTTTTTTTTTTTTGTATTTTGTATTTTTTTTTTTTTTTGGTTTTTTGTATTTTTTAATTTTTTTTTTTGAGTTTTTGTATTTTGTGATTTTTTTTTTTGATTTTAAGTTTTTTTGTGTTTTGGATTTTGTGATTTTTTTGTTTGCCACTGTGCCCACCCCCCATACCCTAAGACTTACACGCTAAACCTGTCTAAGCCAGCCACTGGCGACTCGCTATCATTATCAAATTCATGTTGTTGCTCCGACAGCCACCAGAACATTTTCGACGTTTTAACAACGTCACGACGATCGCGATCTGAAACCGCTCTACTGAACCGGAGGAGCTCTTCAGCTACTCCGCCTACTGCGGTGACGTCTCGGTTGTAAAGGAGCCGTCGTTCTACGGACTTACGGCAGACGTGATAGATCAACGGAACCGCCGATCTGTCCTGTATCAAACCTATCATGTCAAAATAGAGTAAAGCCTCCGGTGGGACAAATCCACTGAAACGTGTTCTCTCCATATTTTCAGTGTTGGGGTAATAAGCCCCAAATATCAGGCCATTGGTCGAGGTCATCGCTCTTGCAGTATGACCACGAGTCAGTTTTATAATGAAGTTGTCGATCCTGTTTATTTGAGCCCCGTTGTAAAGGACCTCATTAGGATAATACTTTCTGTACTCCGACTCTGGTGTTCTGTGCAATCCAAGACAGGTACGCAGACACCGTCTCTCAAACACCCGAACCTTTTCCATTTGAGACGCTGTAACATTGAACAACACGGGGCACCCATAGACAATCATTGGCCTTATGAGGGCCATGTAGCAAATCACCTTCACTATGCTATCAAGTTGACTGCTGTGAAACAGTCGCCTTGGCAGAGCAAAAGCTCCTCTAGCCCTGGCCAGAGCCGCATCCATATGTTTGTTAAAATATAGATACTGATCTAGCCAGATGCCCAGGTACTTGACTACTACTTTGTTTGGCAGTGGGTGGCCATGTAGATCAACGATCACCAGCTTGCACCAGTTCTTTCTCGTATCCCATGAGGCCCGAGCCAACGAGGTTCTAAACACAATTGTTACCGATTTCTGGACGTTGATTTTCAACTTCCAGTCATCGCAATATTGCTGGATCTTATCGAAGTCACGAAAAGTATTCTGATGACGTACGTCTCAGCGTACGCGTACGTATCTCAGCGTACGCTATAGCATGGTGAAGAGAACCAATTAGATCGCCGGTGAAAATGCTTAATAGAATAGGAGAATTCAACGCTCCTTGTTGCAGACCGTTCTGTATTTTAAAAGTTCTGGTAGAAGTTTTATTGCAACTTTTCACAACAAACGTTCTACCATGAAGCATGTCATTCAGAATATGTAGCAGTGACTTACTCATGCCATATCTGATCAACTTATAGAAAAGACCGTCTAACCAAACGGTATGGAAAGCCTTCTCCAAGTCAACCAGACATGCACCCGTACACTGATTTTTAGCTTTGTTCCCTTGAATATCTGATACTAGTTTAGACGCGGCATGTGTGGTATCATGGCCCGCCTTAAAACCGAACTGATTTTCTGGAATAATATGTTTGTCCTCAGCCCATGTGAGCTCTATTGAGAACTTTCTCGAATAATTTGCTGATACTCGGAAGAAGGCTAATTGACCGGAGATTTGCTGGATTGGAACCATCCTTACCTTTTTTAAGGAGAGGATGGACCACTGCCGTCTTCCAACGCACTGGATAATATGCACTATTCAGCGCATTGTTGAACAACGTGGTGTATATGTCCACCGCTTCCGAAGGGAGGTTTCGCAGCACAACATTGGGTATGCCGTCGACTCCTGCTGACTTCTTTTTCTTTATTTTGTGAAAGATGTCCAAGAGGTCCATCTTAGAAACGAACAGGGTGTTATCCCCGTTTTGCTGGGCGATGACTGCATTTGCAAGTCGGTCGTCATTGAACCTAGTGAAACCAGGATTCTCGGATCGCCAATGCGAGATCTCGTCTCTAAGATAGAAGTGTTCAACGAAGGCTCTATTCTCAAGGTCGTAATTCGGGCGAATGCACTCATTCACCTTATATACTCGCTCGAAAAGAGCACCCACCGTCTCTACCTTCTCCTGAGCATCTTCCACTATAAAGTGGTCATCCAAGATGGCCTTATCCGGATCTATCCCTATTGTCATAAGTAAGTATATATATTTTTATATATTTGGACATATACATAACGTGACCATTTATTTTTATTGTCAAAGCGGGACATCTTCGGAATTATGTAATAAAAAAAAAGTTACTAATGTCTTACAAGGTTTTTTATTATTGTCATTATTTTTAAATAATCAAAGCAAATAAGTGGTGGTCTGAATTCTTGTTTGTATTTTTATAATTATCGGCTGAACAGATTTGTTTTAAAATATCGGGTCATGTTTTTAGAAAAGTGTGAAGCTAAGTATATGATTTATTTATATTTATCTTCGTTATCAAAGTAGCTTTCATTACTGGGACTTACTGGGACACTCTACGGCCGAGGCCACGCAGTCAGCGATAATCGAGCGAGCGAGCGACTGAACGACATAAAAAAATTAAAACAAATGAAATTGCTTTGAACTGGCCATGCATTGAGCGAGCGATGAGCGATTTTTTTAAGCGACTGAACGACATCGCTCTGTCACCAAACTTGTTCTAATTTTTAGTTTATCGCTTAGCGTCAAGAGCAACAGATGGTTAAAGTAAATATAGAAATGATCTCTGCTGTGCAACAACTAATCGCTAAAGAAATGTCACTCACGAAAAGGCCACTCGTCGCTCGACTTTGTCGCTTAATCGCTGATCGTTCAATCGCTTATCGCTGACTGCGTGGCCTTAGCCTACTGTGTTTTATCACTTGTCCAAACCTTGTTCATTTGAGAAAAAATTCTTTCCACAGGTGCGTTACATCCAGACAGACACATAACGTAGTCAATAATCATAAATTTTTTTTTAAGTTTAGATTATTGGCACTAAAATGCTGGAATAAATCGACCCAACGATTTTCAGTTGAAACATTTTCGGTATTCCAGCCAGAAATGTTTTCATCTGTCACAAAGCTTAAAATAAGTGAAAACTCGCCAAAGACTTTCGCATCTTGGCTGCTGCTAATAAATCCTTGCGTGAATAGTAAATCAACCAATTTCAAATTCAAACACTTCTAGTTCTGTGTTAAATTGACACCACTGGCAATGGTCCAAGTATTCCTTGCTTGTTTTATAAAACTCAGCCGCCGCCGTAGTTTTCTTTTTCTGGCTTACTGCTGCTTTTTCTTTGGCTCTTTCTTGTAATTTTACAATCAGGCTACGGACCATGTGAGGAAGAAAAAGCGTATGCGCTTTTAGTGTTAGCTGTTAGGTTATCTCGGAGACGATTAATTTCCTTGGCAGACTCTTTAGCTGATACATTTTGCGCTTCGATTTTCAAAACAACTTCATGAAAGGTCGCTGCTTGTGCTTGACAAAAATATAACTACAATTCTGAGCTGGGATTATGGAAATACGTCTTTAAAATATTTAGGCATTTTTCGATACTCAGAAAATAGTTTTTCAAAGGCTGAAACATTTTGATAACTCTCTCAAGCGCGGGCATTAACGCAAGCCACTTTGTTTTACTATAGCCCAGCAGCTTGAGATACTCTGTCTCGGTAGAACGTAGAACTACAAAATTCTTTCAAAGCTTCTACTCGAACGCTTTAGAAATGAATAAATCTATATCTATAACTATATTACTATATAAACGAGCTTTTTTGTTTGCTCGACACAAAATTCCTAAGAAAGAGGTAAACGTTAAACTTACCTGTTTAATTGGCCTGAAAATTATCCGATATGGTAGCCTATAACCATGGTTTGGTTATAGGCTATACTGAAAACCTAAAAAATATCAATTTACTACGAAATATTATAATTTTAAAAATTTTTCGTACTTACCAACCTTTGTTTACATTCGAAATGACGTTTAGAATAATAATAATTTACAGAATTGCAGCCCATACTCTGTTTCCATAGTGGGTTGAACCAAGGTTGACTTTGCCAACTCCATGGAAACAGGAATAATCAGTGAAAAGAAAAATGGGTGCGTTCAAGAAAGTATCTAAGGCGATATATATCACTTTCGTGACATTTTTTGTTGTTGACTCATTTTGTTTTGCTTTCTGGGTTGTAGTTTGTTGGGTTTTTGTTGGAAATAAAGTACATACCAGTTTGAAAAAAAAAAAATTGTTCACAGAAAATTATGTGGAATGCTATTTTCTTTTGGTTTGTTTTGGTTCCGATTTTTCAAATGTTTATGATTTGACAGATATCTACTTTTAGTCGTTCGAAAACTCATCTGTGGTCTCAGCCAGCAGCATCACATCTACCGAAAGTCCAACGGAGACCAAAAATTCCATGTCTTCAAATGACATGTCGGTGAAATTCATTTTTTGAGTGGTGTTGAAACTCGGGCATGGATTTGACACTTCACAAGTGGTTTTGTTATGTAGGAGCGATCGAAGATGAAGTCATCGCAATGTAAGAAGTGTGGTGAGTGCACATATAGAGGGGTGAGTAATAATTTTTCAATCAGCGCCGAAAGTAAGCGCAATGATAGGTTTCCTTTTGCCATTTGCTAAGGGCCAGTTTTTCAGTGAAGAGTTATCCTATGGTAAGGAGTTAGTTCTGACATAACTCATGATCGTATGGGTTAATTCGAAAATTCTCACCACAGGAGAACTCTGCACTGAAAAACTGGCTCTAAATGACAGATGAGCTAATTTGACATAATTCAGAAAAATGACAATGGAAAATTGCTGAGACTCATGGTGAGTTAAAATTTTTCAGTCTGTCTTTCATATTTTTCTATCCTATGGTGAGGAGTCAACTCTGACATAACTCATGATCGTATGGGTTAACTCTGCACTGAAAAACTGGCTCTAAATGACAAATGAGCTAATTTGATGTAGTTCAGAAAAATGACAATGGCGAATTGCTGAGACTCATGGTGAGCAAACACTGAATGGTGAGTTAAAATTTTTCATTCTGTCTTTCATATTTTTCTATCCTATGGTGAGAAGTTAACTCTGACATAACTCATGACCGTAAGGGTTAACTCGAAAATTCTAACCACAGGACAACTCTGCACTGAAAAACTGGCTCTAAATGACAAATGAGCTAATTTGACGTAATTCAGAAAAATGTCAATAGCAAATTGCTGAGACTCATGGTGAGTTAAAATTTTTCATTCTGCCTTTCATATTTTTCTATCCTATGGTGAGGAGTCAACTCTGACATAACCCATGATCGTATGGGTTAACTTGAAAATTCTCACCACTGGACAATTCTGCACTGAAAAACTGGCTCTAAATGACAATTGAGCTAATTTGACGTAATTCAGAAAAATGTCAATGGCAAATTGCTGAGACTCATGGTGAGTTAAAATTTTTCACTCTGCCTTTCATATTTTTCTATCCTATTGTGAGGAGTCAACTCTGACATAACCCATGATCGTATGGGTTAACTCGAAAATTCTCACCACAGGACAACTCCTTTCATATTTTTCTATCCTATGGTGAGGAGTCAATTCTGACATAACTCATGATCGTATGGGTTAACTCGAAAATTCTCACCACAGGACAACTCTGCACTGAAAAACTGGCTCTAAATGACAAATGAGCTAATTTGACGTAATTCAGAAAAATTTCAATGGCAAATTGCTGAGACTCATGGTGAGTTAAAATTTTTCATTCTGTCTTTCATATTTTTCTATCCTATGGTGAGGAGTTAACTCTGACATAACTCATGATCGTATGGGTTAACTCGAAAATTCTCACCACAGGACAACTCTGCACTGAAAAACTGGCTCTAAATGACAGATGAGCTTATTTGACGTAGTTCAGAAAAATGTCAATGGCAAATTGCTGAGACACATGGTGAGTTAAAATTTTTCAGTGTGTCTTTCATATTTTTCTATCTTATGGTGAGGAGTCAACTTTGACATAACTCATGATCGTATGGGATAACTCAAAAATTCTCACCACAGGACAACTCTGCACTGAAAAACTGGCTTTAAATGTCAAATGAGCTTATTTGACATAATTCAGAAAAATGTCAATGGCAAATTGCTGAGACACATGGTGAGTTAAAATTTTTCATTGTGTCTTTCATATTTTTCTATCTTATGGTGAGGAGTCAACTCTGACATAACTCATGATCGTATGGGTTAACTCGAAAATTCTCACCACAGGACAACTCTGCACTGAAAAACTGGCTCTAAATGACAAATGAGCTAACTTGACGGAATTCAGAAAAATGTCAATGGCAAATTGCTGAGACTCATGGTGAGTTAAAATTTTTCATTTTGTCTTTCATATTTTTCTATCCTATGGTGAGGGGTTAAATCTGACATAACTCATGATCGTATGGGTTAACTTGAAAATTCTCACCACAGGACAACTCTGCACTGAAAAACTGGCTCTAAATGACAAATGAGCTTATTTGACGTAATTCAGAAAAATGTCAATGGCAAATTGCTGAGACTCATGGTGAGTTAAAATTTTTCATTCTGTCTTTCATATTTTTCTATCCTATGGTGAGGTGTTAAATCTGACATAACTCATGATCGTATGGGTTAACTTGAAAATTCTCACCACAGGACAACTCTGCACTGAAAAACTGGCTCTAAATGACAAATGAGCTTATTTGACGCAATTCAGAAAAATGTCAATGGCAAATTGCTGAGACTCATGGTGAGCAAACATTGAATGGTGATTTAAAATTTTTCATTCTGTCTTTCATATTTTTCTATCCTATGGTGAGGAGTTAACTCTGACATAACTCAGGATCGTATGGGTTAACTCGAAAATTCTCACCACAGGACAACTCTGCACTGAAAAACTGGCTCTAAATGACAAATGAGCTTATTTGACGTAATTCAGAAAAATGTCAATGGCAAATTGCTGAGACTCATGGTGAGCTAAAATTTTTCATTCTGTCTTTCATATTTTTCTATCCTATGGTGAGGAGTTAAATCTGACATAACTAATGATCGTATGGGTTAACTTGAAAATTCTCACCACAGGACAACTCTGCACTTAAAAACTGGCTCTTAATGACAAATGAGCTTATTTGACGTAATTCAGAAAAATGTCAGTGGCAAATAGCTGAGACTCATGGTGAGTTAAAATTTTTCATTCTGTCTTCCATATTTTTCTATCCTATAGTGAGGAGTTAACTCTGACATAACTCATGATCGTATGGGTTAACTCGAAAATTCTCACCACAGGACAACTCTGCACTGAAAAACTGGCTCTTAATGACAAATGAGCTAATTTGACGTAATTCAGAAAAATGTCAAAGGCAAATTGCTGAAACTCATGGTGAGTTAAAATTTTTCATTCTGTCTTTCATATTTTTCTATCCTATGGTGAGGAGCAGAGATAAGAAATTAATTAGATGGCAAACTTCACACACACATTGAAACTGCCTACAAGCTGATTTCACCTCTACTTATTTGAGTACAGCTTCCACTTCACCTTTACAGCAAATCTCACTACTACCACTTTGAGTACAGCTTCCACGTATTCACAGACAGAGGATGTGATTACAAAAACAACAATGTAAACAAATGGTTGTTGCGGGGTAAGAGAAGTAAAGGTTTGCCATCTAATTAATTTCTTATCTCTGGTGAGGAGTTAACTCTGACATAACTCATGATCGTCTGGGTTAACTCGAAAACTATCACCACAGGACAACTCTGCACTGAAAAACTGGATCTAAATGACAAATGAGCTAATTTGCTAAGCTGAGGTGCTCTTATTTGTTGCTTATTGTTTCTTCCATTGGGTTTCCTTCAGACGCTTCCTGGAAATCTTTAAATTCATTTTGATGTTATTGCAATAAAACAATTGTACAGAAAACAGAAGTTTTTTTTTTTTTTTTTAATTAATAGGGTGAAGAAATTACCTTTACAAGCACGTCGACCTGAAAGTTCTTTTGTGCTGTTCCCTTAGGTTTAATTACACGAAGTGTATAGGTTTGTTCATTCGAAGCTGAGGTCATGTAAGAACCTAAGAATCTTCGAGGAAGAGTTGTTTCTGATATCAAGGGGACAGGGGAACCCTTTATTGAATATTTTAAGCCTGGATCTAGCTAAGGCAGGGCATTCACATAAAATGTGTTCAGCTGTTTCTATGTCTTCAAGAAAGAGACGACAGGTGTCATCTTGGCTGATGCCCATGTTTTTAAGATGATACTTGAGAGAGCAGTGTCCAGTGAAGAAGTCCGTAAGTAACTTTGCGTCACGTTTGCTCATGTCAAGAATTTCTTTCATACGTTTGTGGGATAAGTCAATGAATAGTTTTGACTGACGATGGCCATTTGAGATGTTCCAGGTGCTGATCATGATCATGCTGAAAACAGAAGTTAATAAGAGGTAAAGATAAAAAAAAAGTAAAAATTGGATTTTTCGTCTTTGGATACTTCCAGCTTTGTGATAAGAAGCCATCGCAAAAAGAAACCCGGGCAACGCCGGGTATTTTCGGCTAGTTTTAACTATAAGCATTCGAATACAGGAAGACAATCAGCAGCAGTTTTGATCGCGTTGTGGACTATGTGGGCTCCACATTTAATCCTAATAATCTGTCTGCGGAGTGATTGGTTCAACTTTGAGTAAATTATTATTTCCTCTCCAATTCTTTCCCCCGAAATTGCAGTTCGTATTATCTCCACTAAACGCAACAATTTTTTTATTTAAGTCATTAAAAGACAAAACTTCCTTCAATACAATAATAATACAATAAGTACCTACAATAATATCCGATGTTTCGCCTGGCTGCTCTCGAAACTTTAAAACCTTAACTTTCACGCTTTCATATGGTAAAAAATAGCGAATTAAAACTGGGAATAATTTGATTGAGCCATGATTTGAAGCATCCGTTAGTAAAGTTTTCCAATTGGGTTTACGTAAATACTCTTTTAAATCTTTGGTCGCCATGGTTGACAGCACATTTACCTCAATAGCTTGAAACTTTGTAAGTCCACATCTAAATTCTTGCTCCAAACATGCTAGAATTAAAGAAGAAGAACAGTCATTTGAGCGAAAACTGTGATTACGTTGTACGGTGTGATACGCCCACGTACCCCCAGCTGCAGCTAAAACTAAATCCTAAAGAGTCGGCGACTCGGTTTTCTTACTTTTCTTTCTTCTTATTAAGCATAGACGAGCTTGAAGCAATGACTTGATCGGCAAGTCTATGTTTTTCTGAGTTTAAATTTTTTTCTATATCACTGGCCCCACCGTGTCCAACACTAAAATTGGTTAGACATTTTTCACATGTGTAACGTCTGCGGTGTCATCTTTTCTTTGTTTTATAAATGGATATATTTCTGTTGCAGACTAATATTAAAGGAACACTTGCGTTTAGGCAGTATTGTTTTGTTACAAAACACTACTAGAACTAAAACAAAACCATCGATAGCTAATTAAAAAGATGGCAATCTCTGACCATGGCGGCGCGGCATTTTTCCACAAGCTGCTCACACACAATTTCACAAAAATTACTTACACAACTTTAATTTCGCTTTGTCATACACTAGTTGAGCTAGTGACAAAACCGGATTTGTCAGCTCTGACCACATCTTCAGATACCACCAACACTTCAAATTTAACCTCGCTAAAAAAAGGATTTTTGAAATATATTTTTGTTTTCTACTTAAAAATTGTTTTTGATTTTAACCTCGAGTATTTTGCTAGTACGCATTCCGAGTTAATAGCAATATTAAAAAGAATGAAAATGTTTTTGCTTATATTTTATCGAATCAAAAGAAACTCAATCCTCACAAAAATTGCAAAAGCGGGACAATTTCAGCCTCGAGGGGGACAGCGGGACAGATTGCCTGAAAGCGGGACTGTCTCGCCCAAAGCGGGACGTATGGTCACGTTAATATCATATACACCACGTTGTTCAACAATGCGCTAAATAGTGCATATTATCCAGTGCGTTGGAAGACGGCAGTGGTCCATCCTCTCCTTAAAAAAGGTAAGGATTAGGCCGTAGCGATTTCAAAAATTTTTGAAAATCCAAAAAAAAACCCTCGGCAAAAGTTGTATATGACCTTTAAACTAATTTTAAGATTTTTTAGATTTTTTTATTTCCACCGCTAGATAATTTTTTTTTTTTTTTTTTTTTTTTTTCTTATCCAAAACATACCCCCGGCAAAAGTTGTATATGACCTTTAAACTAATTTAAGGATTCTTAAAATTTTTTTATTTCCACCGCTAAGGGTCGCGCAACGCAAAGTAAATTTTATTGATTTTTTTTTTTTTTTTTTTGATTTGTCTGATATCTGACACGCACTTTCTAATATTCTATATGCAGAATTTATACAAGCACTTTAAAATACTTGCTTGGTAACGACCAACATTGGTAATTAACACTCTAAATGCACTTTAAAATACTTACCTGGTAACGATCAACATTGGTATTTAGCACTCCTGAAAATATTGAAATTTGCCTTTCCTACTTATCGTTGTCGATAGTTAAAGTTTTAAGTATACTTTTCTACTATTTCATTTATTATCTGTGGTTGGTTCTTAAACGTTCATCTAGTGTTGTGTTTCAGACCTTTCTTTTGATTTTATTAAAATAAGCTATTTGGAATAAAAAGGTAAGTTGATTTCGTAAACGAATGCGAAATCAGAGAATTCATTATTTCTTTTTTATAGATAAAGTGAAAATGGAAACGCGTTCCCAACAAAAAGTCTGCCAAATATTTGGAGTAGGACAACCGATGTCGGCGCGTTTGTTGCCGACCTACAGAGATATTGCTCTGAATCTGACTTTTTTGGAAATCAAAGAAAACTCATTAAAAAAGCGGATAGGACTAACTGCTGCAAGAGTAATGGAAATTTATGACCTAGCTTCAATCCCAAAAGTTGGAAAGCTCTGTGTTGAGAAAGGCATCATCAAATTCAACGATAGAAGAACTGCTCTTCTTAAAACACCTAAGGCCAGAAGAATACCTGGAGTTTTTGAGCTTCAAATGGATAAATTCAAAAGTGACGGAGAAAAACTGTTTGATATAGCTGCTTGTAAATGTATTGAATACGATTTATGCCGATGTCCCAAAGAAAAGAAAGTGCCAGTGAAAGAACGTTCGTTCTTGGAAGACCAAAGGACTGAAAGGAAAATGGTGATCGGGAATATCGATGTTGCGGAAACCATCAAGCTTCAAAGGTCACTTAAAAGAAAAGTTACATGCCTTTCGTCTTTGAGCACATCTAAAATACTTACCGAAGCACAAGCAGCTAACAATGAAGCAGAAATTATCCCTTCAAATTCAACCACTGATGAAGAAGAAGATATTGGCACTGAAGCTTCAACATCAAAACTGATTGCCTCCACTACTGCTCTTAACTCAAATCCAAAATCTCTTTTTAATGTTGCGAAGGTCGCAGATAGATTTCAAATGTCCGAAAGAGCAACAGCAACGCTTGTTACAGCGGTCTTGCAAGATTATGGTCTAATAACTGAAACCAATCAGTCAAACGTCATCGAAAGAAGTAAGATTCGAAGGGAAAGGACAAAATCAAGGTCCATGCAAAGAGATGTCGGCGAACTTGACTTTTTTGGCCTTTATTTTGACGGCCGGAAAGACGTTACGTTTTTCGAAAGAAGAACACATTGTCTTGATAACAGAACCCGACTCGCAATACCTAGGACATGTAACGCCAACCAATGGGAAATCAGATACCATAGCAAATGTAATACTTGGTTTTCTTGAAGAATCTGCGGTTTCTACAAATAATTTAAAACTTATTGGATGCGATGGGACTAATGTAAACACCGGATTTAGAAATGGAATCATCAGAAAAATCGAAACGAAAATTAAACGACCCTTGCAATGGTGTATTTGTTTGCTCCACGCCAACGAACTACCTTTGCGACACCTTTTCGAAAATTTTTATGGAAAAATATCTGGCCCAAACGCTTATCCTGGTAAAATTGGCAAAGATCTTAAAAACTGCCAGAATCTGAGAGTCGCTAATTACAAAAGCATCCATGTGAACTTACCTGAAATATCTTTACAATGCCTGAGTTCTGACCAGAAATATTTCTATGAAATTTGTATGGCAATAAGTAATGGCGTTAAAGAAGGCTCAATTTTTTCAAGAAATCCTGGAGCAATGGTCCATTCAAGGTGGTTGACGACAGCTATCCGCATTTTAAGAGTTTTCGTTTCAAAACAAGACCCAGACGAGCCATTGCAACAAATAGTTCAATTTATTTGTAAAGTTTATGCGGTGATGTGGTTTGAGATTAAATCGAAATCTTCATTTGTCTACGGTGCGAAATATCTCCATAAAGCCATTCAACTCACAAGATATTTGCCAGAGGAGTTAAAGAAGATAGTTGACCCAGTTTTCGCTCGTAATGGATACTTCGGACAATTTCCAATTTCAATGGATCTGTGCGATTTCGTATTTTTTTTTTTAATCTTAGTGCGCGACCCCTGGCGGTCACTTCAGAAAATAAAAAAAAATCTTAAAATTCATTCTAGAACCCAATACAACTTTTGCGAGGGGTTTGTTTTTTATTTTAACAACTTTATTTTTCTCCTTATAACTTCGGTCCGGCATACTGTACAGCCCGAATTTTGTTGTTCCAGAAACATGAAATGGAAATTTTATAGTTTTCTTTAATAAGGTGTTGGAGATTTTTGATCTGTGACCTCAGAGTTCTAATCTCCAAATCGTGTCGGTCAGTAAACCTCCTGTGCAAGATTTTGAGTCTCGACAGGAGTCTACTTTTTTGTTTGTAAAGTGCGTCTATTGTCGCGTTTCTGTACATGTTCGTTGGATCGTTTTGCCTATACTTAGGAATTGTCCTGTCCATTGTACTACGGATTGCATCCTCCATACGTTGCAGGTATCCATCGATCTCAACGTTCGACAGATTCCTGTTGCATGGTGACGCAATACCGTTTGAACGAAGTTCCCTTGAGACGGCACCGGAAAAGCGCAGCCAACGTGTCTTACCGTAGTTGTAAGAGTGCGGCAAGTCCACAGTGGTCACTGTCGTACTCAACCGTCGTCAAACAATTTTTCGTCCGTTGAAGAATGTCGTCGGTTAGATTCAGTCTTGAGTCTAAAAGCAATAGATCCAAATAAGAGCCACTTCGAGGATATGAAGGCCTGTCAGTAGCCAGCAGATCGACTTTACACTCAATGCTGTGGAGCCCCAGCCAATTGAATAGCTGGGTCCCCCTTGGATTGGCTACTTGATTTCCCCAATCTTGGTGTTTAGCATTGTAATCAACAAAAGGAAACAGTTTTCTTCTGAGTTCAGTTTCAGACATCGAAAAAGTGTTTCAAGCTCTGTTATAAAACATGAATTATGAGAAGCCTCCGCCGCATAGATCGCGACCACACACAAGCGCCTGGAATCGGCGTACTTCACCACTATATATTACTATTAGAAATTGAATTGTACTTATAATACAGCATTGGCAACACAGTACCTTTCTCCCAGTATTTTGTAAAGCTTTCTTTATTCTGGAATACTTCTTGTCACTTGAATTACGCATTGTAAGTTCAGTTGCTTAATAAAACCTTGTTAAACTGGATGTGTTCCAACGTTTTTACTTTTTCTCCAACAAAGGTTATGGGCCCAGGCTCACGTTTTAATTAACAAGTATAAAGTTTTTTTTGATATAAAAATACTCGTGAGAAATATTGAATAGAATTAAATTTTTCGAGTAAGAATTATTAGCTAATTCAAAGTAAAATGAGTTCATCCTTGTATCAAATTGATAAACTTTCGAATGATAACTTCGATTGCTGGAAAATTCAGATGAGGTCAGTCCTCATACATTCTGGGCTTTGGTCACAAGTTTCGGGGAGCAGCCCTAAACCTGAGGCGCAAGCTAACGGTGCGAATGCAGATGAAATTTCTACATGGGTAAAGAAGGATGAGAAGGCTCTTGCAACAATTTTGCTGTGCGTACAGTCAGCACAGTTGGGTCACATCAAAAATTCGACATCGGCGATGGAAGCATGGCATAAACTAACGGACGTGCATCAGCCAAGCGGCCCTGCTAGGAAGGTAACACTTTTTAAAAATCTCTTGGCGTTAAAATTAGAAGAGGGTGGTTTGGTATCCGATCATTTGATTAAGTTTTTTGATACGGTCGATAAACTAATAGAAATTGATATTAAGCTTCAGGATGAGTTGCTTGCGATCATTCTATTATCTAGCCTACCTAAAAGCTTTGAAAATTTTGTGGTTGCGATTGAATCGAGAGATTCGCTACCTCCTACCAGTGTGCTAAAGACAAAGCTTTTAGAAGAAGGGAAGCGGAGACATGACAATCCGCAAGCGATAAGTGAGTCAGCGTTTCTCATTCAACAGCAGCCAAAGGTACATGATAAAAAACATAAGCGTCAAGTGAAAGGCAAATGCTACAATTGCAATAGAAGGGGACACTATGCATCATCATGTACAGCACCTAAAAGCTCTCCTCATAAAAGCGTGACGTCATCGTTTGCCATGCTTAATATGCACAGTTCTTCTGTTCTTAATAGAAACAGTTGGGTTTTTGATAGCGGATCAACTTGTCATATGTGCTGTAATGAAAGTTTTTTCACGTCGATTAGTTCACACGTAGAGAAAATTCAGTTAGCGGCAGATTTTTCCATAGAATCAAAGGGAATTGGGACCGTTGTAATTGCTACAGATGATCGTACGGTTAAATTGAGAAATGTGCTTTTCGTTCCGCAATTGCAAACTAATTTCATTTCGATATGTAAAGCAGCTGAGAATAATCATTTTGTTCAGTTTCGTAACGACGGTGCAAACATTTATGATGAGGAAAATAATCTGGTTTTGCATGCAGAAAAATGTGATGATTTTTATTTGTTGAAAATGAAACATAATTCGAAAGTATTTTGCATGAGTAAATTAGACAATAATTATTTGTTATGGCATGCACGTTTTGGCCATTTAAACTATAAAAGTTTGCATGATTTATATAAACATGAAATGGTCAGAGGATTACAGTTGCCTAGTGCTCCTAGACAAATGCACTGTGAAGTCTGCTACAAAGGGAAGTTATGTAGTTCAGCGTTCCCAAAACATATAACATAATGAGATAAGAAGTCAACAGATCCTGGAAATAGTTCACACAGATATTTGTGGGCCAATGAGGACCAATTCGCTAGGGGGAGCGAAATATTTCACTTTGTTTATAGATGATTTCAGTAGAATGGTTTTTGTTTATTTTTTGAAAGCAAAGTCTGATGTTTTTGATGCTTTTAAAAGATTTAAAGCTGAAGTTGAACGTGAAACTTCTCACAAAATTAAAATACTTAGAAGCGATAACGGGCGGGAGTATGTCAACTCCGAGTTCTCAAAGTATTTAGCCACAGAGGGAATTAAGAGACAGTTAAGTGTAGAGTACACTCCACAGCAAAACGGTATTGCTGAACGTGGAAACAGAACCATGATAGAAATGGCCAGGTGTCTTCTCTTAGATAGTAAATTACCCGATTCTCTATGGGCAGAGGCAGTTAACACTGCTGTGTATCTCCGTAATCGTTCTCCAACGAAATTGCTTAACTGTAAGACTCCATATGAAACTTGGCATGGGATTAAACCAAATGTTGGACACCTTCGTGTTTTTGGATGTAAGGCATTTAAATTAGATAAACACCGGGGAAAGTCTAAATTTCAAGCCAGAGGTGTAGAATGTTTTATGGTTGGCTATTCTAGTGAGTCCAAAGCATATAGGCTCTATGATCCGAAGACGAGGAATATATGTAAGAGTAGGGATGTAAAATTTGTAGAAAATTCCATAAACATTGGAGAAAAGAAGAATAAAGATCTGGTACTTTTGAATTTTGAAGATAATGAGTCAAACGAGGAGAAAATGTCTACAAATATAAAGAAATATATCAGTTTTTGCTCAGATGATAGTGAAGATTCTTATGAAACGGATTGCGGAGAAGATGATGATGGCGAAGATGAATATGTTGCTGAAGTTGGAGTCAATGTTGCCGAGAATGAAGAGGATGCTGCAGAGGGTGATAGCTTGGGTGTAAACGATGATGTTGGTGAAGAGAATAATGGTTATTGTGAAGAGAGCCCTAAAGAGGCAAGATTACTTAGGCCACGTTTAAAGGAAGTTAAATATAACTACTTCATGAATGATGTAAAATTGTGCGACAGTCCATTAACAGTAAAAGAAGCTCTAAATAGGTCTGATGCTCATAAATGGAAACAAGCTATGGAAAATGAACTCACATCTCTACAAAATAATAAGACATGGGATCTCGTCGATCTACCATCCAATCGTCATGCTATTAAATCAAAGTGGGTGTTTACAATAAAACATGATAAAGATGGAAAACCTATTAGACATAAAGCAAGACTTGTTGCAAAGGGTTGCAGCCAACGTTTCGGACTTGACTATACGGAAACATTCTCGCCTGTAGTAAGATACTCCACCATTCGTCTAATTTTAGCATTGGCCGTGGAATATGATCTCGAAGTTCATCATGTTGACGTTTCATCGGCGTATTTGAATGGTGAAGTTAAGGAGGAGATTTATATGGAGCAGCCCGAGAATTTTAAAGAATGTTCGAAAAGCAAACAAGTTTGCAGATTGAAGAAGGCTATTTACGGTCTGAAACAAGCCGGGCGCGAATGGAATAGTAAGTTGGATGAAACACTGAAGTCTCTTGGGTTCAAACGTTGCTCTGCAGATACGTGCGTGTACACGAAGAACGAAAATGGATACAAAAACATTATTGCGGTTTATGTTGACGATCTTATAATTGCATGTTCGAAGAAAAATCATATAGTTAACATCAAACATGCAATTAGTTTAGCTTTTGATATCGTCGACAAAGGTCCTATAGATTTTTTCTTGGGTATAGGCATTGAAAGAGATAAGAAGACCGGTTCTATAAGCCTTTCTCAAGAACAATATATCCGGAATCTTTTAGCTAACCACAATATGATGTCTACAAGAAAATGTTGTACTCCGTTAAATCCAGGAGATGTCTTAAGGAAATGTGAAAATAGTTCGAACAGCAAAAGAGTCAATGCAAAGCAATATCAGTCACTTATAGGGTCCTTAATATACTTGGCAGTTTCGACTAGGCCTGACATTCAACATGCAGTAAGCAAATTAGCTCAATTTAATATTGAACCTTGTCAAGAGCATTTAGCAGCAGCTAAGCATCTTTTAAGATATCTTTTTAATACAATAAATTATAAACTATCATTTAGAAAAACTGGGGAAGCACTTCATGGGTTCGCAGATGCAGACTGGGCTAATTGTGTAAACGATCGTAAATCATACACTGGGTATGTCTTCATGCTTGCTGGCGGCTCTATATCATGGGAGTCTCGAAAACAACCGACGGTGGCTCTCAGTAGTACTGAGGCGGAATACATGGCGTTGGTGGCAGCTACAAAGGAAGCAGTATATTTGAGGCGTCTGACTGAAGAGGTTGGATTCAGTTCCGCATTGAGAGGTCCTACTGTACTAAATGGTGATAATTTGAGCGCACAGAACTTAGTTAAAAATCCAGTTTTTCATTCAAGGTCAAAACATATTGACACCAAATATCATTATATAAGAGAAATTTATAACAAATCTTTAATAACTTTAAATTTTGTTCCATCTAATGATATGATTGCAGATGTTTTAACAAAAATTTTATTGAAATCAAAACATGAATATTTATCTTTGAAACTTGGATTATCAAATTAAAATTAAAATTATATTATATAAAGGCACTGTTTTGAGAGGTAGTATTAGAAATTGAATTGTACTTATAATACAGCATTGGCAACACAGTACCTTTCTCCCAGTATTTTGTAAAGCTTTCTTTATTCTGGAATACTTCTTGTCACTTAAATTACGCATTGTAAGTTCAGTTGCTTAATAAAACCTTGTTAAAGTGGATGTGTTCCAACGTTTTTACTTTTTCTCCAACAATTACCTTATGAGCAATGCCCTTACGTATGAAGATCGCAACCCCATCTTCGAAAGTCGAGTTGGGTCGGTCCCCCCTTACGATATTGTTATTATTATTCGTCAAATTATGATGCTTGTTTAGCCTAGTTTCGCTAACGATACATACATCAGGACGTTGGTCTTTTAACAACTCAGAGAAGTTGGCTCGTCGTTATACCCTAACTAGCGAATTCACATTCACGGCTAGAATCTTGAAAGGCTTCTCCGGCAGCTCGCCCGTTAACCCAAAAATTGCCCAAGCGAAGGCACTGCACGGTAGATTACATCCACCCTACGCCCCTGCTCACTTATTTGCCGTGATAGTTCACTCATTTGTGCCTGAATGACAAGCAGAGCGAATATCACCTATGACTAACCAGTTGCAGCTTTAGACACAGATGGCTGTGCGGCCGCTTTCTGAGGAGGCTGCACCGTTTTCCCAGCCCCCCACGTCATTTGGGCGTAAGAGACTTCGGGAACGACGGCCCTTGGAATTGGTCTGGCTGTTTGCCTTCCCTCATCCTTAGTTGCTGTTGGAGCAGCTTTTTTTTTTATTTTTTAATAATTTGGTATCGAGGAAAACCCCGATAATTAGCAGGGTGCCCATCTCCACCACAGAGAACGCACTTCAGTAGGGTCTTGTCTTCGACCCTTGTCTCACCGAGCTTACACTCTTTGTCGTTGTGGTTCTCTCCACACTTGACGCACCTCGACTGCATTTGGCAGTTGAATGCGGCGTGACCGATAAAATGTCCCCGTGCCTGTTTCATTTTTCCCATCTTACCATCTGGTAGTCCAGGACGGAGATTTTCCTTAGACTCTCCAGACGGCTATTGGGTGATAGAGTGATGAGGAACATCGGCAATAGCCGCTTCTCCCGTCTTGCTTTGGCCGTGGTGAACGACTTGACCCCGATGAACTCGAGATTGTCGCCCGGCAACCTGCGGAGTTCAACTAAGAGCTCCTCTGGTTCAGAGGTTCAACAACATGCATTTTGGTTTCTCCTCTTTGGGAGTAAAAGTAAAATGTTCGGTGGCCGTCACTTTCAACAACTCCCGAACGATTTTATGGTCACCAATGTTTTCACATTGGATCGCATGCCGATCTTGACCTAATCGTTTTATAGTAAATTTATCGCCAATGGTGGACTTACATATGTTTTTCGTTGCTTGAAACTCTATTTTTAGGGTGTAAATAGGGGGCACCCTGCTTTTTTGTGTCTTCTTCTTCTGTTGCTGTGCTGGCTGCTGCTGTGCTGCCTGCTGCTGTTGTTCTGCTGGCTGCTTCTCCTGCTTTTGGGTTTGACTCGTTGTCGCGGCTTTTATAGCCGCGGTCCCCCGTGGCTTCTCATTGGTAGCAGTTTTCTTATTTACTTCAGCTTTTTTAGCTGTTGTCCCGCGTTGCTGCAACTGTTGTTGCGACTGTTGTTGATGCGCCTCCTTCTACGCCTCGTCTACGAGCCTCTTGCCTTTGTCTTATTTCGGCAATGTCTTTATTAAGTTTTTCCAGTATCTCCGTAGGAGACTGGATCCGCTGTTCATCGTCTTCGTCATTGTCGACGTTATCTGCCAAGGCAGCGAACGAATTGCCGCTACCTGTATAACGGCCCTCGACACCGTTTGACTCATAATCGTAAGTCGAATTGAGACTTACGATGCTTTCTGAACTGGTCGACATTCCATCGTCGTCGACCTCCTCTGCCACTCCTTTCACCTTCTGCTTTCGGGGCACTAAATTCGGCTTTACCTTTAGGCGCCGCCTCCTAAACTGCAGTTCCAGCTGCCTCTGCTGTTGTTGCGGTTCTTGCCGCTATCAGTTTTGCGGGTGTGGCCGCTGCTGTAGTATTTGTTGTTGATTCCAACAATTCTTTACTCGCAGAGGCATCTTTCGTTGCCCCTGCCTTCTTCTCTTTCACCATCTGCTTTTTCGCCCAATCAATAACGTTTTCAACCTCCCGGTTATGAAAAAAAGCTTCCAAAAATTTGGTCGCCTCTGAGTGGGATTTGAACCCAAGACCCTTCAGAGTCCGCCACTCTACCACAGTGCTAACTTTTCAGTTAACAACTAAATAACTAAATTAGCACTTAAGCTTGCACTCACTTGAAAATACACTGTCACTGCTCTGCTATTGTCTTTCCTGCACGAAAGTCAAAGATCGACTGAACACTCTACCACTGCACCACGGCCGCCCAAGATAACTTATAAGCTTTCAATACGAATACTTTTGAAACTGAAAAGTAATAAGGTTTTCTTATTGTTCATCAAACGCCTAAATTTTTATAAGGAAAACTTTTCGATTTAAGAAGATGTCCTTATAAGCCTTTACAGAAAAAATATGTGAATAAAATTTTCTTTTTAAAAATGATTAGTAATAAGGTTTTCACATTGTTTACATCATTTAATGTGACTTTCCATTTAGAAACTGTAGTATAAAATTTTCAAAACTTTAATAAGATTTTCTTTATAAAATCAATAAGATTTCTCTATGAAATATTTTTTAATACATTTAATAAGATTTCTTAGTAAAGTAGCTCAATAAGGCAATCTTATTGATTTTGTGTAGTACTTTTTCGCTCTGTGTGGGAGTGAAAGAGTTTATGAAATTGTTGAATTCAATATGGCTTACTTGTATAGTAGCTAAGTTCATTGAAGTCAGCTTTACGAAAATTAACCAAGAGAGATGCTTCAGAATCAGCAGCAGAAATAATTTGATTGAGTGTGAAGACAAGGGAAAGAGGAGGGTGCAAGTGGCCAAGGGTCGAGAGAAGATGGGAACTTTCGGTAACTGCTGAGTTGTGAGGGTCAGAACAGAAAATGAGTTCTAGTTGCCTGCGTAGGTTGTTGGTAATATTACTAATTTGAAAAAGGCCACACCCAAAAACGCGATCGCCGAAAAGACATTCTTTGCAAGAAACATAACTTGATTCATCATCTGACTGAATCCAGCGTAAAAACTCCTCTTAACTTCATTAATTAGCCCATCTGTTCGAAGAACTACGAAATCGGAAATGAATAATTCATTATCAAGGAAACTGGAATCAAGGTTAGTTTCAGTAAGGGCAAAGATATCAAAACGAAGTTTTTGGGAATTAAGGTAAACTGAGGATGTTTTTGTGCGGAGTCCTCTAATGTTCTGATAATACAGAGATATGGTGCTTAGGGTTACTTCGTTAGATACAGAGAAAGTGAAAGTACCTTATAGTGTTAAGGACGTGGTTATTTTGAAAAAATGGAGTGTATGGAACGATTCGAGGCTACGCGTAGCTACGTGAGAAAAAAACCTAGCAAGATCTTTTAAGACTGCAGAAGCTGTTATGTTGAAGCCTTCATGAAACCTGACATAAATATCTTTTAGGCTTAAAGGATTGTTTGGTAGACCTTCTTTTAAAATTGATAAAACCACATTGGTTTTGGTCTTACCGTTTATACAAACAGAATCGGGTTTATCATAAAGAAATGCAAGAAAAAGACGAACATTATCGTATAGTTTATTGTCACGTAGCCTTGCCATCAAGTACCGACCGTCATAATCACTTGTTGCTGAAATGCTGACATTGAATCGACAAATTTAGAGGTTATCTTGACGATGGGTGGACACACTTGGTTTTAAATAGAGGGATTAGAGTTTATCGGACTGATTGAGGTCCTTGGCGATTTGGGTAGAGGAGGAGGTATATTGCGAGGTGGTGAGGCTGGATATAAGGTATGGGAACGTATGAATTTGCTATAAGGGACATTGGAAGGACTTTTTACCCGAGGAGTACTAGGAGAAGGGGGGGCCACGTTATTTGGTTTAAATGAAACATGTTTTGATTGGGCAGAATTATGATTGTTAAGGTGACGAATAGTCTTAGTTCGGGTTAGGTAGGACTTAAAACTAGAGTTAGGTTCTTTAAGAGATACATTTTTTTGAGGATAAGCTTTCCTCAGTATTTTAGAAACCCATAATGAAATTTGAAAATTGTTTATATAACACACAGGTTGATAAGTGGGAAAAAAAGCCAATGATATCGAGTAGGAGTCGATCTTGTTTCTTTTAATTTTACTTTTTCATTTAATATGACTGATTCATACAGAGGTAATAATGAAAACTTATGCTCGCTGGTAAATGTTCTTTGTAAACAGCAACCGGGTCTTAAAATTTGTCATATTAATGCCCAAAGTTTGGTAAACAAAATTGATGAGTTTAGGCACATTTTTATAAAAAGCGAAGTTGATGTTGCATGCATCTCTGAGACGTGGTTTAATCCAAATGTAAAAGATGATTGTCTTTCTTTAGCAGGTTTCAAGCTGTATCGATCTGATCGTTCTGATAGAATTGGTGGAGGAGTGGCGATTTATGTTCGAAATATAATTCAACCGCATATGATACTGCGCTCTGATGAAGGTAGTGCTTGTCAATATATTTGCATCGAGGTACATAATGCCATGAACAAATATACTATTGGAGCACTGTATGTGTATATGCCACATAATTTTGCCTGTGCCCAAGTAGTGGAAGATCTTGTCAGTCAATTGTCTATTATATCTTCGCATTTAGTGCTTTGTGGTGACATGAATATTAATCTTTTTAAAAATTCTTCCGAAAATTTTAGAAATGTGATGCAGTCCCTTGGGCTCAGCTTTGCAAATGTTTCAGAAGCTACACACTTCAAACCAAACTGTTTATTCTCACTTCTTGATGTGGTTCTTTTAAGCAACCCAAAACATCTGAAATTTTACACTCAGCTCTCTGCTCCAGCCTTTTCTTTTCATGACTTGATGTTTATTACTATTGATTTTCAAACAAAAATAAATAGATTACGCATTAGTTACAACTATAGATACTTTCGTAATATAAATTTACATGGCTTATTCTTTGCTTTTGATAATCTAGACTGGTCCTCAATTTACGAAACAAATGATGTTAACGAACAGATTAATATAATTAACAACTTTGTGAACTCTCTTTACGATGAATTTGTCCCATTGAAAACAAAGGTTGTCAGAAATCTGGATTATCCCTGGATGTCTATATCCATTCAAAAAGCAATGGTCCTGCGTGATAAACATTTTCTTAGGTGGAAAACATATAAATGTGCCGATATGCTGAGTGACTTTAAAAAGGCTCGAAATAGAGTGACTTATATGATACGTCAGGCTCAAAGATCATTTTATATTCACAAGTTTAGTATCTGTACCTCTTCGAAACAATTTTGGAAACAAGTGAAAGATATTGGAATTTTACAAAAATCTTCTAATGACAATGTTAATGTGCTAAATATCGACGGTTTGAATGAAAAATTCGGAAATCCTATTCAAGGCTTCCAAAAGAACAGTGAGCAACTTGTATACATCACAGCTCACAATGCGTTTAAGTTATTTATTTATTTATTTTTTATTTATTTTTATTAATCATTATTTCTAAACAATCTTTGAATTAATACATAAAAAGCAAACAATAAATTTATTGTTGTTTGAAATAGTAAAAGATTCACTCAGTTGTAATTTAACAAGTGGCGAATGAATCTATCGGATACTAATTTAAGTAGGAAACAGATGGGGAAAAACTTCAAAGCGTATAAGTAAAAGAAGAAGAAAAAAAAAAAAAAAAAAAAGTTTAATTTTTAAATTTAAAGAGGAGAGAAACAATAAAAATTTAATATGAACAGAGGAGAGAAAAAATAACAAAAATAAAAATATTTAAATAATTAACAAGCAGATGATCCAAGCACATATATATTTATGACAAGGGAGTAAAAAGTGATTCTAAAGAAGAATAGCTATTGGAGAAAAGCCACCATTTTACGTTGCGCAAAAAAACTTGTTTCACTCTTTCGCATCTTAGGATATCAGAGAAGTAGACCAGTACGATGTTGGGAATACAATTTTTGCAGTTAAATCGAAATGCATCGGTCTTGACGAAATCCATCCTGATTTTATAAAAATTCTTTTACCGAAATATAGGCCAATTGCAATTATTCTTGCGTTTCTGTCCAAAGTTTTTGAAGTTATTGCAAGTAACCAAATGAAAAGCTATATGGACAGTTTGAATGCACTAAATCCACTTCAATTCGGCTTCAGAAAAAAGCACAGTTGCACAACTGCGCTCCTTAAAGTTACCGAAGATGTTCGTCTTGCTTCAGAAGAATCCAAAGTGACGCTTTTGACCCTCTTGGACTTTTCAAAAGCATTCGATTCTTTTGAATCCACAATTTTATGTAACAAACTTAGCACACAGTTCAACTTTTTTTCAAACGCGATGTAGCTTATTTTTTCATATCTTAATAACCGATCACAGACTATTTTTCATAAAGACAAATTTTCGAGTTTTTTATACTTAAAGACGGGTGTACCACAGGGTTCGATACTTGGGCCTCTGCTTTTCTCTTTGTTTATAAATTATCTTTCTAGCACAGTTAAATATTGCAATTATCATATATATGCAGATGATGTTCAACTGTATTACAGTTTTCCTCTTGAATTGGTTGAAGATGCAATTATGAAAATAAACAAAGACCTAGCATCTGTTTTTGATTGGTCAGTTCGGAATCATCTTCTATTAAATCCATCGAAAACAAAATGTGTTACTATGTTCAAGCAACTCGTACCCCATCGAAATTTCCCCAATATAATTTTAAATGGTCAAGTAGTTGAAATGCTAGATAAAGCTCGTAACTTTGGTGTTATATTCAATAACACAATGACATTCAAAGACCACATAGTTCACATAGTAGCTAAAATATATGCACTATGCAGCACTATGAGTCTAGCTGGATCAAAATACTTTCTTCCTTGTGAAGTCAAATTAAAATTAGTTAAGTCTTTGATTCTGCCTATTGTGACTTTTGGCTATGAAATTTTTGCTGATTTGGATTGCGAATATTTTCGCAAGCTCAACTTGGCCTTGAACTTTATTACCAGATTTGTATTCAACCTTCGTAAATATGATCATGTTTCAAGTTTTCTTAAGAAAATTTTGGGATGTGACCTCCGATGCTTTCTTAAATTTCAATCCCTGTCTTTTCTCATCAACTTAGTAAAAAGTAAATTATCCGTTTATCTGTCTGCTAATATTTGATCTATGTCTTCGCGTTATCTATCTATCAGACCGAAAACTAATAGCTGTGTTAACTCGAGTCGTCAGTTTTTCATTTTTGCCGTAGCATGTTGGAATGGTCTTGCTTTGTCATTGAAAAACAAGATACAACAGAAACCATTTTTGTCCTTAGTTTTCTCTCATTTATCACAGTAAATTTAACCTTTTTTTTGTAATAAAATGTAAATTTTCTTTGCTTTCATTTTTAATTATAATTTTTAAACTTGTGTAAAGAATGTTATTATGATAAGTTTCGTGACATTTCTATCTTAAGGGATAATTAATTATTCTTTATGTGGGCTATAGGTCAATGTAAATAGAGGTGTTAGTTTATTTTTGTATTTTGTTTTATTTCGACGTTTCGAACATGGTTATGCTCATCATCAGGACTTTTTTAACATAAATGGGGGAAAAAAAAAGAAAATTTATATAAACATTAATTCACAATTTTTTTGTGACGTCAAAAGAAACTTACATCATTAGATTGCAATTTACTATTTAAAACAAACTTGTAAAGAATTATTGCTACACATTGTGTATTAGAATGGACTACAGAAACAAGAAAAAAGTATAAGTGAGATATGTTGTAAGACAAAAACATATTAAAATTTAATTTACGTCGAGAAAAAGAAGAATATTTTTCAAAATCGCCTTCATTGTACAACACTTCAACTATTGTTAGTTGCCTTTTTGATCAGCTGGCTGTAGATGTTGCTGAGATTGTCGCAATCCGATCTCCTATTTACAACTTTGTTGTTGTTTTTTATGTGAAGCATCTCCAGTAACATTCTTTTAGAATAATGTTGCTCCGTTTCCAATATTTCAACATTTTCCAAGTCTGGTTTATGTTGCTCTTCCAGACAATGTTGTGCGAGAGCAGTTTTTTATTCAGGTCTGACTTATGGCCAGAGAGACGGTTTCTTAATTTTTGTTTTGAGGTTCCTATGTAAACCGAAGAACACGCTGTCTCATTCCTTCCTAAGCAATTGATTTTGTACACTACATTTGATTTATCCATTATATCCACCTGTCCCTTGATGTTTGTAAACAACTTTGTTCTCAGAGAGTTTGATGATTTGAACGCTATCTTGGTCCTTGTCTTATATCTAATCGGCGCCGTCGTGATGCGGTTAGAAAGGTACGGAATGAAGAGTGCGGTTTTATAAACCGTAGCTTGTTGTGTATTAGCTGGTGCCTTTGCTTGTGTGGTTAACTGGTGATTTTTGATAAGCTTATTGGTGATGTGGACGGGGAAAGAGTTGGAACATAGGGTGTTATGGATAATGGTTTTATTTTTCGAATGAAAAGAAGGATGGCTTATGTCAAGAACTCGGTTAATAAAGTTCTGTGCGGTGTTCATTATTATTTGTTTGGGCTGTTTCGAATGAAAGTTTATAAGGCGACCAGAGGCAGTCGGTTTCTTGAACCAATCAAAGATAAGTTTGTCACCTCGCCTTAAAGCTTTCACGTCGAGATATGGTAACTCTCCATTTTTCTCTTCTTCCACCGTGAATTGGATTTTTTGGTTAAAAGAATTTAGAGCTTCCAGATTTTTTCCGACGGCATGTGATTTAACCACAGCGAACAAGTCATCAACGTACTTTGTCACAATTTTTGGTTTGCACGTTAGCTTACCTAAAACTTCTTCAAGCAAGGTTTCCATCACCAAGTCCGCTAGGATTGGAGATGCTGGACTACCCATAGGAACCCCTTGTTTTTGTTGGTAAGTCATACCTTCAAATTCAAAGTAGTTGTTATCAATGATACAGAACCGAACCATTTCCATAAAAAGTGATCTCTTTATTTTAGTTGACTCTTTAATCTTGTTCCAATTGTTCTCAATTATATTCAAAACCAACGATATTGGTATACTTGTGAACAGAGGAACAACATCAAATGAAACCAAAATATCTCCTTTTTCCAAATGTAGTGGTGCCAATTTTTCAATGAAGTCTTTTCCATTTTTTATATTGTATTTGGAGTTTTCGGTAAGGTTCTGTAGGATTTTAGTGACATACTTTGATAACTCATAGCAGGGAACGTTTGTAGATGCACATATTGGTCTAAGTGGCGTATTCACCTTGTGGATCTTTGGTAAACCATAGATCTTTGGGCTAGTCGCAGTGTATGTTGTCATCCGTTTCTTCTCGAACTCTGTTATTAGATTTTGTTGTAGGAGTGATTTAACAAATTCGTTGTTTTTTGTTTGCAGAGTAGTTGTTGGATTGTTCCTTAACACCCTGTAAACTTTCCTATCAGCCATGAGTTCTTGCATTTTGTTTATGTAATCCGATTTGTACTTTGCCACTGTAATATTGCCTTTATCAGCTGGAACGACGTAGACATCTTTGTGTTTTTTCAAGAACATTCTTGTTTCTTGATAAACTTTATTTAAATATTTGTCAAACGGTGGGATAAATGTTGATCTTAAGTGGTTCTGCAAAATTTCTATGAAATTTGATCGAGTATCAACATAAAAATAAAAACAACATAAAAAAAATTTCGTTTTATTTTTCTTAGAGCAATTAAATAGCAAAAAAAGAAAATGCTAAAAATTTGTTAGCAACAAAAGAAAAAAATTTGAATAAAATAAAAAAAAATTTTTGTAGTCAGCAAAAAAAAGTTTTGTTTTATTTTTCTTAGAGCAATTAAATAGCAAAAAAAGAAAATGCTAACAAATTGTTAGCAACAAAAGAAAAAAATTTGAAAAAAATAGAAAAAAATTTTTTGTAGTCAGCAAAATAAAGTTTTGTTTTATTTTTCGTAGAGCAATTAAATAGCAAAAAAAGAAAATGCTAAAAAATTGTTAGCAACTAAAGAAAAAAATTTGAAAAAAATAAAAAAAAATTTTTTGTAGTCAGCAAAATAAAGTTTTGTTTTATTTTTCTTAGAGCAATTAAATAGCAAAAAAAGAAAATGCTAAAAATTTGTTAGCAACAAAAGAAGAAATTTTGAAAAAAATAAAAAAAATTTTTTGTAGTCAGCAAAAAAAAATTTCGTTTTATTTTTCTTAGAGCAATTAAATAGCAAAAAAAGAAAATGCTAAAAAATTGTCAGCAACAAAAGAAAAAAATTTGAAAAAAATAAAAAAAAATTTTTTTGTAGTCAGCAAAATAAAGTTTTGTTTTATTTTTCGTAGAGCAATTAAATAGCAAAAAAAGAAAATGCTAAAAAATTGTTAGCAACAAAAGAAAAAATTTTGAAAAAAATAAAAAAAATTTTTTGTAGTTAGCAAAAAAAAATTTCGTTTTATTTTTCTTAGAGCAATTAAATAGCAAAAAAAGAAAATGCAAAAAAATTGTTAGCAACAAAAGAAAAAAATTTGAAAAAAATAAAAAAAATTTTTTGTAGTCAGCAAAATAAAGTTTTGTTTTATTTTTCGTAGAGCAATTAAATAGCAAAAAAAGAAAATGCTAAAAAATTGTTAGCAACAAAAGAAAAAAATTTGAATAAAATAAAAAAAAATTTTTGTAGTCAGCAAAAAAAAGTTTTGTTTTATTTTTCTAAGAGCAATTAAATAGCAAAAAATGAAAATGCTAAAAATTTGTTAGCAACAAAAGACAAAAATTTTAAAAAAATAAAAAAAATTTTTTGTAGTCAGCAAAAAAACATTTTGTTTTATTTTTCATAAAGCAATTAAATAGCAAAAAAAGAAAATGCTAAAAATTTTTTAGAAACAAAAGAAAAAATTTCGAAAAAAATAAAAAAAATTTTTTGTAGTCAGCAAAAAAAAATTTCATTTTATTTTTCTGAGAGCAATTAAATAGCAAAAAAAGAAAATGCTAAAAATTTGTTAGCAACAAAAGAAAAAATTTTGAAAAAAATAAAAAAAAATTTTTATAGTCTCCAAAAAAAAATTTCGTTTTATTTTTCTTACAGCAATTAAATAGCAAAAAAAGAAAATGCTAAAAAATTGTCAGCAACAAAAGAAAAAAATTTGAAAAAAATAAAAAAAAAATTTTTGTAGTCAGCAAAAAAAAATTTTGTTTTATTTTTCTGAGAGCAATTAAATAGCAAAAAAAGAGAATGCTAAAAAAATTGTTAGCAACAAAAGAAAAATTTTGAAAAAAATAAAAAAAAATTTTGTAGTCAGCAAAAAAAAATTTCGTTTTATTTTTCTTGGAGCAATTAAATAGCAAAAAAAGAAAATGCTTAAAAATTGTCAGCAACAAAAGAAAAAAATTTGAAAAAAATTAAAAAAAAAATTTTTGTAGTCAGCAAAATAAAGTTTTGTTTTATTTTTCGTAGAGCAATTAAATAGCAAAAAAAGAAAATGCTAAAAAATTGTTAGCAACAAAAGAAAAAAATTTGAAAAAAATTAAAAAAATTTTTTGTATTCAGCAAAAAAAAATTTCGTTTTATTTTTCTTAGAGCAATTAAATAGCAAAAAAAGAAAATGCTAAAAATTTGTTAGCAACAAAAGAAAAAATTTTGAAAAAAATAAAAAAAATTTTTTGTAGTCAGCAAAAAAAAATTTCGTTTTATTTTTCTTAAAGCAATTAAATAGCAAAAAAAGAAAATGCTAAAAAATTGTAAGCAACAAAAGAAAAAAATTTGAAAAAAATAAAAAAAAATTTTTTGTAGTCAGCAAAATAAAGTTTTGTTTTATTTTTCGTAGAGCAATTAAACAGCAAAAAAAGAAAATGCTAAAAAATTGTTAGCAACAAAAGAAAAAAATTTGAATAAAATAAAAAAAATTTTTTGTAGTCAGCAGAAAAAAGTTTTGTTTTATTTTTCGTAGAGCAATTAAATAGCAAAAAAAGAAAATAAAAAAAAAAAATTGTTAGCAACAAAAGACAAAAATTTGAAAAAAATAAAAAAAAATTTTTTGTAGTCAGCAAAAAAAATTTTCGTTTTATTTTTCATAAAGCAATTAAATAGCAAAAACAGAACATGCTAAAAAATTGTTAGCAACAAAAGAAAAAATTTCGAAAAAAATAAAAAAAATTTTTTGCTTAAAATTTGTTAGCAAGCAACAAAAGAAAAAATTTTGAAAAAAATAAAAAAAATTTTTTGTAGTCAGCAAAGAAAAATTTCGTTTTATTTTTCTTAGAGCAATTAAATAGCAAAAAAAGAAAATGCTAAAAAATTGTCAGCAACAAAAGAAAAAAATTTGAAAAAAATAAAAAAAAAAATTTTTTGTAGTCAGCAAAATAAAGTTTTGTTTTATTTTTCGTAGAGCAATTAAATAGCGAAAAAAGAAAATGCTAAAAAATTGTTAGCAACAAAAGAAAAAAATTTGAAAAAAATTAAAAAAAATTTTTGTAGTCAGCAAAAAAAAATTTCGTTTTATTTTTCTTAGAGCAATTAAATAGCAAAAAAAGAAAATGCTAAAAATTTGTTAGCAACAAAAGAAAAAATTTTGAAAAAAATAAAAAAAATTTTTTGTAGTCAGCAAAAAAAAATTTCGTTTTATTTTTCTTAGAGCAATTAAATAGCAAAAAAAGAAAATGCTAAAAAATTGTTAGCAACAAAAGAAAAAAATTTGAAAAAAATAAAAAAAATTTTTTGTAGTCAGCAAAATAAAGTTTTATTTTATTTTTCGTAGAGCAATTAAATAGCAAAAAAAGAAAATGCTAAAAAATTGTTAGCAACATACGAAAAAAATTTGAATAAAATAAAAAAAATTTTTATAGTCAGCAAAAAAAAGTTTTGTTTTATTTTTCGTAGAGCAATAAAAAAAAATGCTAAAAATTTGTAAGCAACAAAAGACAAAAATTTGAAAAAAATAAAAAAAAAAATTTTTTGTAGTCAGCAAAAAAAGATTTCGTTTTATTTTTCATAAAGCAATTAAATAGCAAAAAAAGAAAATGCTTAAAATTTTTTAGCAACAAAAGAAAAAATTTCGAAAAAAATAAAAAAAAATTTTTGTAGTCAGCAAAAAAAAATTTCGTTTTATTTTTCTGAGAGCAATTAAATAGCAAAAAAAGAAAATGCTAAAAATTTGTTAGGAACAAAAGAAAAAATTTTGAAAAAATTAAGAAAAAAATTAAGAAAATTTTTTTTAATTAGCAAAAAATTATTTTTTTTTGTTTTTTTTAGAGCAAATAATTAGCAAAAAAATATGGTGAAAACACCCGGTCTCTTAACCTTTCCTGAAAAATTTGCTTTGCCAGCTTGACGTCAAGCTGGAAATGTGAATTTTTATAATTAAACGGGAGGAGCAAAAAAATTAATTTCTTAGCAATTAATTAGCAAATAATTAGCAACTAAATTACACAAAATTTTGTTCCGATCCGAGAAAGTCACTTCACCAGCTTGACAGAGGTCAATGTGTAGCAATAATTCTTTACAAGTTTGTTTTTAATAGTAAATTGCAATCTAATGATGTAAGTTTCTTTTGACGTCACAAAAAAATTGTGAATTAATGTTTATATAAATTTTCTTTTTTTTTCCCCATTTATGTTAAAAAAGTCCTGATGATGAGCATAACCATGTTCGAAACGTCGAAATAAAACAAAATACAAAAATAAACTAACACCTCTATTTACATTGACCTATAGCCCACATAAAGAATAATTAACTATCCCTTGTGTAAAGAAGGTATATAAAGTATGAATCTTGTACCTGTACTATTTAAAAGAATTTTATTCTAACTGTACTGCGTTGCTTTTATGAATAAATAATAATGAAAGCTTTGAAACTAGAAGTGTTCAACTTAATTGTCTGGTTTTAACGCGATATAAACTTTGAACGGGCATTTTCCCCGAAAGCTTAGCAGTGTTTCATCGATAGTGACAAAGAACCGGGGCTCATATTCTTGGCAGTTCTTTATAAATTTTGACCATATCATTCGTACACGTGCCAACTTGTCATTTCTATCTCTGAGATCCTTGTCATCAAAACAAAGAAAAACTAAAAGGAACTGAAACCGATTTCGAGACATAATGTATTTATAAATGCTGGCAGAAAATGAAGACCACATATCCACAGCAGCTTTTCTGTTGACTTTATTTATACCGGCGATAATAAGCAGTCCAAATAGAGCCTCCAACTCGATAATATTACCAGATTGATCAGTAGAATTTGATGCACGCCGTTGTATTTCTTTATTATACTTTTACATACTTCGATTATTTTCATAATTTTCCGATGGAACGGATCTGCTTCTACTTCTACTTTTGACGCAACAATTTTACCTGGATTCTTGAGCTCTACAAGAGGGGAATTGTGCTCAAGATGACATACTTTTTGTTTAAAGTAAGAAATAAAATTTTCTACAAACCCTATAATCCGGTCAAATTAAACCAAAAATTGATAGTGAAGTTACATAAATTCGCACCAAGCTGAAAGTTGGTGAGATCGTTTAAAATATGATTCCAAATAAAACTTGAAAGTTCCCCAACTTTCCCCTGCATGGAAAAAATTTTATTTGAGGTCAAAGTTCAAAAATATGAATTTTTCCCCATTTTTTGCAATTTGCGGCAAAACGGTAAGTTTTATCATAAAAATATGTCAGACGCAATTGTAGATCATGAATTCATCTATAAAAAATGTTAAGATACTTTTTTTTCTTACGAGTCACCGTTTCGGAGATATAACGATTCAACAATTTAGAAAAGTTATTATCGTTATAATTAGCGCACGTTTTCACGCCACCTATGAGGTAAAGTGCGTGTTGTGTATACATCCGAACCACACATTGTTATGTAAACAAAATTTAAACAAAACAAATCATTTCCCAATAATCTGAAACCACTTGTGCATGCTGATGACATATTAATGAATGAGCGCATGCACATAGTGAGTCAGAGAATAGCATAGTAAATTTTGTTTGTGACCCATTGAACACATTGCACTGAGGGATCATGTTGCACTAGAATGGATCGAAGAATGAGTCCATTCTATGCAAGTGAGAAATTGAGAACCAAAGTGCATATGAGTTCAATTGAGTCACATTTTGTAATTAATTTGTATGGGATTGAATAGAATTGAAAGCAGTATATAAAGGGCTGCATTTTGTGAATTTAAGTTTTGAACATAGACAAGTAACGTTGAGTTTAAATCTTCATGCGGCTGGCGAGCTCAGGATATACGTAAAATCGTGCACCTAACAGTGCTCGGGCATACAATCGGCTGGAGAGCTAAGAAAATACTCAACAGTAGGGAAAGACAAAAATTCAATTTGATAACTTCCTACATAACATGGCGATCCTGCATTAACGACGAACTAGAACTTATGCAATACGATTAAGACTTTGTATCCACAGTTCCACACCCTAAAACGACAACTTTCGCTGCTTTTTCTATAGTGGAAGTCAACTCTATTACAATCTGATGTCAACAATCGAGGAGATAAACGAAACATTCAAGAAGTGGGAAGAACTTCTAAAGTACATCCCAAAATCAACAAGTGAACCAGGAGCTGTACCAATTTACATTCCGACACCGATCACAGCTGGGCCAAAAGCCATAACAATAGAGCAATACAAAAGAAGGAACGAAAGGAGGAAAGAAACATTAAACAATAAATCAAAAAATAAAAAGAGAGGAGGTAAAAAAAGACAGCACCAAAGAGAGTGTGCAAGGCTGCAAAGTGTTATAAACATTGCGAAAGGCGAAACGAAAAAAGTATTACTAGAACAACTTAAGGAAATAAAGAAACATGGGTGGAAAAGAGTCGAAGGAAGAAATAATCAATAACAACGCTGCAGCAGCCACAACAACCAGCTTGCCAACGACATCCACCATCATTTATATAAATTTTTTATTACTTTTGCTATTAGTAGTATATAAAATTAATAGCTATTATAAGGGATATTTAAAAAAACACGCGATGAAAAATTTTAGCAATGTATAAATAAAATCAAAAAAAAAAAAAAAAAAATTTTTCATGGAATTCATTATCATAAAGAACATATTAGAAAAATTAAAAAAAGCACCAAATAGAATATATAGTAAGAAATACATTAATGAAACTAACAGACAACTAAAATTATTGTGGACACAAATAATAGAGACAGCTGACGTAAAAGACTTACAAGAACTAAGAGTGAAATACAATAAATTAGTAGAAGAGATCAATAAATATTTGAAATTAAAGGAGAAAAATACTGAGTTAGAAAGAATAGTAGAAGAAGAAAATATTATAGACATTGACTTAGAAAAAGACGTTAAAATAAATACAATGGCGAATTTCGATTTAGTTACTGCTACAAAGGTTTTACCTGAATTTCAAGGGGAAAGAAAAGATTTAAGCAATTTCTGAGGTTTAATCGAATTCTATAACAGCACTCTTAAAGATGAAACACAAAAAGCGATACTAATACAGTTCATTTTGGCTACGAAACTTTCAGAAAAAGTCAAAAACAAGATACAAACTGAAATTACACCTCGAAATCTTGAAGACCTAAAGAAAGTATTAAAAATTTCCTATAAATCAAATAAAATTGCATCCCGATTACATAGTGATATCGCCAATTGCTATCAAGGAAATCAGACAGTTTTGGTCTTTGCTTCACGCATTGAAGCATTACTAGCTTCCTTAAACGAATTGCAAATCTCAGAACAAGGAGATGAGCACAGAGAAGTTATAGTAAGACTTAATGATCAAATAGGAATGACGGCTTTTAAAAATGGTTTAACAGAACCATACAAATCATTAGTAATAGCCACAAGACCAACTAAACTGTCAGAAGCAATCCAGATTGCATTAGAAATAGAACCCAATCAATCCAGAAATGTCATGCACTACAGTAGAGGTAGATTTAACAATAGAAGTAATTTTAGTAGAAGCAACAATAATTACTCAAGTCATAGTTTTCAGAATGTCAATAGAAATAATTTGAACCAACACAGGGGTCAATTCAATAATAGAGGACAGAACAGGATGCAAAGAAATAATGATAAGCAAAATGTTCAGGGAAACGGGTACGTCCCCGGACAACAAAACCCGGGGCTAGCGTTCAGAAGAAGATAATACGAATAACAATTTCAGAAGAACATACAAATTTTGTAAGATTAAAGATTAAAGGTAGACTAGAGCCGATAAATTTATTAATTGATACTGGAGCTGATATTTCCATAATAAAAGTTAATGCAATAGGTAGCAATAGGATAGAAAATAATAACAACTGCCAAATAAATGGCATATCTGAGAATTCATTATTAACCTTAGGCACTTCAAAAATTGAATTATTTATAGAAGATGTGCAATTAGAACAAACATTTAATATAGTAGATAAGAATATAAATTTAAGTACAGATGGAATACTAGGTAGAGACTTTTTATTACAATATAACTGTAAGATTGATTATGAGACATGTGTACTAATAATTCCATTAGATGGGGAAGAAATGGTTTTACCAATGAATATGAATACAAGAGACATTAAAAATGATATTAAAATTCCAGCAAGAACAGAGATAATTCATAAAGTCGATTTAGACGTAAAAGAAGATAGCGTAATACATGGAAAAGAAATAAAAAAGGGAGTATTTTTAGCAAATTCATTAATACCAGCAATAGGAATCAAACATGTGAAAATACTAAATACAACTGATTCAGAAGTAACACTTAAACATATCTCACTAGGAATAGAACCAATCTCGAGTTATGAAATATTACAATTCAAAAATAGTTTAGTACCTAGATGAAGATAGATTTAAGAAAATAGAAAAGGAAATTAAAGTAGATAGTTTAGATGACAACGCTAAGACAGAAATACTTAAATTATGCAAGCAATTTCAAAATATATTTCACTTAGAAAATGAAATACTAACAAAAAATAATTTTTATGAACAGAAAATAACAACTATAGATAAAACACCAGTATACATAAAAAATTACAGACTTCCGCATGCTAATTTGAATGAAATTAAAAACCAAGTTGAAAAGTTGATAGATGAAGACATAGTTGAACCATCTATGAGTCCTTATAATTCACCTTTGTTAATAGTTCCAAAAAAGGACAAAGAAGGTAACAAAAAATGGAGATTAGTAGTTGATTTTAGGTCTTTGAACAAAAAAGTAGTTGATGATAAATTCCCACTAACTCGTTTGGAAGACGTATTAGATAAATTAGGAAAAGCGAAATATTTTTCAACTTTAGATATGACAAGTTCATTTCACCAAATTCCATTACATCCGAAATCCAGACCATTGACAGCATTTTCTACGGACACTGGTCACTTTCAATTCAAAAGATTACCTTTTGGATTAAAAATTTCAACAAATAGCTTTCAGAGAATGTTATCAATTGCACTTAGTGGACTGCAAGCATCTGCATTTCTATACGTAGATGATATAGTAATTTTTGGATCAAATCTTAGAGAGCATAATAACAATCTAACAGAAGTTTTTAAAAGGTTACGTAAATATAATTTAAAACTAAACCCAAGCAATCTTAATCAAAATTATCTTGGACATTTAATAACTGCAAAAGGTGTAACTACAGACCCAGATAAATACAATGTTATTGAAGAATATCCTAAACCAGATAATGTAGATGAAGTTCGAAGATTCGTAGCTTTCTGTAATTACTATAGACGTTTCATACAAAATTTTGCAGAAATTGCAAAACCACTAAACCAATTATTAAAGAAAAATCAAATTTTTAGCTGGACACAAAATTGTCAAATTGCTTTTGAGACACTTAAATTAAAACTAATGTCACCACCTATCCTATCTTACCCAAATTTTCAAAACCATTTATACTAACAACAGATGCATCAAACTATGCACTAGGAGCGATTTTATCTCAAGGAGAAGTAGGCGATGATAAGCCTATTGCATATGCCAGTAAAGCATTAAACAAACATGAACTCAATAAATCAGTAATAGAGAAAGAATTACTTGGTATACATTGGGGAATTAATCATTTCAGACCTTATCTGTATGGAAGAAGATTTATTGTGTACACAGATCATAGACCATTAGTTAGTTTATTTACACATAAGAACCCTTCATCTAAGTTGACTAGAATTAGAGTAGATTTAATGGATTACGATTTTGACATAGTTTTTAAGCAAGGAAAGATGAATACGAATGCTGATGCATTATCCAGAATAAAAATAAGTTCAGAAGAATTAAAAAAGATGATACCAAAAGTAAGCATAAATGTCCTAACTAGAGCAATGAAACTGAGAAATATAGAAAACATTAGTGAAAAAGAAGAAAATCCGGAAACTATGCCACCAGTGGAGACTGATCACCTTCACATATGGGAATGCATATCAATTTCAGACACTAGGAATATTAAGAAGTTGCAACTTGAGAATATAAAAAATTTAATGGGTACCCAAAAAGAAAGAATATATTATGCAGTCAAAGATATAATACATGTTGGATACAGTGATAAATCATTATCAGATTTAAAATTGATTCTGAGGAAACTGTTGTCCTATGCAAAGCATGTGAAGTTAGAAAAGCTAGCGTTAGCAATGAATAATGAAATATTTGAAACAATATCAGTGCACAAATTTAAGAAGATATTTAATGAACTGCAGAAAAATGAAAAAAAAAAAAATTGTCTAGACATTATATTATACAATGCACCAAACAGAGTGCATAATACGAAAGAAATGAATGAAATAATAAAAAGGTATCATGATGATAAATTAGGAGGACATATAGGTATAAGAAGATGTATAGCAAAGCTTAAGCAGAAATATGTATGGAAGAATATGAATAAGATGGTCAAGAATTATATAAATAATTGTAGAATTTGTAATGAAGTTAAAATAACGAAATATACAAAAGAACAATTCACAAAAACAGAGACACCAAATACATCATTTGAAACAATAACAATAGATACAGTAGGACCACTCAGACCATCAAATGGATACAGGTATATTCTGACGATTCAATGTGAGCTTACAAAATTCATTGAAGCATTTCCATTAGTTACAAAAGATGCCGTTTCAGTAGCAAAGACTATAGTAGAAAAGTTTATTTTAAAATATTTTTGTTTTAGGAAATTAAAAACAGATAAAGGCACAGAATTCACAAATGAACTACTAGTAAACATATGCAAATTATTAAAAATAGAAAAGGCTTCATCTACGCTATTTCACCATGAAACTTTAGGCTCAATAGAAAGAAACCACAGAGTTCTGAACGACTATTTAATGACTATGAACGGAAAAGACGAATGGGAAGAGTTACTACCATACTACACTTACACATACTACACTTACACATACAACACTACACCACACAGTACCACAAATAACGCACCTTTTGAATTGGTATATGGTAAATTATGTACTTTACCTTTTGAAATAATTAAAAATAAAACAGAAATTTATAACCTAGATGACTATGTAAATGAATTCAAAATAAAATTAAAATATGCATACGAAAAAGCTAAAGAAAACTTAGAATTAAATAAGACGAAAATAAGATATAACCAACCAAATGTAAATAAAACAAATTTTAAAGTAGGAGACTATGTATACATAAAAATAGGCAATAAGAAAAAACTAGATAAACCATTTAAAGGTCCCTATAAAATAATTGAACAAAACTCTCCAAATAGTGTGATAAGAATTGAGAACAAAAATAAAGAAATACACAATTACAGATTGATAAGAGCAAGAAACATGTAAATATAAACAGATCAAATTTCATTTTAAAATAATTTTCTCATTCAAAAATAATAAAATCATTTTTTTCTTAACGGTGAGGGTGTTGTGTATACATCCGAACCACAAAATGTAAACAAAACAAATCATTTCCCGATAATCTGAAACCACTTGTGCATGCTGATGACATATTAATGAATGAGCGCATGCACATAGTGAGTCAGAGAATAGCATAGTAAATTTTGTTTGTGACCCATTGAACACATTGCACTGAGGGATCATGTTGCACTAGAATGGATCGAAGAATGAGTCCATTCTATGCAAGTGAGAAATTGAGAACCAAAGTGCATATGAGTTCAATTGAGTCACATTTTGTAATTAATTTGTATGGGATTGAATAGAATTGAAAGCAGTATATAAAGGGCTGCATTTTGTGAATAAAGTTAAGTTTTGAACATAGACAAGTAACGTTGAGTTTAAATCTTCATGCGGCTGGCGAGCTCAGGATATACGTAAAATCGTGCACCTAACAGTGCTCGGGCATACAATCGGCTGGAGAGCTAAGAAAATACTCAACAGTAGGGAAAGACAAAAATTCAATTTGGGAATTCTGGGATTTCATTATTTAAATCTTCAAAACATGCGATCTGGTCGAGGGTACGTAGAATTATCAAATACTGCGGTTTGAATATCTTCGCGAATGATAGCTGCAGCTGCATCTAGGACTCTGAATTGTTCTTCTTATTTATTATTATTCACTTTTTTTTATACCAGGCTTGATTCAAAATGTCATGATGATTATCTATTGGGCAAATGAATGTTGATGCTCCCGACTTCTCAGTGATAATAAGTTTCTCACCATACTTCAGTTTCAGTCATAGCTTTATCGTTCTGTTATCTAAAGCCGCAGTTTTGCAAACACTATGTAATTCATTTAAAGTGAACTGACAGTCATTGCTATTTTCAATGTAATTAAATATTTCCTCCATTGCCCGATCCGTAGCTTCATCTTTAGGACGACCGACTTTAGTTCCAGTGGAGGGTTTCAAGAAAAAATTAAATAATCATGATGATACCTAGCTTCAACTGCAACTAAATCATTTTCAAATTCGACTCGAGCAAGAAAATCTTTTGCTGCAGCATCGTCACTAATCCTGGCTACTTTCATAATTGAGTCTTTAAATTCAAATGTGCTTACTTTACTGATTCGACGACGAGAACCTAATGATTTTCTTTTCTCGTGCTCTTCATTCAATTCCTGGCCACAAAATAAGCTCAGTTTCTTAAAACAAAAACCTGGCTCACTGACACGTGATCTAGTACGAGGTGGACTTATTGCAGATGTACTGGCTTTTTGTTAGTCACGTTGTCTTTTATTGGCAGCAGCAATAGGAGACTTCCTTGTATAATTTTTACGGTAACTTTCATGTAGTGTCACAGATTTCTGATTCCTAAGATGTTCCGAAAAATCAATGGCTCTTTCGAGACTTGCATTAATTAACGACTTCATACCCCGTTCAACAGCAGTAACGTCATTTTTACCTAACCACAGATAAAATATAATATTCAGACTTTTTTATTATAAACTTCATTTTTACCTAATAGTTTACCACATATAAAACAATATTCAGACCTTTTTGTAATTAGCTCAAAGCAGACGGATATATGTTAGAATAAACACTAGAGCGTAGTTTTCAAGACAAACGGTATTTCATTTGTCATGAATAGCCACGCATGCTGTTGAAAAGGAGAAACTATTTAATCATATATGTATATTTCAACAATGAAAATGCAAATACAAATGAAACGATTTGTATTAAAATAACCACCCAAACTTCGGTATCAAGTTAGGTACCTATTAGCTGTTACGTTCTGCCGTGCTTCAAAAGGAAGAGCAGGTGACGGAGAGTCGAAACAAAAGATAATACTTTGTTTAAATTCTTTTTATTTGAATATATTTGAATGTAGTAGAAGGCCCGCTGTCTCAATGCATTTGGCTGCAACCTTTACTATATAAACTCAAATTTCAACTCTGCCCTTCTTCCCATTCGCTTCTCTATTTATTGGTTTTTATTCATTACTATTACTTAGCTAGCCGTTTACCATCGTCAGAACCATGTTACCTCATTTAGTTCATCCGAACTAGGCCACACACCATGGTCACAATTCTTCATTGGTCATTACATAGAACACGCTTAAACCTATATGCCGATCGTATGGTGACCCACTCAAGTACTTCTGGGTGTGTCTTCATCGATCGCAGTTTGTAGGTCTCGTATTGCACATCGCACTTGACATACTCTATTGCATAGCAGTTGTCTACTCATCTGTTTTCGTTGCTATAGAGGCGCGCATATGGCTTGAGTCATAGTGACGTGCATACGTTGTTCTACATGACGAAAATGAAAACTATGCCCTGTGGTTGGTGTTTTTCTGAATGAGTTGGTTCTGAATGAATGTTGGAGCTTGGGAATAGTTGTGGTTCTCGGATTACAACATCCTCCCCCTCTTGAAAAAAGAAAATTCGTAGCCAATAAAAAGGTTAGGAATTTTCGCAAAACGTGTAGAGTTGAAGCAAATGCGAAGAAGTCAGAGTTTTACAAAATTAACTTTTGTTTTTATTACTAGATTATATTATAATAGATAATAATATGGTATATGGTGGTAGTACATAGATATATTTAATAAATCAGTGAATTTTTGTTTCAAAGTTTGTTTTCAAATTATTATTATTGTTATTAATTAGTTTATTTAATTATACATAGATATATTTAATAAATCAGTAAAAATATATATATTTTTTTTTCATTGTTCTTTACTGTTTTATGATTATAAGTAGTAAAAATTTTCTAAACAGATTTATATTTTTAATATATTAAATGTAAAAAATTTCTAAATAGCTTTACATGTCTTACAGGTATTATATATGTATTATATGTGCATAAACATCCTTGAGAAAAAAAAATTTTTTTTTTTTCATAATTTTATATTGCATTAATTAATAATAAATTTTTTTTTTTGTTTTTTTTTTTTTTTTTGTTTTACATAATTTTATATCGTATTAACTAACAATGATTTATAGTTAATAATGGTATAATGGCATACTATATTTTTCTAATTACTAAGCACAAAAATTGGTACTTCGTTTTCTTTCTTGTTCATCTGGACAACATTACCTTTTCCCAAACTATTTGTTTTCTCTTGTTTGACTTTATATGTATTGTATCGTCTGTAACAAAGTGATATTAAGAGAATCGTGAAGATTATATATATGACCGTATAGTGGTGCAAGTCATGCTTGTCTATTGTTAAAAAGGGTGTTAATTCTTTAGTTTTTTGTAATTGTAAACTTTTTGATAGAAGTTTTAGTTCGTCTTGACTAGAATATTTAATGAATGTAACCTCTGGTTTTGCTTCGTTTTTCGGATAGTTGTTCTTAATTTCGGAAATATTTAAAGCGGGGATGAAGGAATTATAAACAAAAGAAGATTTTTCGTTTTTAGACCGTATAGTGATATCTTTTGATTTTAGGAAGCAGTTTCCAGTGAGTTCTAAAATAGCTGTTCCTTCAAGAGTATGAGTTACAACAGTGTCTTGGCAAATTTCGTTTATTATATATTTTCCTAAAGAAGAAAATAGCCATGTATTGTGTTGTGATACTTGTATCCAAACTGTTGATATGTTCGACTCTTTAATGTCACAAGAAGTCGGAAAAGATTGAATTCTTTGCAAAAGTTGGATTTCACATTTGGGGTTTTTGCTATTGGTGCTGAATAAAGGGTGTGACATTTCGCATAAGAAATTGTTATTTAAATTCTTACAATGACTCAGCTCTTGGTTTTCTATATCGTAGTAGTATTCCTTTTTGTAATCAATGATAAGGTGTTTTGAAGTTGGTTGTATAAATACAAGTTTGTCATTCAAACGAGTTGGAAGGGGGATAACTTTATAAAGTTGGAAACTGTCTCTGAAAGGTAAAGGAATTTTGAATTCGTAAATTACTTTTCCTTTTTTATGGTTGCACTCATACTGCTTATTTCGTAGAGTGGTAGAATATCATTCTCATTTCCCAAGTACGGTAACTGTAGATCACCAGGAAGTTCCTGTTTTATTTTTAGCAAAACATTTTTAAGCTGATCCGGTGTAATGATGGTCGGATGCGGTGTGCCGTTTTTTGCGTTTACTAGGACGTCGAGTATGTCAGAAATAGTATTTTGGTATCTTATGATGAGGAGTGTTAAAAGTGAGGTAAGAGATTCTATTTTTAAAATTGTAGACTGATCTGAGGTTTGATTGACGAGTCTATCGACTGCATCTTTAACGTCTTCAATTTTTGAATTTATAGCTTTAAATTGGGATTCAATAGTAATTTCTGATTTGTTAAACATATTGGTCGTTGTTTCTATTATAAGTGTTTGGTTCTTCACGAGCTCTAGAAGGTAATTTTCATTATACTTTAGTTTTTCTATCTGTTTGTCGTAAAATTTAGCATCGTCTTGTCCATTGTTCCGAACAGAGATTTACTAATTGTTCCTATAACATTAACTAATGCTCTTTTGTTCCTAGGTTTGGGTTTGGATTGTATTAAGCTAAATTTCAGTTTTATATCATTCATTAGGTGTGATACTTCCGCTACCGCGCTACTGCAGAGAAGGTCAAAATTCGGTTTACCTTTTAATTGTTCACACAGACTGTTTATCTCGTTAACATAGAACTCCGCCTGTCTTAGAGCTCCATTGAACAATGTTAGGTCGTAATATGCTACAAGCTTCCATTGTGTTGTAAAGAGTTCGACCTTGCCCATCTCCTCGAAGTAAATTCCCGGATTTTGGTCGATTTGGTTTATTTTGAGAGTTGCACTACTCAACAAGGGTAGTAGCATGAAGTACACTAGTGGACCCATTATCTATAAAGCCAAAAAAAAAATGGTCGGTTGGTTTTTTTTTTTTTTTTTCGTGCGAGTAAAAATTTTAATTGTGTATAGTTAGTTATTCGTTAAAAGGTTGTAAATTGTTGTTGTGAATTAATTTTGATTTCTTACCTACTCTTACTACAGTATTTTCATCCGAATGGATTCTTATGACTTCGTATGGTCCGTCCCATACGAAAGTTTATTCTGTCTGGTTTTATTTTTTATTAGGACTTTATCTCCTACGTTAAATATTTTTGGTCTAGCATTCTTGTCGTAAAGAGTCTTTGATTTTTCCTTTTTTTCTTTGAGGATTGAGTTTGCTGTCTCATATCCGTGTTGTAATCTAGCCTTAAGTTCGTTAACGTAGTTATCATTTTTTTTTTTTTTTTTTTTGGAGGTTTTTGAAATACCAGCTGGAGCACTCAGACCTAAATACCGGTCCATTGTACTACCAGATAGCAACCTTCTATTTGTTATAGCTTTCCAGATGTTCGGAGAAAAGCCAAAAGACGCTGCCATGATAAGGAGCCTAAGTTACCAGCTCTCACCATGTCTGCGCCGAGTATCTGTAACCTCATGCGAGAAAAAGCAGGACATTCACAGAGGAAGTGCTCTGCGGTGTCCTCATCTTCTCCACGAGATTCACAGAGTGTGGTATCACTTAAGCCTAACACGTTTAAATGCTTGGCAAAAGAGAAGTGCCCGCTGGCAACGCCAATAAGCTTTCTACAGTCTTTTCTGCTACGAGCTAGCAAAAATGTTGCAGTCTTCTTACTAACGTTGGGGAGCATACGCTTGGTTTGTCTGCATCCAATGGAGGCATGCCATCTACGATTTTGCTCTTCACAGATCCAATCGTTGATTGAAGCTCTCACTGAGGACGCTGGCAGACCTAGCGACGGTTCAGGTCCTGAAAAAGCTGTCTGAGATCCCTGCCTAGCAAGTTCATCGGCGACTTCATTTCCAGTTATGCCGTGATGGCCCGGAACCCAAATGAGACTCAAGGAATTTAATCTTCCGATCGCATTCAGAGAGCTCTTGCATTCCTGGATCACTTTCGAAGTGGTTAGAGGGTTGAGAAGGGCCTTAAGCACAGCTTGGCTGTCGCTGCAAACAAAGATACTTCTCCCCGTCCATCCATTGTTCGTTACGTGGCTCAAGGCCATTAGGATAGCATAAGCCTCCGCTTGGAAAACGGAAGCGTATGATCCCAAAGATGAGTGCAGTCGTATGTCGTCGTTCTCAACAAAGGCACCAGCACCAGAACCCTCGTCGGTTTTGGAGCCATCTGTGAAGATACGATAACAGTTCTTTCCAGGCTCAGATTCTGGAGTGAACCAGTCCTGAACCGAAGGAAAGTTGACTGAGTAATTTTGACGCAGTTTGAGCCTTGGGATCATCGTGTCAGACGGCATATCCATTAGATGTGAGTCAAAAGATATGCTGCTTGCGAGTTCCTCAAAGCTCCAGTGCGAATTGTGCCAGAGACCACATCGCTTTAAACGAGAAATGGTCTTGAGAGTACACCCCATGATGTAGGTATCAAGGGGAGGAAGATTCAACAGTGCGTCGAGAGCAGCTCCCGGTGTGCTGGGGAAGGCCCCCGTAACACCTAGACAAATTGTTCTTTGAAGTTTGGCAAACGAGGCAATAACGTATTTACGCGAGAGCTTATTCCACCAAACAACTGACGCATAGGAGATGATTGGTCCTATCATAGCCGTATAGATCCAAAGGACCCTTTTCGGTGAAAGACCCCATGTCTTGCCAAAGGCTCCTTTACATTGCCAGAAAACTGACAGTGCTTTAGTAGTTTTAGACTCGACATGTTTTGACCAAAGAAGTTTGTTATCCAGGATTACTCCAAGATGTTTGACTTCATTTGAAAAAGGAATGTTGACGCCTTTAAGCGTAAGTTGGGTCAAACCAGTCAATTTTCTACGTCTCGTGAAGAGGACAACCTCGGTTTTAAGAGGATTGACGGAGAGACCGTTTCTAACACACCAGGTGTCAATCATATAAAGCGCAGCCTGTGCTCGGGAACAGACAGCTTGGAGGCTGGAGCCAATCGAGAGCACGGCGACGTCGTCTGCATATGCTTGGGCATGAACGTTAGAACCATTGAGCATTACGAGTAGAGAGTCGATCAACATGCACCACAGAAGAGGAGATAAAACGCCACCTTGTGGGCAGCCCCTATTCACTCCCGTTGCAACATATTGTCCACACTCAGCCTCAGCGATTACGGTTCTATTTACTAGCATTGCTTTAATCCACAACACTAATGACTCGTCCACACCGTGTTTTCTGGCAGCATTACACATACCATCGAAGCTAGCATTGTCAAAAGCACCTTGAATGTCGATGAAAATACCTACCGCAAATTCTTTCCTGTCAAGCGCGCATTCAATCCTGCTAACAAGATTTTGAAGTGCGGTCTCGCAAGATTTTCCTCTTTGGTAAGCATGTTGCATCTTAGACAGAGGGTGTAATTGGAGTGAGGTTTTACGAATGTAAATCTCAACCATTCTTTCCAGCGTCTTAAGCAGGAAGGAGGTAAGACTAATGGGTCTAAAGCTCTTGGCGAGTGAGTAGTCTTGTTTACCAATTTTTGGTATGAAGGCGACTCTAACACTCTGCCATGGAGTTGGTATATACGCTAGGGCTAAACTACCAGTGAAAATATTTTTCAAAGTAGGAAGCAAAAGGTTTATACTTTCCTGCAACATAGCTGGGTAAACACCGTCAGTGCCAGGTGACTTGAAACTGTCAAAAGATGCCACGGCATATTTGATGGCTTCGTCGGTAACAACTAACGATGACGTGTACCAGCTAAGTCGAGTGGATTTATCGGATTCACCTGATCTAAGGGAAATAGATTGCTGTGGTCCGATTGATATCTGGTTTCCTGGAAAATGAGTTTCCAGCATAAGACTGAGTGTCTCTGCTTTGGACTCGGTATAGGAACCGTCTGATTTCCTGAGCGTTTCTAGTTTGTTTACCTTGCTCCTTTTAAGGGCTTTAGTAAGTCGACTAGTTTCACTGAGTGTTTCTATACTTTCACAGAATTCTTTGTAAGAGGCATTCTTTGATCTTCGAATTAACCTTTTAAAGTCCTTCTGTTTAGATCGATACAGGTTCCAGTCGACATCTGATTTGGTCTTGAGGGACCTATTCAAAATACTTCTGGTTTCCCGTAGTTATCATAGTTATAAGAAATCTTGGGTTTTTGTGACAGAACGCTTGGAATATTAGCAGGGAATCCGTATAGGAGTTCATAGGGTGAAAATCCAGTACTACTGTGTGGTGTTGTATTGTATACAAACATTGAATAGGGGATCCATGTATCCCATGACAAAGGATCTTGGTTCACATAGTGTCGTAGATATTCGGCTAATGTTCTATGGCTTCGTTCTAATGCTCTATTTGTCTGAGGATGGTAGGGCGTTGTATTCAACTTTTTTATCTTCAAAAGGCTACACATTTCTTTGAAGAGGATACTTAAGAAATTTGTCCCTTGGTCAGTCAATAGAGATAGAGGGATTCCGTGGCGACATACTATGATTTCCACGAATGTTCTAGCTACAGTTGAAGCTTCTGCGTTTTGTATTGGCATAGCTTCCGAAAACTTTGTCAAGTCGTCCTGGAAGGTGAGTAGATATTTGTTTCCACCATAGCTAACAGGAAGTGATCCAACTATGTCTAGAGCGACTCTTTCAAATGGTCTAACACTAGTAGTTGTAATTTTCATGGGGACTCGTGGATTTTTTCTACTTTTTTTTCGTTGACAAGACGTGCATATGCTCACATGCTTTTGTACATCAGCTTTCATGTTTGGCCAGAAGTATTTCGCCTTTATTCGGTTATACATCCTGTTACGGTAATATTTCACCGCAACAAAGATCTTCCCTTAAAAACTGGTTTATGTTTTTATTCCTTTCTTTTGGTCCCGAAACCATCCCCATCATTTCTTCGTCCCACCATTTTTCCGTTGTTTGTTCTTAGCAATGTAAAAGGAACACTGCTTTGAACAAATAACAAAAGCAGGTACACCTTATCAGCGGATGAGCTGAATGGTTTGTTGAGCCAAGACACAAACCTGGTATATGGCTAGAGCAAATTGCCATATTTTCAAAACACAAAACGAGATACACACATGTACACAAACATCACATATAATAGAAGGCACCATGTTCACAATATACATCATCATCTAAAACACAACATCACACAATATACAGCATGTACACAATACACAACATCACATCATATACAATATCATCACATGAAGTACACATCACAAACATAGCATTTTTAACATAATGTAATCAAGGCTTAAGCCCACCCTAAATATTTAATTCAGTATCAAAGGTTGGAACGTTAATAGTTTTCCCTTCTCTCCCCCAAATCTGCAAAAGGGTCCACCGGCGTAAGTTAGGGTTCGCGATTAAGAAAGATTTCTTCCGGCTATGTTTCTTCTCAGAAAATTGTACATTAAAAATAGAGTATTTTGGAAACTGTGCCTTCCTCGATTCACTATTTGCGCGATTTAGAGTAACTGGGAGAATGCCCAGATGAAACTTGGTTTTGGTTCAATAACTTTCAATTTTCTCGAAAGGTTTTGACATTGGGTAATTGGGGTCTGGACTCACCCATGAGATCGTCAAGTTTTGGACGACACCAACAACTTGTCGAACTCGCTGAATTGAGAGAGTGAGTACGAGCACTTTCGTTGGGTATTCGACAGCGATGGCAGAACCCCATTGGTGGTTGATGTCGTGGAACTGAATCCCACGAAACGTGATTGGTTGAGAGATCGGATTTGTGTGTGTATGAGTGAGGTGTTGGGTCCAGACAGGGAGCTAGACTTGAAGTGGGGGACACTTCTTGGTTAGCTATCAAGCTGAAAAGTAGTTTTGGAAAGCAGAGAAATTTTGAGAGTTCTATAAACGAAAATCAAGTTTTAGTTTTTTTAGCGGAGGAAAAGAAAATTTTGGGAAAAAGTGAACAGAATAGTGAAACGAGGAAAGCAGCAGGAAAACAGGAATAAACAGGATTAAAACAGAACAGAAGACGTCAGCAGGACGTAATTTGTGAGGAAAATTACAGAGGAGAATAGCCGGCGGACATCTTGTCCAAAAGAAAGATAAGTAGAGTGATTTTTTTTTGAGTGCGATAGATTTTTTTTAACTTGTGATTTTTGAGAAATTTTTAACCGTGTGGCCCCTTTTTCTTTTTATTATTTGCCAAGAAAAATATCTAGTTTAAAACCCATTTAAATTCATCTCATCTTGAGAATTTTCGGGAAATTTCCATTACCGTTCCAATCTTCGTTACTTGCCCTTGTAAAGTCATATAGCGGTCCTCCAGACCATTTACATAGTTTTCTTTATACATTGTATAACGTCTTTTATCTACTTTTTAACATCATCCATTTTGTGCAATTAACTTTGTTTGAAAAGATTTGGGTTTTTAATCCAAGTTTACTACGGTTTTCCCAACACAAATAGCAACAATAAATAGCTTTGAATCCCTTTGGGAATTTAATCGCATTGTTTTCATTTGATTTCAGCTTTGATTTTTGGTTTGAAAATTTCACCTTAAAATTTTCTGGCGCCCACCTTTATTTGTTGAACAACACTGCACTTTATTAGTAACATACCTACCTATTTAATATCAAAACCCTTTTTATTAATTAATCTAACATACCAATAAAACTTCACATCAAAGCTACATCGAACAAACCTAACACCCAGCTGAGTAGCCGTGGCTGGCAGCATCATCATATGCTGTGTGTTGCATATTTTTTTTCCCTTTAACCCTTCATTGTCATTCAGCTATCAGCTATTTACTTCTTATTCACTCGCCATTCTTCAATCGGTGCACTACGTGCAAAATTTATTCTTATTAATTATCTTTGTTTTGTTCGCGGTTTTTCAGTTCGAAATCATCCTAAATTTAACTTACCTTTTCTTATTAAATATTGTTGAAAACATACCCTTGGAAGGGAGAAATATAAGAAGAAAATAGTGCAACAATTTGGCACCCAACGTGCGGGGCTTTGTGGAGTTTTGTGGAGCAATTTTGTTTTTGTGTCGTTCTGGAAGTGTTGTGTTTTGTTATATACCTATAAATCTTGTGAACATTTTACTGCCGTTTTTTTATCTTCCTAGGTTAAATTGTCCAAAAAGGTTATTGAATTTATATCAAACATCAAGTTCGGGAAGAATTAGCCAGTGCCTACATTGCGGAATTATTAGAAAACATCATCTGGAAAGTGCGCAAATAAGTATACAAAACGTATACATTCAAGTAGGTTCCTCTTTTCATTTTCATTTATTTCTTTTATTATACACCTACCTATTATTTTTTTATCTTGTTGTGTGCTGAATCAGTACAAAACCTTTGCATTCATTTTGTTTATTATACCTACATTTATTTTAAAATTCATAGTCATTTTTTTTTTCCGATCGTACTTATACATTTATTACCTACCTACATAGTGATTTGACATAGAATTTGTTCGTAAATCAGTGCCACTGCTTATCAGCACCGGTGCTTTATTTTTTTTATATATACTTTACTGTAGTGTACATATTTGGCATAGCCAGCCGGCTTCGGTCGTTTGTTTACGAGTTGAGTTGCATTTAATTTTCGCAGTGAGAGATTAGGGTCGCGTACACGGTGTACGAAATCGATTATAATTTTTGTTCGATTTATTTTCGATAATTTTTTTTCTCGATATTTTTTTATTCCGATATTTTATTTCGATAATTTTATTTCCAATTTGAGTTTGATTTGAAATTTCAATTGTGTTTCGAATTTTATCTTTGTTTTGAATTTGTCTTAAATTTTGTTGATTTTGTTGGATTTTATTTTGCTAATTGAATTTTTGAGTTGGTTTGATATTTTCTTTGGGTGAATTTGGAATTTTGACTTTGTTTCGAGTCAGGTTGAATATTGATTTGGGTTGTTCTTATTTGAAAGAGATTTTGATAGTTTTTTTGTACGGTTTCAATTGAGTTGGAAAGCTTGAAGCAATTTTTTTGATTGTGTGCTTAAAAGTTGAATTTTTGGTGATTCAGTTAGGTTAAAGAAATTTACGTTGTGGTTTTGCGTTTTTTTTGTTGAATTTTTTTGTGAATCGATTTGGAAATTGGTTTTCGGTCAGATTATAGGTACATTGTTGACTAGAGATTTTTGGGATTTTTTTTTTTCATTTGCTGATTATTTTTTTTGTTTCTTTTGAAGTTGTGGTTTTAATTTTTTTTTTATAAGTTTTGAATAGTTTTCACAGTTTTTAAATAGAGTTTCGAAAAGTTTTTTTTCACCGTTTTAATAAAGTTTTGAAAGGTTTTTTTTGTTTTGATAAAGTTTGAAAAGTTTTTTTAGTGTGAATAGTCATGGATATTTATAGATTAGCGCAGGATGAGCTCGCCTACGAGATGGAATGTAGGGGCTTAGATGTAGGGACCGTTGAGGAAATGAGGAAATCATTGAGAGGTGCTAGGATGTTAGAGAGAAGAGGTTCGTTAGGTGCTCCTGCCAAATATCCGTTCAGTTTTGAACAAGATAGTAAGGCAATCGAGAGCAAATTAGTTGAAATAGGGAAATTATTAGAAAATCCGCCTAGATCAAGAAAATCAAAAGAATATTTGAAAGTTTTAGCTAAAGTTGAATGGGGTATAGGTCGATTGGATAGGTCTCAACCAGAAGATGAAAGTGAAGAGAAACGGAAACTAGTTTTGAGGAATAAGTTAGTTATGGCCTTAGCTGACTTAGAAGAAATAGAAGACTTACAGGAAGAAGAGGCTCAGCTATCAACCGATAGACTGAACGCTTCAGCGGCAGGACCAGCACCAGCCTCAGCAGCAGCATCAGCAGGAACATCGACATCATCAACAGCACCAGCAGAACCATTAGCATCAACATCATCAGCAGCAGCAGAGCTTGTAGTAGTTTCAGCTCAAGCTCATTCGAGAAGTTTAGGGGAATCTGAGAATAGGAATTTTGAAGAAAGCGGCAGGGATAGTATTGGTAGTAGGGAATATAGTTATAGTGATAGAGTAGATAGTTTTGGTAGGGATAGGATTTTCGTAAATGCGGATAGGTTTGAGAAAATTTCGAAATGGGACGTGAAGTTCAATGGAGAACGCTGTGGTTCTTCATTGAATGCGTTCCTGGAGAGAGTAGAGGAAATTCGATTAGCTAGAGGAGTTTCAGAGGCTCAGCTGTTTCGGTCAGCTGTGGACTTATTTGTAGGTAGGGCTTTATTGTGGTTTAGGGCGGTTAGGGTTTCAATCAATTCGTGGCAAGAACTTGTCAGCGAATTGAAGTTAGAGTTCCTTCCACCCAACTATGATGATTTGTTAATAGACGAGATTAGGCGTCGCACGCAAGGCCGCGATGAGTCAATCGGGGTCTACGTTGCGATAATGCAAAACATGTTCAGAAGGCTTTCTGAACCCATCTCAGAGGGGCGAATGTTGTCTATGGTTCAAAAGAACCTGACACCATTCTACCAGACGCAGCTCGGATTGGCTAATCCGACTTGCGTTTCTGAGCTGGTTAGATTAGGGCGCAATCTTGAGATGGTTAGGGCAAACGTGGAATCTTACGTTCCACCCCCTAACAATCGAAGTAGGAACCTACTTGAGCCGGATCTGGCTTACGTAGGAGTCGAAACCCCAAGAGTCGCGGTTGTTGAGGAGAGCAACCAGACTCGCCAGGTCGAACGGAATTCGAATCAGAATTCGAATTCCAATCCATTTAGGTCGAATGGTAGAAGAGGTTCGGTTGTCGAGGACAACAACCAATCTCGTCCAGCGGGACAAAACTCGGATAGGTCGTTGGTTAGGAGAGTTTCTGCTGTTGAGAGCAGGCAAACTCGTGAACCCCTGAATTCGAATTCGAATCAGAATTCGAATTCTAACTCGTCGAACTCTGTGGTTAGGTGTTATAATTGCAATGGGTTGGGCCACTTTGCAAATAGGTGTTCTGCCCCTAGGAGTTGTTTTGGTTGCGGAAAGCAGGGGGTTACGCGAAGTAACTGTTCCACCTGCTCGGGAAACGTAAGACGCACTCTCGGGTCAGTAGGACGGGAGCGCCGTTGAAATCTGTGAGGTCGCCTACTGGGGACCAGTCGGGGAATTTTGAATTAGGTTTTACACTAGAGGAGAACGGTAGGGATAGAAGGCCATATTTAGGAGTTAGTGTTTATGGAGTTAAAATGTTAGGACTTTTAGACTCAGGCGCTTCACGCACAATAGTTTGTAGGGAAGGATGGAGAATTTTGAAAAGTTTAGGTGTTAGATTAGGGAAAAACAAAACTGAAAGAGTTACATTAGCGGATGGAAAGGGTATAGAGGTAGAGGGTATAGTGTCACTCCCTATTAACATCAAGGGAAAAGTAATCTTAATAGATTGCTTAGTTATTCCTAACATTCCTCAGTTCTTGATTTTAGGAGCAGATTTTTGGGCTCTTTCGGGCATAGTCCCGGATTTGAAATCAGGGGAATGGGATTTTTCCAGCCAATGTGATGTAGCTTCAGTTTCGGAAGCAACACACTTAGCTGATTTAGGAGAGGCACAGAACCAGGAGTTAGGGAAATTTCTAGATAGGGTATTTAAAGAAATGCCAGAGGGATTAGGGTGTACACAATTAGTGGAACACAAGATTAGGACAGAGTCAGAACCAATAAAGCAGAGGTATTATCCTGTTTCTCCAGCCATCCAAAAGTTCATCGACAAAGAGTTGGAAGAGATGTTGAAGGACGGGGTTATCGAAAAATCAGACAGCCCTTGGGCGTCCCCCATTGTGATGGTGAAGAAAAAGGATGATACCTATAGGTTTTGCGTAGACTATAGGAAACTCAATGGAGTTACAGCTAGGGATGCTTACCCCCTCCCATATATCTCAGCCATTTTAGATAGGTTGAACAATGCGAAATTTCTGTCTTCCATGGATATTAAGTCTGCTTATTGGCAGATTCCAATGGAAAAGGAGTCCAGGAAATTCACCGCATTTACAGTTCCCGGGCGTGGGCTATTTCATTTCTTGAGAATGCCGTTCGGATTGCACAATGCACCCGCAACTTGGCAACGCTTTATAGATACAGTCCTTGGCCCTGAGTTAGAACCTTTCGTATTTGTCTATCTCGATGATATTATCATCGTTACAGACACTTTTGAAAAACACATTGAGATTTTGGGAGAAGTTTTTAGTAGGCTTATTAAGGCAGGTCTGAAAGTAGGTAGGGACAAATGTCATTTCTGTAGGCCTTCGTTAAAATTTTTGGGCTATGTTGTGGACCGCAATGGTTTACACATGGACCCTGAAAAAGTTGAAAGTATGTTAGGTATCCCACAACCCAAAAATGTTAAAGAAGTTAGGAGCTTTTTAGGAACGGTTTCCTGGTATAGGAGATTCATACCGAACTTCGCTAGTTTGGTAAAACCGTTGAACGAATTGTTACAAAAGAGTAGGAAATTTATATGGACTGAGGAATGTGAGGATAGTTTTCGTAGGGCAAAAGAGTGTTTGGTTGCGGCTCCTATCCTGACCTGCCCGGATTTCACGAAGCCATTCGTAGTTCAGACGGATGCTTCGGATTTTGGGGTTGGAGCTGTCCTTAGTCAGACTTCTGACGAAGGGGAAAAGGTGATCTGCTATCTGAGTAGATCCCTCAACCGATGTGAGAGGAACTATTCCACTACGGAAAAGGAGTGTTTGGCAGTGCTATGGGCCATAGAGAAACTGAGACCTTACTTGGAGGGAGTTAGGTTCACGGTTATTACAGACCACCATTCCTTGGTCTGGTTGAGCAAATTGAAAGATCCTGTTGGTAGACTGGCGCGGTGGGCGGTACGGCTACAACAGTTTGATTTTGAGATAATTCATAGGAAAGGCAAGGATCATGTGGTTCCAGATATGCTTTCGAGAAGCGTACCGGTCTTATCCGGGATTTCGGAACACAACACAGATCCTTGGCTGAAGAAGATGATCGATCAGATCGAGAAGGACCCATTAGCGTTTCCATCATGGAGGTTCGAAAACGGAACACTTTTTAAACATGTTAGGGCAAAGCATATTTTAGTTAGGGACAATAATGAATGGAAAATTGTAGTAGGTAGGAGTGATAGGAAAAATATTTTAGAAAAGTGTCATGATCATCCGCTAGCAGGACATATGGGGGTTAGAAAGACTTTTGCTAGGGTAGAAGAAAATTATTATTGGCCGAAAATGAGATCAGATATAGCAAAATACGTTAGGAATTGTAAAGTATGTCAGAGTGTAAAACCCGTTCATGATAAACCGGCAGGTCTAATGACGGAGAGGAAAGGGGTATCCAATCCGTGGGAGATGATTTGTGTGGATCTCGTTGGTCCGTTACCGAAGTCTAGTAAAGGATATATGCATATCCTCACCGTTGTGGATTATTTCACAAAATTTCCCCTTCTATTTCCCCTTAGGTCTGCAACAGCGAAAGCTGTGTGTAAGGAGCTTGAAGACAACGTCTTTTTGCTATTTGGCGTTCCGAAGATAGTAGTCTGCGATAATGGTCCTCAATTTAAGAGTAGGGAGTTAAAATCTTTATGCGATGGTTATAGGTCGTCAATTAGGTTTACTGCGCACTACCACCCTCAGGCTAATCCGGCAGAACGGATTAACCAGATTTTGAAAACGACACTACGGGCTTATGTGTCGGACAACCACCGCGTTTGGGACTCTCAGTTGGCGAAAGTCGCGTGTAGTATCCGCACTTCCCAACATGAAGTCTTGGGATTATCACCTTATTATGCTGTATTCGGGAGGACGATGGTTACCTCCGGGTCAGGGCTCGCGAGCGCCACACCTCCCGACGAGTCTGTTACCAATACCAATAATGATACCGGGGGACAAAGGGACATGGGCGAGATAGAAGATAGGTTTAGAAAGCTTAGGGAAGAAATAGGTAGAAAATTAGAAGCGGCTAGCAAGAAGTCCGCCAAAACTTACAATCTTCGAAGAAGGGACGTAAAGTACTTCCCGAACGAATTAGTTTGGAGAAGAAATTTTACATTGTCCGACGCCGCAAACTATTACGCCGCTAAGCTGGCCCCAAAGTATGTGGGGCCATTCAAAATCAAAAAAAGAGTTTCGCCATGGACTTATGTCCTAATGGACGAAAATGGTGCAGGAAAAGGTACATGGAATGTGAAAGACTTGAAACCGTACCACGATGAGCCTGATAATTCCCAGGATTAGTCGCGTAGCCGAGGATAGGCTCGCTAAGAGAAACTGAGAGCCCCAAAGCTCTGTGATGTGCTTATACTCTCGCCTAGAGCGATTGAGATATGGTTGTGTTGTCCGTTAGAGATTTCCTTGTGTTGGTGTTGTCTTACCTTTTCTGATCCCTGTACTTCGGCTTTTCTTTTGAAAAGCCAATTTCAACTCTTGGTAGGTAAGGGGGGAGTTTGTTACGGTAATATTTCACCGCAACAAAGATCTTCCCTTAAAAACTGGTTTATGTTTTTATTCCTTTCTTTTGGTCCCGAAACCATCCCCATCATTTCTTCGTCCCACCATTTTTCCGTTGTTTGTTCTTAGCAATGTAAAAGGAACACTGCTTTGAACAAATAACAAAAGCAGGTACACCTTATCAGCGGATGAGCTGAATGGTTTGTTGAGCCAAGACACAAACCTGGTATATGGCTAGAGCAAATTGCCATATTTTCAAAACACAAAACGAGATACACACATGTACACAAACATCACATATAATAGAAGGCACCATGTTCACAATATACATCATCATCTAAAACACAACATCACACAATATACAGCATGTACACAATACACAACATCACATCATATACAATATCATCACATGAAGTACACATCACAAACATAGCATTTTTAACATAATGTAATCAAGGCTTAAGCCCACCCTAAATATTTAATTCAGTATCAAAGGTTGGAACGTTAATAGTTTTCCCTTCTCTCCCCCAAATCTGCAAAAGGGTCCACCGGCGTAAGTTAGGGTTCGCGATTAAGAAAGATTTCTTCCGGCTATGTTTCTTCTCAGAAAATTGTACATTAAAAATAGAGTATTTTGGAAACTGTGCCTTCCTCGATTCACTATTTGCGCGATTTAGAGTAACTGGGAGAATGCCCAGATGAAACTTGGTTTTGGTTCAATAACTTTCAATTTTCTCGAAAGGTTTTGACATTGGGTAATTGGGGTCTGGACTCACCCATGAGATCGTCAAGTTTTGGACGACACCAACAACTTGTCGAACTCGCTGAATTGAGAGAGTGAGTACGAGCACTTTCGTTGGGTATTCGACAGCGATGGCAGAACCCCATTGGTGGTTGATGTCGTGGAACTGAATCCCACGAAACGTGATTGGTTGAGAGATCGGATTTGTGTGTGTATGAGTGAGGTGTTGGGTCCAGACAGGGAGCTAGACTTGAAGTGGGGGACACTTCTTGGTTAGCTATCAAGCTGAAAAGTAGTTTTGGAAAGCAGAGAAATTTTGAGAGTTCTATAAACGAAAATCAAGTTTTAGTTTTTTTAGCGGAGGAAAAGAAAATTTTGGGAAAAAGTGAACAGAATAGTGAAACGAGGAAAGCAGCAGGAAAACAGGAATAAACAGGATTAAAACAGAACAGAAGACGTCAGCAGGACGTAATTTGTGAGGAAAATTACAGAGGAGAATAGCCGGCGGACATCTTGTCCAAAAGAAAGATAAGTAGAGTGATTTTTTTTTGAGTGCGATAGATTTTTTTTAACTTGTGATTTTTGAGAAATTTTTAACCGTGTGGCCCCTTTTTCTTTTTATTATTTGCCAAGAAAAATATCTAGTTTAAAACCCATTTAAATTCATCTCATCTTGAGAATTTTCGGGAAATTTCCATTACCGTTCCAATCTTCGTTACTTGCCCTTGTAAAGTCATATAGCGGTCCTCCAGACCATTTACATAGTTTTCTTTATACATTGTATAACGTCTTTTATCTACTTTTTAACATCATCCATTTTGTGCAATTAACTTTGTTTGAAAAGATTTGGGTTTTTAATCCAAGTTTACTACGGTTTTCCCAACACAAATAGCAACAATAAATAGCTTTGAATCCCTTTGGGAATTTAATCGCATTGTTTTCATTTGATTTCAGCTTTGATTTTTGGTTTGAAAATTTCACCTTAAAATTTTCTGGCGCCCACCTTTATTTGTTGAACAACACTGCACTTTATTAGTAACATACCTACCTATTTAATATCAAAACCCTTTTTATTAATTAATCTAACATACCAATAAAACTTCACATCAAAGCTACATCGAACAAACCTAACACCCAGCTGAGTAGCCGTGGCTGGCAGCATCATCATATGCTGTGTGTTGCATATTTTTTTTCCCTTTAACCCTTCATTGTCATTCAGCTATCAGCTATTTACTTCTTATTCACTCGCCATTCTTCAATCGGTGCACTACGTGCAAAATTTATTCTTATTAATTATCTTTGTTTTGTTCGCGGTTTTTCAGTTCGAAATCATCCTAAATTTAACTTACCTTTTCTTATTAAATATTGTTGAAAACATACCCTTGGAAGGGAGAAATATAAGAAGAAAATAGTGCAACAATTTGTGATGCTGCCAGCCACGGCTACTCAGCTGGGTGTTAGGTTTGTTCGATGTAGCTTTGATGTGAAGTTTTATTGGTATGTTAGATTAATTAATAAAAAGGGTTTTGATATTAAATAGGTAGGTATGTTACTAATAAAGTGCAGTGTTGTTCAACAAATAAAGGTGGGCGCCAGAAAATTTTAAGGTGAAATTTTCAAACCAAAAATCAAAGCTGAAATCAAATGAAAACAATGCGATTAAATTCCCAAAGGGATTCAAAGCTATTTATTGTTGCTATTTGTGTTGGGAAAACCGTAGTAAACTTGGATTAAAAACCCAAATCTTTTCAAACAAAGTTAATTGCACAAAATGGATGATGTTAAAAAGTAGATAAAAGACGTTATACAATGTATAAAGAAAACTATGTAAATGGTCTGGAGGACCGCTATATGACTTTACAAGGGCAAGTAACGAAGATTGGAACGGTAATGGAAATTTCCCGAAAATTCTCAAGATGAGATGAATTTAAATGGGTTTTAAACTAGATATTTTTCTTGGCAAATAATAAAAGAAAAAGGGGCCACACGGTTAAAAATTTCTCAAAAATCACAAGTTAAAAAAAATCTATCGCACTCAAAAAAAAATCACTCTACTTATCTTTCTTTTGGACAAGATGTCCGCCGGCTATTCTCCTCTGTAATTTTCCTCACAAATTACGTCCTGCTGACGTCTTCTGTTCTGTTTTAATCCTGTTTATTCCTGTTTTCCTGCTGCTTTCCTCGTTTCACTATTCTGTTCACTTTTTCCCAAAATTTTCTTTTCCTCCGCTAAAAAAACTAAAACTTGATTTTCGTTTATAGAACTCTCAAAATTTCTCTGCTTTCCAAAACTACTTTTCAGCTTGATAGCTAACCAAGAAGTGTCCCCCACTTCAAGTCTAGCTCCCTGTCTGGACCCAACACCTCACTCATACACACACAAATCCGATCTCTCAACCAATCACGTTTCGTGGGATTCAGTTCCACGACATCAACCACCAATGGGGTTCTGCCATCGCTGTCGAATACCCAACGAAAGTGCTCGTACTCACTCTCTCAATTCAGCGAGTTCGACAAGTTGTTGGTGTCGTCCAAAACTTGACGATCTCATGGGTGAGTCCAGACCCCAATTACCCAATGTCAAAACCTTTCGAGAAAATTGAAAGTTATTGAACCAAAACCAAGTTTCATCTGGGCATTCTCCCAGTTACTCTAAATCGCGCAAATAGTGAATCGAGGAAGGCACAGTTTCCAAAATACTCTATTTTTAATGTACAATTTTCTGAGAAGAAACATAGCCGGAAGAAATCTTTCTTAATCGCGAACCCTAACTTACGCCGGTGGACCCTTTTGCAGATTTGGGGGAGAGAAGGGAAAACTATTAACGTTCCAACCTTTGATACTGAATTAAATATTTAGGGTGGGCTTAAGCCTTGATTACATTATGTTAAAAATGCTATGTTTGTGATGTGTACTTCATGTGATGATATTGTATATGATGTGATGTTGTGTATTGTGTACATGCTGTATATTGTGTGATGTTGTGTTTTAGATGATGATGTATATTGTGAACATGGTGCCTTCTATTATATGTGATGTTTGTGTACATGTGTGTATCTCGTTTTGTGTTTTTGAAAATATGGCAATTTGCTCTAGCCATATACCAGGTTTGTGTCTTGGCTCAACAAACCATTCAGCTCATCCGCTGATAAGGTGTACCTGCTTTTGTTATTTGTTCAAAGCAGTGTTCCTTTTACATTGCTAAGAACAAACAACGGAAAAATGGTGGGACGAAGAAATGATGGGGATGGTTTCGGGACCAAAAGAAAGGAATAAAAACATAAACCAGTTTTTAAGGGAAGATCTTTGTTGCGGTGAAATATTACCGTAACAATCCGTGAAACACCTTGGTGGCCTCCGAATGGGGAATCATGATATTCTGACAGAATCTTAGAAATTATCTCTGGATCAGTCACGGAAATCCTTTCATCAATGTGAAGGTATATGTCTAATGTCAAATCTCCGAAAACTTCATTCAATATTTTTTTGAAGGTATGTCTAACTTGGTTATCTGAGACAGGTAGTGAAAAAGAAATAGTTTGTTCAAACTTAGTGTGTTCCTTAATTGTTCGGAGACTCTTTTCGGTTATCTCCTCGTCCTTTGTCGTACGGAACGGTAAGGGTAGTGTAACGACAATCAAAGAATCATGTACATTGAATTTACCTATAGTGGGTTTTGTAAAGTTTTGAATTCTTTTTACTAAGGATTGCTCGTCTATCGAGTCTATTAGAGGTAATATTACGATTTTATAGTCGGAATTTTTGTTTATAAAGATAGATTCGAATTTTTCGATAATATTACATTCAGGTCCTGTTTTAGAGTCTTGTGATGATTTCAGTTTGAATTCTAAGTCTCCCGAATTGTTAGCGTTAAGGGCTTTAAGTCCCGATTGAAATATTTGTCGGCATTTTTCATAGTCTGGCGTCTCGTTGTAATCCAGAGCAGCGACGTATTTCATGAATTCCATTATTGGATTTGGCACTCCTCTGGGGTATAGTTTTTCCAAACTAGTACTTACATCTCTCATAAAAGTTTCCTTAGACTTCTGGACTTTAATGGGAACTTTAAGTAGGTTTTCTTGTTCCAAAGGCAGCATCACGCCTGACCACTCGATTAGATTATACCCAAGGATCTCAAAGTCTCCTCGCATTGTTGCTACACCGAGATGTGCATCTCTGGATGTGTATTCAATTGTACCATTGTGCATTTTCTTTGGATCTGGCTCGAAATCTTTTTGGGTGTAGTGACTAGCTAAACCAAAGTCTACCAGATATGCTTGAGAAGCACCACCTTTTCCATAACCTAATAAGATGTTGGCTCCTTTCAAATCAGCATGGACGTACGTTCGGCCGTGGATATACTCATACACATATAACATCTGTAAGGCAAGACGATAAATTGTGTGTTCTGGAATCTTTCTTCCGTTTTTCAAGAATAGCTTCCAAATATCGTCTCCATAACGTGGCATTGTAACAAAGCGATGTTTCACATCGTTAATGTCGTGTGATCCCTTACCAACTAGATAAGCATCCCAAAAGATTTAAGTCGGCGCTGCTGTTTGAATTGCGTAATGTCTTCAAGACGAGCATTGTGTATACAAAAATCCATTTCAACAAACAAAGTTCCATTGCCATGTGGTTCAAATTTGACGACATATTCATAGTCGGACGGCTTCTTTGATGAACTTGAAGCCTTACACGCTGAATATATTTGACCATGACTTCCCATGCCTATAGACGGTCCGATTTTCCATGCTGTTTTGGACAAATCAGTTATTATTTCACCTTCAGGAATTTGTTCTGATATGGCATGGTCGTTCTTCTTTTCCTTAGAGGTTGGCTTTTTTTTAAGAGTCACAGTTGCTTTTGCTTGAATATTATCTTCGATCTGTCTTTGTTTTTGCCCTTGTGTTACAACCAATATATTACTTTCTCCTATATTTCGACTTAAAGCATCTGCATTTAAGTTGATTTGCCCCGGTTTATGCTTGATGGTATATTCATATTCGGATAGTAAAATTTTCCATCTTGCTAGTCTGGACATAGGATCGGTACGAGAAAATAACCATTGCAAAGGTTGATGATCCGTACAAATAGCGAAGGGCTTGCCATAAAGGTAAGGACGAAATTGTTGTATGCCATAGACAATTGCAAGTAGTTCTTTTTCGGTCGTGTTATACCTGACTTCGGAGTCATTCAACGTTCTGCTTGCGAAGGATATGGGTTTGTCTTTTCCAATTAGACCTTGTGACAAAATAGCTCCGATTCCGACATCGCTTGCATCTGTGGTCACAATAAATTCTTCTTTGAAATTGGGGTAAGCTAAGACTGGGGGGTTTATTAATTTATTTTTTAGATCTCTAAAAGCTTCATCGCAGAAGGCATCCCATTTGAAAACACAGTTTTTCTTTAGTAGCTTTGTAAGAGGTTTTGCTATCGTAGAAAAATTTTCTATAAATTTTCTATAATAGCCAACGAAGCCTAGAAAAGATTTTATACCTTTAGCATTTTTAGGTGTAGGGTAAGTTTTAACCGCTTTGATCTTTTCGGGGTCTGGTTTAAATCCATCTTCCGAAATAAGATGACCTAGATACATGAGTTCGTGTTTTAGAAAATTACATTTCTCTGGTTGTAATTTCAGATTGTGGATGCTGAGTTGGTTGAGAACTTTTAATAATTTGGAGTTATGATGTTTAAGGTCGTATCCGTATAGAACTATATCGTCCATATAAACGAAACAATCAAAACCTTGTTAGCCAGTGAGAACAGTGTTCATTAGGCGTTGGAAGGTTGCAGGAGCGTTCTTTAAACCGAATGGCATTCGATTATATTCATAATGGCCAAAGGGAGTGCTGAATGCGGTCTTGCATCGATCTTTTTCATCCATTAAGATTTGATGGAATCCTTTAGCCAAATCCAAGGTGCTGAAATATTTAGCTCTACCCAATTGATCAAATATGTCACTGATATTTGGTAATGGGTATGCATCGCTGACGGTTAAATCGTGTAGTTTCCTGAAATCTACAACTACCCTCCAACGTTTGCTTCCGTCGTTTCCAGGTTTTTTGGGAACGAGTAGCAGGGGTGAGTTCCAGGGACTTGAGCTTGGTCGTACGATGTCGTCGTCTAACATCTCTTGAACTTGTTTATGGATTTCCTCTTTTTGGCTTTCAGGGAGTCGATAAGGTTTTACGTAAAGTGCGGGTTTACTCTCATCAGTACCGATCTTGTGAGTCATGGAATCGGTGTTGGTGAGATGATCACCCTCAAGATAAAATAATTCGTTGTACTCTCTACAAATCTTGAGTATAGAATTCTTTTCTTCAGCGTTGCAATGGTCTAATATCAACATGGACTCTAGTTTTTCCATTCGTTTTTCTACTTTGCTACTAAAATTTTTCATATTGTACTGCTCGTACTGATCTAAACTATCAAAATTTAAATTAAGATTATTAATATAGAGTATTTTCCCTGTTTCTAAAGCATTCGTAGTTAGAACTCTGATTTTATTGTTTATAGGCCTTACTATGGATTCGCCAACATAAACTCCCGGACAAATCTGTTCCTTTTTGATCAAAATGTCTACAGATTTTTTGTTAGCTTTTTTAAAGGGAATTTCGATAATTTGTTGACTCCTAGGTGGAAGGATAAAACATAAATTTGTTTTGAAAGGGCTTGTTTCTGATGTAGTCTTACGTATTGCTGCATCTTTATCAGTAGACGCTTTAGTTTCTTTGCTCTTTTGGCTGTTGTTTTCTAAAGTCTTATTTTTATTTTTAGCTGTTACATCACTGTTTAATGTAGTCTTATTTATTGAATCGTTTTTTACTTTGACCGGTGATTTATTCAAATCTAATTCTTTGTTGTCGGAGTCAGCATTCAATTTAAGCTTATCGGAATTTCGGTTGATGGTGGCTTTATTGGATTTAAGAATAAAGTTATTCTCCTAGGCACCACCTCGTGAGGGGTAGCTTTTCGGATGTTTTCTCTGATAACAGGGTTTTCGATTTGAATGTCGTAAACCTCTAAAACATTTTCTTTATAGTTTACTTTACACCTGTATTTGGAAAGAAAATCGTTTCCTAAAATACCATCGTATGGCAGGTTTATATTTGGAGTGAGTAGATGGAAGGGATGTGTGAGTGAGAGATTATACTTGGAATTAATTATAAAAGAACCAGTTATTTCCCCTAGAGTGAAAACAGAATCACCAGAAATTGAAGATATAGTAAGTCTTTTTCCTGGGTTAGAATTTGTCCGAATTTGTCCTTATACAAACTAATATCTGCTCCGGTATCTATTAAAAAAGTAGAGTATTTTTTGTTAGACGGCTCGAACTGAATTCGTATTACCGGCTCATGGAATTCTGGACAAAAGGAAACAGTCAAGAAACTAGATTTTATTGTTGTGGGTCGGTATTTTGATTTAGTCGGGATGGATGACCCATCTCTTCCTCCCGAGCGTAGTCGTTTCCCGAATTTTGAGGATAAAACTCCTTACCAGGATTCCAGTTCCTATACCCTTGTTTAGCGTTGTATCGCCGGATGTTGGAGAAATTTTGATTGTTTTTGTTATGCGAATTGTCCCTAAATGGGTTAGGTTTGGTCGAACCGAGTTGAGACTGCTTTAACCTACAATCTACTTCTCGATGGTTGGGTTTTTTACAGTACCCACAAGTGAGCCGTTGTATTTCCCTTTTTATATGTGTGTGTTGGTGTGTGTTTTGTGATGTCCTGCTGGGATTAGAATAACAGTGTGCACTTGTGTGACCTACCTTGTTACAAAATTGACTCGTTGGACGTATCGAGGGCGAAATGTTTGCAGAACTTGTAGAAGGGCTAACGCGTTCTAGTCGGTTCAAATGCTCCTCAGCATAGAGAATGGATTTCTTTAAATCCGTTTCTCCATGAGCCTGAACCATAAACCTGAGATTTTGATTTCGGATGCCATCCTCAAAAGTTTGTATAGCCAGTTTGTCGTTTTCTTTGAAAAGAAAATTTCTAACTGCCTCCTCCGTTGAGCTGACGTATGTTGCCGAATTTAAAGCATTTAAGAGTTGACCTATACGTTCGCCAAACTCTTTAACTGTTTCTTTTGCTCGTTGTCGAGCTGAAATCAACTCATTTTGAGCTGAGGACCTTGACTTTACCGATGAATATTCCATTTTCAAGACTGAACAAAGATCTTCCCATCTTTCCACAGTCTTGAATTGTATTAATTCGAAAGCTGGTCCCTCAAGCCTGGTTTTTACTATGCTGAGGAAAAGTTTTTGCTCGTCAGGTTTCACTGACTTGAACAAAATATCTCCACACGCTAAAAACTTCCCTAGATTTTCCGACTTTCCATCGAAAGTGGGGACAATATTAATGATATCCTTAAAATTCATTTTATATTCTGTCATTTCCGAAATGTCAGAGACTAAATGAAAAGGCAAAACCTCGAATAAACTAACTTTAAGTTTTTGATTGCGGGTAGTAATTGTGAAGTCGTGAAGTGTATCGAGAGACGAGAGAAAACAAAGAGTTTAATTTGGGGTTCGGGTAGAAGTCAAGATAAATAACTTTAATAATCACTTGTGCTGTTATTTTAAAAAAAAATTCAATTGAATTGAACACTTTAATTAGGTCAATAGATAAAAAAAATTGATTTCGCTTTAATATACTATACATAAATCTTTTCGATTTTAATAAAAATAGTAAATAATAAAAAGAATTTACTTGTTTTGTGGTTGCTGTTGAGGGTTGTTGTAGTTGCTGTTAAAGTTGTTGATGTTAAAGTTGTTGAAGTTGATTTTTTTCTGCTGATGTTGGTGTTGATGTAGTTGCTGCTGCTGATTTTTCACTTGCCAGGCAGGCTTCACGCCCTATAGTTGCCAATTACGACCTGGTCTTTTCACTGCCTAATTTTTGCCTCCGGCGTCCGCTTGGGAATTCGCCAGGTCTTATGTTTATAGGGCTTTTTTTTCACAACACAAATCACTTAATGGTGTTTTTTTTTTCTCACCACACACAAAAAAAACTACCTTCTGGTGTTTAGCCCCAGTACGCATCAAGAGTCAACGAAATAGACCTCTTGTGTTTTGGTAGGGATAATAACTATCCTGGGATAAATTTACTAATCCCACCGCTGCCACCAATGTTACGTTCTGCCGTGCTTCAAAAGGAAGAGCAGGTGACGGAGAGTCGAAACAAAAGATAATACTTTGTTTAAATTCTTTTTATTTGAATATATTTGAATGTAGTAGAAGGCCCGCTGTCTCAATGCATTTGGCTGCAACCTTTACTATATAAACTCAAATTTCAACTCTGCCCTTCTTCCCATTCGCTTCTCTATTTATTGGTTTTTATTCATTACTATTACTTAGCTAGCCGTTTACCATCGTCAGAACCATGTTACCTCATTTAGTTCATCCGAACTAGGCCACACACCATGGTCACAATTCTTCATTGGTCATTACATAGAACACGCTTAAACCTATATGCCGATCGTATGGTGACCCACTCAAGTACTTCTGGGTGTGTCTTCATCGATCGCAGTTTGTAGGTCTCGTATTGCACATTGCACTTGACATACTCTATTGCATAGCAGTTGTCTACTCATCTGTTTTCGTTGCTATAGAGGCGCGCATATGGCTTGAGTCATAGTGATGTGCATACGTTGTTCTACATGACGAAAATGAAAACTATGCCCTGTGGTTGGTGTTTTTCTGAATGAGTTGGTTCTGAATGAATGTTGGAGGTTGGGAATAGTTGTGGTTCTCGGATCACAACATAGCGCTTGAATCTTCGATAGCTAAAAAGCCACAAAGTCACTGTGTTCTTATTTATTTTCCATATGGTTGTGGTTTTGACGCTCTAATTAGAAAATTATGCCATCTATGATTGTATTTGGGGGTAGTGAAGAATGCGTTGGTGGGCGATATCTCTTGGACGATATAGAACTCTCATGCCGCAAACACTTACCGAGCTTGAAGCAAGTGTAAGGTCCAGGGGCGGCAGAACACTATTTTTTTAGGTGGGGAGCATGATAGAATAAAATAAGGTATGGTAGATTTATATATGCATATATGTACATATATATACAATTACTTACTTACTTACTTAGGTGGGCATTACAGTTCGGGGTGAACATGGGCCTCAATCAACATCCTTCTATAACGACTTTGATTTCGGGCGAGCTCTATCCAGTTTCGCACTCCAAGTCGGTTGAGGTCTTCATCCACTTGATTGCGCCACCTAAGACGAGGTCTTCCCCTTCCGCGATTTCCCTGCAATGTGCTTTCGAACACCCGACGAGCCGGAGCGTTTGGGTCCATCCGCTCTACATGGCCCAACCATCGTAGCTTCCCGATGCGTACTCTTCTGGCTATGCCCATGTCGCGGTACAGCTCATACAGCTCGTTGTTGTATCTTCTTCTCCACACATTGTCTTCGCATACGGGACCAAAGATCATTCGGAGAATTTTTCTTTCGAAACGACCAAGGGTTTCCTCGTCCGCTTTCGATAAAGTCCATGCTTCCGCGCCGTAAAGCAGGACTGGGATGATCAAGGTCTTATACAAGGTTACCTTGGTTTTTCTGGAGAGGGTTTTGTTTTTCAATTGCCTTCTTAACCCAAAGAAGCAACGGTTGGCAAGAGTTATTCTCCGTTTGATCTCCGCACTGATGTTGTTGTCCGTGTCTACAGCGGATCCTAGGTAGACGAAGTCCTGTACTACCTCGAAGTTATGTCTGTCTATTGTGATGATTTGTCCAATTCGTCGATGTTCTGTGTCCCTGTTTGATGACAGCATAAACTTCGTTTTTCCCTCATTTCATTAACCATCAAACGTCAAACCCATTTTTGCCGCTTCTGTTTCAATACTCGCAAAAGCACCTATGACATCACGCTTTTTTCTTCCCATTACGTCAATATCGTCTGCATATGTTGACGTTGGAGTTTCTTACAAATCCTTTCAAGGATGATGTTCGGCATCAAGGCCATCTGCACCTGCAGTCTTATTTGATTTAAATTTGCATATGGCAAGTTAAACTTCCTCTAGGTTGGGAGGACGGCATTCTTGATCATCGGCCAAGCTGAATGGGGCAATCTGTCTGACAGCGGAATTTGTGTCCTCATCACCATTAAGCAGTCTGCAGAAGTGATCTTTCCAGATCCTCAGTAACGACTCTGACTCTACAACTATTTTTCCCTGCTGGTCTTTACAGGCAGGTTTGTCACCCTGGCAGGATCTTTTTACCTTTTCGTAAAACTTGTTCTCGGTCATGGCACCTCTCTATTTCCTCAAACGAGCGCTTCTCATGGTGCTTCTTTTTCTTTTTGAGAATCCGGTGTTCCTCCCTTCTTTTCTCCTTAAAGGTCTCGTTATACTCATCGTAAAAGCAGCCCTCGTTCGTTTTTGCATAAGCATTTGCCGTGCTCTTTGCTTGGCTGCATTTGCCTGCCTGCATTCTTCATCGAACCATGGGTTTCGTTATGGTGGCCCACTGAAACACAGAACCTCAGAGGCAGCGATTCTGATGGCTTCTTGGCATTGCTGCCACTGGTCTGCAATGCTTAGTGCTGACGGCATGGGATTCAAGGATATTTGAAGGGATGCTCGACTGGAAAAGGCATTGGCAATCTCTTGCGATTGTAGCTTTCCGACGTCATATCTCTTCACAGCGTTAGTTCGTGCTGGTCGTGAACAAGACATCCTCATTCGTACCTTGGCTACAACAAGGTAGTGGTCCGAGTCAAAGTTGGCCCCTCGGAAAGTTCGGACATCTAGCACACTGGAAGAGTGCCTTGCGTCGATCGCAACATGGTCAATTTGGTTGACGGTTAATTGATCTGGGGATCGCCATGTACCTTTATGAATTTTGAGATGCGGGAAGCGTGTACTACAACAAGATTTAGCCTCGCAGCAAAATCGATTAGCCTTAGTCCGTTTTCGGAGGCTTTGTCGCGGAGGCTATGCTAACCGATTGTATTTCCAAAGATGTCCTCCTTCCCTAGTTTTGCGTTGAAATCGCCAAGAACGATTTTCACGTCGTGTCTAGGGCAAAGCTCATATTTTTCTTCGAGGAGCTCGTAGAAACAGACTTTGGAATTGTCGTCTTTCTCTTCTGTGGGGGCATGGGCGCATATTAGGCTTATGTTGGCGAATTTAGCCCTGATGCGGATGGTCATTAAACGCTCATTAACTGGATTTCGGCTAATCACCTTATCCCTGAGTCTTCCTCTAATGACAAATCCGCAATAAAATATAAAATATACATATATAAGAATATTCCGTGAAACGTACGTTTTATTATACATATTTTTAAAAAAGAATGACTAAAATCAAGGAGAAGAAAAAGGATAAGAAATAATGCATAACGTTGAGTCTATAACCAATAAATAAATGAATCAAATCACTTAGTCAGTCTCAATCATGCAAAAATTTGTATAACAATATTCATAATTTCATAACATTTTTTTTTGCCTCATTTAACTAAAAAAAAAATTGGTGTATTTCCAAGGCCAGAAGGTGGGGTGCACCCCATGCTCAGAAAAGTTAGGTGGGGTCTATACCCCACCCACCCCATATCTTCTGCCGTCCCTGGTAAGGTCCTTTTTATCAGTAGCGAATCGAACGTTCGATTGGAAGCGAATGTTTTTGCGAGCTTCTTTTATAGCGGTATTATTGGTTGTAGAAACAAAAACTTTGTAGAAAACTTTTTTTTTCGTTTAAGGTATGTCAGATAAGAGAATAGAGGTATTGGTTCTGTGAATGGTTTTTTTTTTCGTCTACCAGGTTATGTAAGACATTAAATGAAGTAAAACATTTAATAAATAATATTAAAGAACAAGTAACTAAAAAATGAAGCAAAAATAAATAAAAATAAACAAAGTAAATTAACGAAACATAAAATAAACTTCTATAACAATTATCACATATCACAAATTAAAACCCTCTACTGCACAAGCAGCCATATATGGCTTTTGTACTTTAAATGTTGATTACAGCGATTACACAGCTGCGACTGGAAAAGTACCGTTATTGTAGCTTAGAATAGGTATTTCTTTATATATATATGTGCATTTGGTTTTCTCTTTCTTTGCGCAATCGCCAAAAACCGCAGTCAAGTTGTACAGTGCGCGAGTTAAGTTGGTTGCCGCGACTTTCCGTTAAAAAAACAAAAGTTACTTTGTGCTACTTGGATTATTTATTCAGACTCAAATTTAAAATGGAAATGACAAGCTTTTATAGGTAACAAAAATGAATGCAAAGGAAATACAAATAAATAATAAGTTCAATAAAGGGTGTTGAATTGCATTACTGCTGGTTGACCGTTGATGGGAATATGCTGACTATGCTGACGGTTGTAGTTGATGGCTAGGGTCAGTGGGACTCGTGTGTAGACTCGTGTGTAGCTGATGGGAAAATGCTGACAGGTAACTGGTCGATGACCGGAGTCGATTGCACTCGTGTGTTGGCTATTGGATATGGTTTGTGTGGCCACATAACTCCTCCCCCCCTGGAGTTAGCTTACGGGTGAAGAGGCTGTAAGCGTCTTTTGCCGGGGCTAACATTATGTTGAATGCAGGAGCTGGTATTTGCTGATCGCTAGTATCGATATTGTAGGATGATGACGTCTTCGATTGGTTGGTAGTTTTCATATGGTATACAGTCAAACCTGGATAAGCGAGAGTTCAAGGGAGCACAATCTCATTCTCGCTTATAGAGGTTTCTCACTAACCCGAGTTTCTCGCTTATTAAGGTACATGGGTAGCGGTTCTCACTTATAGAGGTACGCAGCAATAACAAGCGACAGCAAGAACGATTGTAGTTAATATTTAATAATGATAAAATTACATAAACACAGGGACACGTGTCCATTCGAAAAGAATGCGATAAAATAATAAAAAATTTTTAGTTCCACGAAATAGAATGGGTACAATATTGACGAGAAAACAATACAAAAACAATGGTTAAGTAGCAGTCTCACTTACGGAGGTCAATGAGGGAAAAACGACTCTCTCTTACAGAGGTTTCTGTTTCTCGCTAATAGAGGTTCTGGGAGCTTAAAATATCGGGTCCTGGCTATTACTCTCACTTATAGAGTTTTCTCACTTATCCAGTTCTCACTTATCCAGGTTCGACTGTATTATCATAACAAATACTCCAATCACAGTTATAGTTGAAAGGACGGTGTAATTGATGACAATTTTCTGCTGGGTACTTCTTTGGAGATAGTGGATTGCTTCTTTGTTCTCGAAGTGATAGTTTTTTAGCGTCTGTAGATTAATGTTCTGCATCGGTGACGTATAGACATTGTTGAATGAAGTTGGGTAAATGTGCGCTTCTTCGTAGAAGAGGTTGTTCGTATTCTCGTACGTAATTTGGTTGACTTCAATGCTGCAGTTCAGGAAATTGATCAGAAATGTACCTTGGAGATATTGTTTTTCAGGGCCGCATGTTTATTTGATTTCTGTCTCGGGACTGTTCAGGAACAAAATGTAGTTTGGTTCTGGTTGGAAAATTTGGTGTTCATCTTCTACATCTAGGGTCTTACAGTGTGCTGGTCTGTTTGCGATCAAGTTGGCAATGCAGCTTGTTTCGATGACATCTTGGGTTGTTTTTGCTTTGCAGTAGAACACGTTTTCTATTTTTTCGCATTTTTTATCAAAATATTGAATTTTATTGTTGTTGAGGATGCAAAAGGGTTTAGTGGAAAGTAGTTTGTTTTTTATTGGAATAGGTATCAGGTGGAAAAAGGAGTAGGTATGTTTCATTCTTAAGGATGGGAATTTGGATGTTAAAGATTATATTTGAGTGATTATAATATGCCTGAAGTTCCAACAACTCATAGATGTGTTCGTCTGATTTAATATCAACTGATTGATTTCGTAAAGAATGGTATATAAAAGTTAATTCGTCGTTGCTAAGAATCTGTTTTGAAATAATATTTAGTTTAGCAAGGATTATGGATTCTGCTATATTAGCCAAATGGTTGCTCAATAGTTCTATGTTAAAATTGATCTGATTTAAATATTGAATATATCTGATTGAGTTTTCTTCTGTTCTGATTTTGTTTCCTAGCATTTTTTGGGTTTTAACTAAGTAGTTCTTTATAAGTTTTTGCTGGTCATTTATGTGGTTTGTAATATTTTCGAACCTGTTAATCATTTCTTTGTTGAGCCTATCTTGATGACTTCCTTGTTCTTCAAAATGATCCTGTCTTTGAGTTAGTTCTTCAATTTTCCTATTAATATTTAGAGCATCGTCGGCGTCCATGTTTCCAGTTATGCTTTTCACAACTGTTCCTAGACCATTTATTAGTCCTCTCTTTCGTCTTAAGTTGGGTGTCAAAGTTTGAAGTTTGTTTTGTAGTTGTCTGTATTTAATTTGTATTACCTTGAGAGTGTCGCTAAACCCGTCAATGGTTTTGAAGACCTCTAATGAGTTACCTATTGTTTTAATGTTTTCCTCGTATTTCTGAAGTTGAACTATATGTATTAAGTTTTTGTACGTCTGTATTGTCCTTGCAGTTCCTAGTTTTATTGTTAAAAGTCCGTGGTTGTTAGTCAGGTCTTGTATTTCCATTTTCTGTCCTGTTGTTGTCTGTGTTAGGATTGTTACTGCTAACCTGAAATTTACGTTTTCTTTTAATTTTAGATTTGTGTAGTTTCTGATTGTTAGTTGTAAGAACTGTAACTAGTCTATTATTTTTGGTTCTGTGTTTACTAAATCTTGGAGTGAGTTTGTTTCTTCTGTTTTCTTTCCTATATATGAATGATCCTGACTTAATAGTTTTTGGTTTTTGCCTATTTTGGTTTAATTTTTCTATATTTTTTATTACTTGTTCTCTTGATTTACCCCTGATGGAGGGGAATAATTCTGCCTGAAATTCGTTAAGCTTATTGAGGTAGTCATGAACATTATTGTATTTTATATTTTTAAACTTATAAGTTCTTCCATAAAATAGTTCATAGGGGGTCAACTTTGTTGTAGAATGAATGGAGTTGTTGTATGTTATAAGTGTTTCATTAAGTATGTCGTCATGGTGTCTTTCTCTATGTTTTGCAAAAATAATCCTATATATTTCCGTTAACGTTGAATGGAGCCTTTCAACTGGGGAATTACTGCTTGATTGTTGTAATGATGTTATGTGCTGAGTTATGTTGTATTGATCGACAAAATCTTTAAAAACTGTAGAAGTAAATTCGGCTCCTTGTTCTGAAATTAATTTTGCTGGGATGCCGTGTAGGCTCATAAAATGAAGAAGAGATTTTATTATTGTTAAGCTATTTCTGGCTGGAATTGTGTAAGCAGCTGCGAATTTAGAGAGTTTATCTATGATGGTGAGAATTTTTTGATTATTGATACTATAAATATCGATGTGAACAATATCTAAGGGTTTTTCGGGGTTTTCTGGTATTTGATATTCTACTTTTTGGGGTTTCCTATCGTATTTTAGAATTTGGCAAGGCTCACAGTTGTTGATAATTTTGGTTATTTTGTTTTTCATAAATGGGAAGAAAAATTTGCGCTTGAGGTGTGCATTGGTTTCGTTTATGCCCCTGTGGTTATTTTTTATGTGGTAATCATTAATTAATTTGTCTTGATTGTCGTCTTCGAGTATGTCTTTTAGTATTTCTGTGCAACGTATTATTTTAAAGGCTTTGTTGTTGGAGAAATATTTTGAGTATACACTTTGGACGAGTTTAAATATTTCGTCTTCTGTGTATATAGCACAATATTTATTTGGAGGCATAAAATTTTTAAAAATGTTAATTATATCGTTTTCGCTAAAGTGTTGTTTTGTAATGGTTCGTCTTTGTTTGTTTTTAAATAACATCTTTAAGTCTATTGGTCTGTCGTGTTCGTTTCTTTTTAGTATAAGCTGTATGTTAAATTCGTTTAGTGGGCGTTCTGAAATGTATATGTGGTCGTCTAAATTTTCAATGGCTGAGTGAATTGTTGAACCGCTAGAACCAGGGTCAAGATTATTTCTTTCGTTAACGTTTATCTCTATTTTGTTATTTGTATCTTCGGTTTTTATTCTACTTAGGGCATCAGCGTTTAGATTAAGTTGGCCTTTTTATAGACGATTTCATAGTCAAATTCTTCTAGTTTTAAACGCCATCTTACTAGTTTGGAGTTAGGATCTTTAAGATTCATCATCCATTGTAGTGGTTTATGATCAGTAACTATCTTAAATTTATGACCAAACAAGTAAGGTCGAAAATACTTTGTCGCCCAAACAATCGCCAAAAGTTCCTTCTCTATTGTCGAGTAGTTTACTTCTGTGTCTGTTAATGTTCTGCTAGCAAAACATATTGGCTTGTCACTACCTATGGTGCCTTGGGATAGGACTGCACCTATCGCGAAATTGCTGGCATCGGTGGTGAGGACAAAGGGTCGAGAAAAGTCGGGGTATTGTAGTATAGGATCATTGATCAATAGATCTTTACACATTTCAAAAGCCATAACGTACCTTTGGTTAAGGTTTATTGTTTTACCTTTTTTGAGACATTCTGTAAGAGGTTTAGTGATCTTCGCAAAATCTTTAATGAATTTGCGGTAGTAGCCTAAAAGCCCTAAAAACGACTTAATCTCTTTCTGGGTTCTTGGGATTGGAAAATTTTTTACTGCTGCAATTTTATCTGGGTTGGGTTTTACCCCGTCCCTTCCAATAATATGACCAAGAAAAGCTGTTTCTTTATGAAGAAATTCTGTTTTTTCTAATTGGACTTTAAAGTTAAATTCTCGAAGTCGTGAAAAGACTTTGTTTAGGTTTTCGATATGTTCCTGGAGGGAAGTGGAGAAGATGACTATATCATCTAAATACACCAAACATATTTTGTCAATAAGGCCATTAAGTACGTGGTCCATGACGCGTTGAAACGTTGATGGCGCGTTTTTTAGCCCGAATGGCATTCTTACGAATTCGAAATGTCCACTGTAGTGTAATAACATTCATTCGAAAAGAGCCACAACCAAAATACGAGATACAAACAAAAAGCACGTTTTCATTGATACTTAATATCATAGTAAAACGATGTACACAATTTTGTTGTCCCCTTTGGCCAACAAAAGCTAAGTTCAAAGACATCGTTTTGACTACGTTGCTTTGTGAGTGGCACTGAATGTATTTTGTTACACTACTCCCGAATGCAAGTTTGTCAACATTAGAAATGAGACGACTGCCCCAATAAGTTACTTATGAAAAGCAGAATGCTGATGCATTCTTATTTGCAATATAGTTCGTAAGAGGGGATAGCCCAAATAGATGTGTAATATAATTTAGGTATAAATAGCTGTAAGAAAATGTAAATAAAATCAATTCCATTCCTTACACTGAGTGTGAATTCATTATTAAACTGCGGCTCTCTAGCCATCAACTTGAAGCGAGCTGCGCTTATACAGCAAGTAGGGAAAGTTAACAGTTAGAACATTACATGGCGATCCTGCCAACTTGTTGGGCTATATTTTAATTTAACAACAAGACGCGGACCAAAATCCCTTTCAATGAACATATTTAATATATGTATACTTGCATATATCTGCACTAGCATTTAAAGATCTTCCAAAAGTCAGTAAGTGTATCTAACGTTTACCTCACCGGCCATCCACTTTCTATCTTAGATGAGCTACTCACATCAAGAGCTTGATGATCTTTTTGAGGATCTCAACGCACCACCAACAGTAGAAGAATATATTCCTTTGATACAAGAAGACCAAGACAGTATTCCAGAATATATACCAACTCCGAAGACAGCAGGACCAAAACCTCTTACAATAGAGGAATACCTCAAAAGAAATAAATCCATCAGAACGCCATCATCATCTAAAACGTCCAAAGTAGAAGCACCAAAAAGAACAAGAAGACCGAGAGCCGGGAAAGCAGTAAAGGCACGACAGATGCGAGCAGAATTACATAGAATAACTGCTATTACGACTGACAAATCTTCAAAAAACAAATTGATCGAGGAATTAAGAAAATGGGGCAAACACAATCAAAGGAGGTGATTAACAACAACCTGAGTAGCAGCCAGCAGATTCTAAGCAGTTCAAATATAAACAATATAACTCTAGTAATACTTATCATTTTATTAGTAGCGAAAATTTATTCTTACTATAAGAAATATGTAAGAAAACAAATCATAAGAAATAGAATAAATAATGTCTAAGAAAAAATAAAAAATAAAAAAATTTATAAAATACTTTTGAAGTCATTTCTGTTATGGATAGTATAAAAAGCATTTACAAGATATTAGTTAATTTAAAAAAAAGTCCAAACAGAGAATATTCACAAGAATACATTGACAAAACAAAGAAAGAAATTGACGATATATGGAAAGAAATACTTATAGAAATAACAGATGAAACAGAAATAGAAGAAATATCAGTAAACTTCAAAGAAATAGAAAAACGAATTTTAGAATTACTTAAGCCAAAAACAAAAAAAATTGATCCTGAAAAAATGGCAGAATTTAATATGTTAACAGCTACAAAGTTTATTACAGAATTTAACGGTGAATCGAAGAATCTTTCAAATTTTTTTGGACTTATTGAATTCTATCATGATACTTTAGGTGGAGAAAGTGAAAAGAAAAAATTAATTAAATTTGTTATAGCAACTAAAGTAACTGACAAAGCAAAAAATAGGCTTCTGACTCTAGACAAAGAACCTGACAATTTTTTAGATTTAAAGAAAGTTTTAACAGATATTTACAAAACAAAAATAAACCCATTGAAACTACATAATGATTTAGCAAGACAGCATCAGGGAACACAAGAAGTTAACAAATTTGCAGAGCGAATAGAAGTATTAATTTCACAATTAAATGAGATTCAGATAGCTGAACAGGGTGAAGCCAATAAAAGAATTATAATAAAGTTAAATGACCAACTAGGATTAAATGTTAGACAGAACAATAACAACAATTATAACAATGGTTATGAAAGGAACAAAAATAACAATAGAGGTAAAGGCATTGCAAGGGGATACCACAATAGTAACACTAGGTCGAAAAACTTAGAGATCCCCGGGCAACAGAATCGGGGATATCAAAGAAGGTTCTAAATTTCTATGGGGAATACGACACAAATTTCGTTAACATAAGGATAAAACATTTAAACAAAACTTTTAAATTTTTAATTGACACGGGTGCTGATATTTCAGTTTGTAAAGAGTTTCTTGTTAAAGATTAAAATGAATATTCGTCATGTCAAATAAATGGCATAACAAATAAAACGATATTTTCGAAAGGTATAACAGAACTAGAACTCATGCTTGGAGAAACAAATATAAAACATCAATTCCACGTGGTTAGTGAGGAAATAAATATATCAACAGATGCAATACTAGGTAGAGACTTTTTATTACAATATAACTGTAAGATTGATTATGAAACATGTGTACTAATAATTCCATTAGATGGGGAAGAAATGGTTTTACCAATGAATATGAATACAAGAGACATTAAAAATGATATTAAAATTCCAGCAAGAACAGAGATAATTCATAAAGTCGATTTAGACGTAAAAGAAGATAGCGTAATACATGGAAAAGAAATAAAAAAGGGAGTATTTTTAGCAAATTCATTAATACCAGCAATAGGAATCAAACACGTGAAAATACTAAATACAACTGATTCAGAAGTAACGCTTAAACATATCTCATTAGGAATAGAACCAATCTCGAGTTATGAAATATTACAATTTAAAAATAGTTTAGTAGATGAAGATCGATTTAAGAAAATAGAAAAAGAAATAAAAGTAGATAGTTTAGATGACAACGCTAAGACAGAAATACTTAAATTATGCAAGCAATTTCAAAATATATTTCACTTAGAAAATGAAATACTAACAAAAAATAATTTTTATGAACAGAAAATAACAACTATAGATAAAACACCAGTATACATAAAAAATTACAGACTTCCGCATGCTAATTTGAATGAAATCAAAAACCAAGTTGAAAAATTGATAGATGAAGATATAGTTGAACCATCTATAAGTCCTTATAATTCACCTTTGTTAATAGTTCCAAAAAAGGACAAAGAAGGTAACAAAAAATGGAGATTAGTAGTTGATTTTAGGTCTTTGAACAAAAAAGTAGTTGATGATAAATTCCCACTAACTCGTTTGGAAGACGTATTAGATAAATTAGGAAAAGCGAAATATTTCTCAACTTTAGATATGACAAGTTCATTTCACCAAATTCCATTACATCCGAAATCCAGACCATTGACAGCATTTTCTACGGACACTGGTCACTTTCAATTCAAAAGATTACCTTTTGGATTAAAAATTTCAACAAATAGCTTTCAGAGAATGTTATCAATTGCACTTAGTGGACTGCAAGCATCTGCATTTCTATACGTAGATGATATAATAATTTTTGGATCAAATCTTAGAGAGCATAATAACAATCTAACAGAAGTTTTTAAAAGGTTACGTAAATATAATTTAAAACTTAACCCAAGCAAATGTAATTTTCTACGTCCAGAAGTAGTTTATCTTGGACATTTAATAACTGCAAAAGGTGTAACTACAGACCCAGATAAATACAATGTTATTAAAGAATATCCTAAACCAGATAATGTAGATGAAGTTCGAAGATTCGTAGCTTTCTGTAATTACCATAGACGTTTCATACAAAATTTTGCAGAAATTGCAAAACCACTAAACCAATTATTAAAGAAAAATCAAATTTTTAGCTGGACACAAAATTGTCAAATTGCTTTTGAAACACTTAAATTAAAACTAATGTCACCATCAATCCTATCTTACCCAAATTTTTCAAAACCATTTATACTAACAACAGATGCATCAAACTATGCTTTAGGAGCGATTTTATCTCAAGGAGAAGTAGGCGATGATAAGCCCATTTTATATGCCAGTAAAGCATTAAACAAACACGAACTAAATAAATCAGTAATAGAGAAAGAATTACTTGGTATACATTGGGGAATTAATCATTTCAGACCTTATCTGTATGGAAGAAGATTTATTGTGTACACAGATCATAGACCATTAGTTAGTTTATTTACACATAAGAACCCTTCATCTAAGTTGACTAGAATTAGAGTAGATTTAATGGATTACGATTTTGACATAGTTTTTAAGCAAGGAAAGATGAATACGAATGCTGATGCATTATCCAGAATAAAAATAAGTTCAGAAGAATTAAAAGAGATGATACCAAAATTAAGCATAAATGTCCTAACTAGAGCAATGAAGCTGAGAAATATACAAAACATTAGTGAAAAAGAAGAAAATCCGGAAACTGTGCCACCAGTGGAGACTGATCACCTTCACATATGGGAATGCATATCAATTTCAGACACTAGGAATATTAAGAAGTTGCAACTTGAGAATATAAAAAATTTAATGGGTACCCAAAAAGAAAGAATATATGCAGTCAAATATAAAATACATGTTGGATACAGTGATAAATCATTATCAGATTTAAAATTGATTCTGAGGAAATTGTTGTCCTATGCAAAGCATGTGAAGTTAGAAAAGCTAGCGTTAGCAATGAATAATGAAATATTTGAAACAATATCAGTGCACAAATTTAAGAAGATATTTAATGAACTGCAGAAAAATAAAAAAGAAAATTGTCTAGACATTATATTATACAATGCACCAAAAAGAGTGCATGATATAAAAGAAATGAATGAAATAATAAAAAGGTATCATGATGATAAATTAGGAGGACATATAGGTATAAGAAGATGTATAGCAAAGCTTAAGCAGAAATATGTATGGAAGAATATGAATAAGATGGTTATAAATTATATAAATAAGTGCAGAATTTGTAATGAGGTTAAAATAACAAAATATACAAAAGAACAATTCACAAAAACAGAGACACCAAATACATCATTTGAAACAATAACAATAGATACAGTAGGACCACTCAGACCATCAAATGGATACAGGTATATTCTGACAATTCAATGTGAGCTTACAAAATTCATTGAAGCATTTCCATTAGTTAGAAAAGATGCCGTTTCAGTAGCAAAGACTATAGTAGAAAAATTCATTTTAAAATATGGTTGTTTTAGGAAATTAAAAACAGATAAAGGCACAGAATTCACAAATGAACTATTAGTAAACATATGCAAATTATTAAAAATAGAAAAGGCTACATCTACGCCATTTCACCATGAAACTTTAGGCTCAATAGAAAGAAACCATAGAGTTCTGAACGACTATTTAATGACTATGAACGGAAAAGACGAATGGGAAGAGTTACTACCATACTACACCTACACATACAATACTACACCACACAGTACTACAAATTATGCACCATTTGAATTAGTATATGGAAAATTATGTACTTTACCTTGTGAAATCATTAAAAATAAACAGAGCATTTATAACTTGGATAATTATGTTAATGAATTTAAAATAAAGTTAAAGTATGCACATAATAGAGCTAAGGAAAATTTAGAATTAAATAAAACTAAAATATGTAACAATCAATTAAATGTAAAAGCATCAAATTTCGAAATAGGAGATTTTGTCTATATAAAAGTAGGAAATAAAAGAAAACTAGATAAACCCTTCAAAGGTCCATATAAAATCATTGCACAAAATGGTCCAAATAGTATTATAAGCATTGAAAACAAAAACAAAGAAGTACACAATAACAATTTAATTAAAGCCAGAAATACAAACTAACAATAAGTATCAATAAATAACACAAACCTAAATCCATATATATGTACATACAAAAAAAAAAAAAACCGAATAATATTTATTTAAATTTTAGAAATTTAAATAAATATCATTTTTTAAAGGGGAGGGATGTAGTGTAATAACATTCATTCGAAAAGAGCCACAACCAAAATACGAGATACAAACAAAAAGCACGTTTTCATTGATACTTAATATCATAGTAAAACGATGTACACAATTTTGTTGTCCCCTTTGGCCAACAAAAGCTAAGTTCAAAGACATCGTTTTGACTACGTTGCTTTGTGAGTGGCACTGAATGTATTTTGTTACACTACTCCCGAATGCAAGTTTGTCAACATTAGAAATGAGACGACTGCCCCAATAAGTTACTTATGAAAAGCAGAATGCTGATGCATTCTTATTTGCAATATAGTTCGTAAGAGGGGATAGCCCAAATAGATGTGTAATATAATTTAGGTATAAATAGCTGTAAGAAAATGTAAATAAAATCAATTCCATTCCTTACACTGAGTGTGAATTCATTATTAAACTGCGGCTCTCTAGCCATCAACTTGAAGCGAGCTGCGCTTATACAGCAAGTAGGGAAAGTTAACAGTTAGAACTTTACAACGGTAATGCAGTTTTAGGTATATCTTTTGGGTTCATCTCTATCTGATGAAAACCACTCGCTAGATCTAAGGTAGAAAAATACATACATTTCCCTAACTTGTCTAGAATCTCCGTTATATTTGGCAGTGGGTACTTGTCACTTATAGTTTTTTCGTTGAGACGACGAAAGTCAATGACGAGACGCCACTTTTTTGTTGGTATGTCTTTTCCTTTTGGGACTACCCATACTGGGGAGCTCCAAGAGTTATATGTTTGTTCCGAACGAAATAAAAGATGTGGTGGATGTGGTGTGTATCTATAGACTAACTTTATTTTTCTTAAAAAGTATCATGAATACCTTTGCGTTGCATCTCGATCATGAAGGCAAATCATGATTGTGAAAACAAACACCGACATGCGACAGCACAGAATGCTGACGTAGTGTCTGTTCCCACAAATGCATGCTAACATGATCGGATGCAAGGCATTACATTCCTTCTAAGAATGCAAGATAGCAATTGATCTTGCATTCTAAGAAAAATTGTAAGGTGGGAAGGAGCTTCCTGTTACTCCTCCCTCCCTACTTTCAACAGTCTCTGTTGAAATTGTTGTGGGTATTACATTTAGTTGGATATTTTCTTTTTCTTTTACAATTCTGTTTTTCTTAAGTAAGGTGAAAACAATAATTGCTATAAAAATAATTGCAATTAATGATAGAATATTTAATGAATGATTAACAATTTGCATCGTTTTAACATACTTGATTTCTTTTATATTTGTAAAATTTTCTTGTTTTAAATTTTTCAACAATAAGATCCCTTCATTAAAAGTTATATTTTCACTTTTATAATTATTTGGCAAGGTTAACAATTCTTTGAAAGTATAAAATTCGTTTGAAAACTTAATATTATTGATTTGAATAAAACAATTTGAAAATCTTATTAGATTATTCTTATAAACAGTGTAATCTATATCGTTACAGTTTTGAATTATTGAAGCATTTTTCATATTTTTTAAAATTAATAAATCGTCATTAATAACATCAATTTCTTCTTCATCCATTTTTTCTACAGCACAGAACTTATTTGTGTGAAATATATTTTTGATACATTTGTTCTTTGTTTCTTCCAGTTTAGATTCGTATAATAATATTTCTTGATTATATTCATATATTTTACTGTTGTCTGTTATGAAAACTTTTTTATCTAATACAATTTGGGTCTGAATTTGGAACTGGTTGAACGTATATTTTGTAATATTTTTTCTCTGAAAATGTTGGTATGGAAACAATAAAAATAATAAATCTATTTTTATAAATTACTGAGCTGCGGAGATATTTAAGCGTTTCTTGGTTTATGTTATTGTCAATTATTTCTTTTTCAGACAGCAAATCTCTTCCTAAGACTTCTAGCCGACTAAGCATTATGTTTTCTTTGATTTTCTCTACTTGCGTTCTAATGAGATTCATATTGCTTTCAATTTGGAGTTTCTCAATTAATTTTAGGTGTTCTAATTTGATATCGTTGAATTCTTTGGTTAAATTGTTATACAAATACGATGTTACATTTTGATTAATGTTAAGCTGGCTTATAATACTTCCTAGTTCTAAATGAAACTGTTCGTTTAATCTAACCTGTTTATTACTTTGCTCGATGAGATTTCTATTATTAAAATCTATATTTCTTAAATGATTTATAATTTCTTGTCTATCCTCATCATCCATAGTTCCTGCTATAAATTTGAGCCCTGAACCTATAATGTTAAGTGCTCCTCTCTTCTGTCTATTATGGGGAATCAAAGATCTTATTTGGATTTGCAGTTTTCTCAGATTATTTAGAAGAATCGGTGTTATATTTTTTCTTTAAATTTGGATTCAAAACCATCTATAGAGGTTTTGACAATTTCCAACATATAATCGTATTGTTTTAGATCGATATAATGCAAAATTTTATTGGTTTTGTTTATAACTTTTAACGGTTCATCCCTTAGTTTGAGGAAACCGTGTTCTTCTACGATTTTCTCGACGTTAAGGTATGCCTGGCAATTAAAAAACCCGACAATTGCCAAAATGTATGCAATCTTCATATTCTCTCTGAAAGGAAATAAAACAAAGAATAAGTTTCAATTTAAAGTATTGTTTGTTTTATTTTTTTTTGAGTAAGTTCTTCCAGTTTTATTTCTATCGAATTTAATGCTTGGGATTGAATTTTGGTATTTATATTTCCTTTTAACTATTTGTCTATCACGTTTATTTCCTAATTCATCGGTAAAATAAGTTTGTTTTTTTGATTTAACTTTTTTTATTATATATTTTGGTAGGTGTTTGTTGTTATAAAAGCCTAAATTTTTAACTAATTCATGTTCCTTAAAATTTTGCTGTTCTGTTCGGGATTCGTTTATTTTTCCTATTTGTTTTTCCTTAATCTGATTTAATCTTAATTTTAGGTCATCCCACTGCTTTTTATTTAAGGTTGAATGCAAAAGTTCGATTGGTTTAAAATTTGTAGATGAATGGATTGTATTATTATAAATTTCGACTGCTTTGAACACCATATCATTATCGTTTAATGTTTCTTTTCCTGCATTACTAAGTTTGAGTAATCGTATGTCTGCTATTATACGGAGAAATTTGTTTCATGAAACAACTTCGAATTCTTCTTTGTTCTGTCATTCCGTGTCGCAAGTGTTATTATACGATGAAATCCAGTTTCATGAAACTAGTTTCACATTTCTCTTTATCTTTCATTCGCTGTTTTTATTTTTGGGGAAAAATAGTTATCTAGTAGTGCCTGGTTGCTTCAAAATCTCTTCTATTGGCAATTGAAAAACAAAGAAGTTATTATTATTAGTATTATTACTTATTTTTGAACCAAATGAAACAGAATAAACAAATACACGAACAAAGACAAAGAGAATAGTGATGTGTCGGTATCATGAACCGAGTCAAACCGAGTTGAACCCAAACCGAGTTGACTCGGTTTACATTTTTTCAAACCGAAGAAAAAACCGAACCGTCAACCAAATAATTAAAATGAAATGAATGCAAGTAGACCGAGTTAACTTGAACATAATCAAAACTACCCTCCTTTAGTTGCGGTCTGTGCCAAACACAATGCACTTATATAAAGTCCATAGTCGACCGGTAGTAGTATATAAAGCATCAAAGCAAGTGAGTTACTTGCGCAGGCATACAGAAACACACACATCTGTTAAACTAGATGATTTTTTGTTTTTTTATTGTCGTCTGTTAATAGGTAGACGGTTTGAATGTTTTGGGTACATATTGCTATTCGAGTTAGGAATTAATTGTCTGTAAAATATCCAGTCAAGTCAAACCGAGTTGGACTGCGCATTGCGTTAATTTCTTTCTTGTGTGACTTTTTTTTAATTCATTTTGATTAAATCCGGTTATTTTGATTGAAAATTTTGCTTTGTTTCTATTTTTCAAAACATATTATTGAAGGAAAAAGCGCAAATTTATTTTTGTAAACCGAGTTAGCTAACTCGAGTTACAACTCGGGTTAATCAAAATCCAACTCGGGTTAACTCGGTTTGTAAATTTTACGGTTTGGCACATCACTAAAAGAGAAACGTCAAAGCTGTTTCACCAAACCATAGCCCATGCGACACAGGGTAGCTCATTGTCCATCTCTCTTTTTCGAACTTTTGTTCTCTTTTGCACTCATGGTGTTCGAACAGTTTCATGAAACAAATTTCTCCGTATAATAGCAGACTATGTGCTCATTAAGAGTTAAATGAAACCTTTCTATCACGGCGTTTCCTGTGTGTGTATTTGGTGATGTAAAGTGGTGGGCTATGCCTTCTCCATTAAGGAAGTTTTTAATGTATGCAGTGTTAAATTCATTATCTGCGACTATTTTGGATGGCTTTCCTAAACAAGCGAATCTTTGTCTAAGTAAGCTGACTATGGTTATGGAGTTTCTATCTGTAATAGAGTGTATTGAGACATGTCTAGTAAGTTTATCAATACAGGTTAAAAACATATTACCTTTATTTAAAAACCAAATATCTATGTGTACAATTTCGTTAGCTTTGTCTGGAGTTTCTGATACCATTAACTTTGGTTTTATTGGATTGCGATCGAATTTACACATATTGCATATTATGCAGTTATTTATGAACTTCTGTATTTCTAATCTTAAATTTGGAAAATAGATTTCACTTTTTAGTTCTGAATAAGTTTCCTCTATTCCTCTATGATTTTTACTAGCATGAGTTTTTTCTATCAGTTCAAGCAGATGTTCTTTGTTTGTAATATCAGTAATAAAATTCATACATCTTAAGATTTTCATTTTTGGGGAATTTGAAAAATACTTTACAATAGTGCTCTGAAATTTAATAAACATATTATCGTCTTTACAATAAACGCCTAACGTTCCTTTGATTGGTAATAAACCTTGAAGAATGTTTAGGACGTTAGTTTCATTGTATTCTGGTTGTGAAATGACAGATCTTCTCTTTTTTTTGAACAAAATTTTTGTTTTATAAGAAGTCGTATCTGTTTTTTCCAAAATTATTTGATGTTTATATAGATTCAATGGGTTTTCTGTAATAAAAATGTGATCATTCAAATTTTCATACCGCTATGAATTGTTGCGTTATCAGATCCGACGTCGTCGCAAATATCATTTGTATATATATGATTTACTTGCATACGACTTAGAAAATCGGCTACGCAATTTTCTTTGCCTTTAATATACTCAATGTCAAAATCGAAGTCATTAAGCTTAATTTTCCAGCGTTGTAATTTTATATTCGGTTCTTTGAGAGAATTTAGCCATATAAGTGGTCGATGGTCTGTTTGTATCTTAAATTTTCGTCCAAATAAGTAGGGTCTAAAGTATTTGGTTGCCCATACTATGGACAAAAGCTCTTTTTCTATTGTACTGTAGTGTAGTTCATGTTTGTTCAAAGTCCTAGATGCAAAAGCGATAGGATGTTGGTTTTGGGATAAAACGGCTCCTAATGCTGCGTTACTAGCATCAGTAGTTAATGTAAACAGTTTTTTAAAATCGGGATATGTCAATATAGGACAAGTACATATGAGCTCTTTAAGCTTGTTAAAGGAGTCTATGTACTCTTTGTCATGAATGTTAATTTTGACATTTTTCTTTAGGCATTTAGTTAATGGAAGAGCTACCTTAGAGTAGTCCTTTATAAACTTCCGGTAAAACCCGGTTACGCCTAAGAACGATTTTATCTGCTTAACTGTGTGAGGGAGTTTTATATTTTGAATTACTTCTATTTTTGACGGGTTGGGTTTGATACCATCTACAGCAATTATATGACCAAGATATTCTGTTTGACGTTTAAGAAAATTACACTTGTCTATTTGTATTTTAAGTTTAAATTCTTGAAGCCTTTTTAATATTTTATTCAAAGAATCAATATGTTCCTGTAAAGACGTTGAGAAGATGAGTATATCATCGAGATATACGACACAAATTTTATTAATGAAGTCATATAAGACTTCATTCATCATCCGTTGAAAGGATGCAGGTCCATTTTTGACACCGAATGGCATACGAGTAAATTCGTAATGTCCATCTGCTGTTGAAAACGCTGTTTTGTGTCTATCTTTTACGTCTATAGGGATTTGATGAAATCCCTTTGCCAGATCTAGTGTTGAGAAATACTGTGCATTTCCTAGTTTTGAAAGTATTTCTGTTATATCAGGCATTGGGAATATTTCATCAACTGTATTTGCGTTAAGCTTCCTATAGTCGATTACGATGCGATATTTTTGTAGACCTGAATTATCAGATTTTTTTGGAACGATCCAAATTGGGGCGTTGTATGGACTATTTGATTTAGTGATATTTCCCGAATGAAGCATTTCTGTTATTTGCTTATTTACTTCGTCTTTGTGCGCTTCAGGATATCTATATGCTTTGGAAAATATAGGAATATCGTTTTTAGTTGGTATCTTATGCGAATATCCAACCATTGGAGACAATTTATCATCTTTATTATGAAACACATTTTCGAATTTTTTTATAATTTTGATTAAGCAACCAATTTCTTCATCATTTAAATCGTCAAGTATAAGATTTTGAGTAATATTATCTATATTCGGGCTTTCAAAAACTATTTCTTTTGTTTCTTCCGCTAAAGTGTTTATTTCTTCTACTGAAGGATAATATGGAATATCGAAAATCAAAGGCAAGATTGCATTGTTTGTTACAAGTTTTGAATTCTTAAAATCGATTTTTGCTTGCAATGGATTTAATACATTGCATCCCAAAATACCATCGAAATCAGAATTAAAATTTGTTTCTAGCAATTCTATCATACTGGACGGGTTACAAAATTCCTTAAAAAGAGGAATCTTTATTTTCGAATCGATTGTTATATTTGAGTTCAGAGTTTTTAAAGATAATGGTTTATCTAATGGAGTTCTAAAAGAATTGTGAAACAGTCCTTTTTGTATTAAAGAAGTAGCTGCTCCGGAATCTATCAATAATTTAATTGGCGAAGATTTAGTTCTAACCACTATAAAGGGAAGAGATCTGAGGTGTGTGTCTGAAAATTTACCTCGTTTGCAATATGATCAACTTCCATCATATTGCTATTTCTTGAATTTCTAGAAACATTCGTATTATTTTGACAACTAAACTGTCTGCTATTATTATTATTATTGTGTGTATTACGCCCTAAATGGTTTGTGTTGTTTCGATTTTGTTGCTGTGGATTGTAAACATTTTGACGTGTTGTTGTTGTTTGATTACTTTGCGTATAAGGGTTGTATGGGTTACTATTTTGTGCATTATTATTGTGTGTACTGTTATAGTTTGTGTTATTGTTATTTCTAAAGTTCGAATAACTGTTTCTATAATTGTAACTGTTTCTTAAATTTGAATTACTCTGACCATTATTTCTATTACTATAAGTTTGATTATAATTATTATTATTGTCCTGTCTGGAAAAGTTTTGATTTTGTTTGAGGTTTTGAAAATAATTTTGGTATCCTAAATGTTGGTGACCGATTTCTAGGATAACTTTATAAGCGTCGTTCATTTTTTTTGGATTTCGACTTAGCACGATAGATTTGGTAGGCTCAGGTAAATTATTTTTGAAGGAATCTAGGGCAATTCTATTGTTAGAAGCAATTATTAATTCGTCATTTTGATTATTTAATAAAAGTTTATTATTAATTCTACTTAATAAATAATTAATATTGCTATAAAAGTCTGAACTGTTGGTTTTAACTCGAGCTGTTCTAATTTGGTCAATCAACTTGTCAGTTGACAGCCTTTCTCCGAAATTATCAATCAAAATTTGCTTGACCTGTGTCCACTCACTAACCCTACCATGTTTTTGTAATTCTACCCTAGCTTTTCCTACTATTTTATCCCTAAGAAACCCTGAAATTACCGTCAGGGAGCCTTCATCGAGAGTTGACAAAATTGGTGCTAACGAATCTACCCTGTCCAAGAAATGTATAAGACAACTTTTGTTTCCATCAAACAATGGGATCTTATTTATTAAGTCTAAAAGTACTTTTAATTTATCTACAGCATTGAAGGTTTCCATTGTGATTTGTTGTTACTCACTTGAAGAAGATAGTGCGTTTGTTGATTAGTTTGCAGCCTCTCTTTTGTTGTCTTCTCTGGTAAAGTTTTTTTCCTTCACAGCTTATATGTATGTATGGCTTAGTTGTTTTTTTTTTCTTCACAGTTAATATGTATGTATGGCTTAGTTGTTTTTTTTTTCTTCACAGTTAATATGTATGTATGGCTTAGTTGTTTTTTTTCTTCACAGTTAATATGTATGTATGGCTTAGTTGTTTTTTTTCTTCACAGTTAATATGTATGTATGGCTTAGTTGTTTTTTTTTTCTTCACAGTTAATATGTATGTATGGCTTAGTTGTTTTTTTTTTGATAGTTAGCTACTGTTGTTGAAGGTTTTTATTATTGAGTCTAACTTGGTTAGGTTTTGTTTCATTACTTTTTAACTTGTTTCTTTAGATTAAGTTTTTAATTTTTGTTTTTTCTTGCATTTAAAGGTTTTTCACTTTGAAATACATATGCTTTGTACTTTTGTTAAAAATGGCTACGCTTTTTCGATTTTACCCGAGTGGTTTTTTTTTTTTCCCGACTGCGCCAGTTATATGTTTGTTCCGAACGAAATAAAAGATGTGGTGGATGTGGTGTGTATCTATAGACTAACTTTATTTTTCTTAAAAAGTATCATGAATACCTTTGCGTTGCATCTCGATCATGAAGGCAAATCATGATTGTGAAAACAAACACCGACATGCGACAGCACAGAACGCTGACGTAGTGTCTGTTCCCACAAATGCATGCTAACATGATCGGATGCAAGGCATTACATTCCTTCTAAGAATGCAAGATAGCAATTGATCTTACATTCTAAGAAAAATTGTAAGGTGGGAAGGAGCTTCCTGTTACTCAAGGTGAATGACTTGGTTGGATTATTCCTTGTTTTAGCAAATCTTGAATTTGCTTATGTACTTCCATCTTGTGTATAAACGGGTATCTGTATGATTTTGTGTATATCGGGATATCGTCACTTGTAGGTATGTTATGTTTAACCGCGTTAGTAAATGTAAGCGACTGCCCTGTTGGAAAAAAATATCTTCGAATTGTCTGCAAAGTTTTATTATCTTTTGTTTCTCTTCTGAGTTCAAATGATCAAGCTTTAGTGAATCTATTATATTTGCACTTTTTAAGTTTTTGTCTTGAGAGTGCGAATGTGCTTCGGTAAAATTAACTTCACAAAAATCTTTGTTTGTATATTGGGAAACTTTTATGGGTTGTTCAAGAAAAATGGTTTGTTCTTCGTTTGTTGCATTTGTAATTTCGAGAATAGTGTACCAATCATTTGCTTTATAAATTCCTTCCGAAATGTAAACCTTTGGTCTTATCTCGGTTTGTTTTATGAGGATGTCACCATTTTGGGTGTCGACGGGAAGGCGACACACCATTTTTGAAAGTGGAGGGATAGAATATCGGGAAGATGTAAAGTTAGGCTTGAAAAGGAGAGGTACGACAGAATTTCTTGTAATAAGTATATGTTTTTTCCTTTTTTCTGTTCACTCACTCTTATTATATCTCGGAGGTGTCTTTTGTTTTGTTAACGCACTTTGATGCTTTATTAATTAAAAAATTTTTTTTATTTTGCCCGTACACCGATTGTTATTTTTAATTCGATAAACCTTCGAAAAAAAAATTCACTGATTTTGTTTGATTCTTACGAAAGTATTTTTATTCGATAATCCTTCGAATTTCGCGACTGGTTCTTTTTGCAGAGTACTATTTCGATATTCCTTCGAATTTGTATTTTTTATTGATCTTTGCTCCGTTCCAACTGCGCCAGTTAAGTTGGTTGCCGCGACTTTCCGTAAAAAAAACAAAAGTTACTTTGTGCTACTTGGATTATTTATTCAGACTCAAATTTAAAATGGAAATGACAAGCTTTTATAGGTAACAAAAATGAATGCAAAGGAAATAGGTACAAATAAATAATAAGTTCAATAAAGGGTGTTGAATTGCATTACTGCTGGTTGACCGTTGATGGGAATATGCTGACTATGCTGACGGTTGTAGTTGATGGCTAGGGTCAGTGGGACTCGTGTGTAGACTCGTGTGTAGCTGATGGGAAAATGCTGACAGGTAACTGGTCGATGACCGGAGTCGATTGCACTCGTGTGTTGGCTATTGGATATGGTTTGTGTGGCCACATAACTCGCGCAGTTAAAGTTTAGTGCAAAAATACCAAAATAAATTATAAATTATTATTGCTTACAGAACACCTAGAACGTTGTTATATTTTTTTTTGTAGTGCTTCAACATTGGTAAGTCGAATACAAGTGTACAATTTTCAATTATGTTCGTCAATTTCAAGATCCGACGCGTTTTTGACAACGCCCATATATGGCTCCTTATCCATTTACGACTACTTTTATGGACGCCATATATATGTATGGTTGCTTGTGCATTCAAAAAACATAGATAATCGAGCTTTTGGTTTTTATTTTTTTGCAGTGAAGAAAAAATGATCTCGTCAAATTCTTTTTATGGAAAAGGAAGTTGTGCTGTTCCCCTTGATGGACTACAGAGTGAGGATGAAATCCTCGACTCGGAAGATGAACAGGAGATGGAGTTTACAGAACATATAGAGGTGGTTGAAACCGACGAGAGCGAATATGGCTCTGAGGATGAAAAACCATTATCAACATTGACACATAAGAAGAAGAAAAATATGCGAAAAATATTATGGAAAAACAAGTCTCGTGAACAATTCGAAGAAAGTGATTTTCTTTTTCTAGGGACGAAAGAGTTTCCAGAAGAAATGTTATCTTTAGAGACTCCGGCTGACTTCTTTTCTTTTCTTTTTACCGGAGAACTATTTGATATAATCGTTGAGGAGTCTAATAGAAAAGCATTGCAAGACAACGTAAATAAGCCAGCCAACATTACTCGCTGTGAAATGGAACAGTTTGTGGGAATTTGTTTATTCACATCCCTGATCAAACTACCTTCCTCTAGACGGTATTGGAACCCTCAACTAGGACAAGCTTTTGTTTATGAGACCATGCCATGTCGGCGGTTTGAGGAAATAAAAAAATTTCTCCATTTCGCTGACAACGACAAATTTGTGAGATTTGGCCAACCCGGACACGACAAACTATTCAAAGTCAGGCCACTTCTTAGTAAAATCAGGGAGCGACTTCTTCTTATACCAAAAGAAAAACACCTTGCAGTGGATGAGCAAACAATTCCCACTAAGTGTCGTCATCACCTCAAGCAATATAATCCCAAAAAGCCTCATAAATGGGGTTTCAAGAACCTCGTTTTAAGTGGAGTATCGGGATTCAGCTATGACTTCGACATATTCGCGGGGGAGCAGAGCAATGTCATTCCAGACGATTTTCCAGATTTGGGTGCCAGTGGAAACGTTGTGACCAGGTTGGTATCAACTGTGCCAAGACATGTGAACCACAAAATATACTTCGACAATTGGTTCAACAGCCCAATACTTCAAGCATATTTAAAAAAATCTGGTCTTCTTTCATTGGGAACCGTAAGGTTGAACAGGGTTCCCAACATTAATGTGCCAGCAGAAAAGGAAAGGAAGAATAGAGGACGAGGAAATATGATAGAAAAGATGGCAACCGTTGAAGGTGTCGACGTTTCTTTTGTGTCTTGGTTTGACAATAAAGTTGTCAATATGCTTTCCACATTTGTAGGGGCGAATCCCATAACCAAGAAGAAAAGGTACTCGAGGAAAGAGAAAGCATACATAGAGGTTGACTGCCCAAAAGTAATTGACGAGTATAATAAGTATATGGGTGGGGTTGACCTCCTAGATTCAATGCTCGGTCTTTGTAGAATTGGCATGCGGTCCAAAAAGTGGTATATCAAAATTTTTGTCCACTTTTTGGACTTGTGTGTTGTAAACGCATGGATTTTGTGGCGACAGAAAAGCGATACATATTTAACACTTTTTGATTTTAAGCTGGCTGTAGCAGAACACCTATGCAGAGCAAAAAAGTCTTTGAAAAGAGGGAGACCTGCTTCAAAGTCGACCACTTCAAATACTCCAAAACGGCTACAAATCAATCGCAACACAAATCCTTCAACTCCTTCTGACTCACCTTGTTCTTCAAAGAAAACTTGCAGACGTCAAGAGTTTCCGCTTAATTCTGTTCGCTTGGATAATGTAGGTCACCTTCCTGAATGGCAAAACATTAGACAACAATGCCAAAACGATTGCAAGTACAGGTCTTTCATAATATGTAAAAAGTGTAGACTTAATCTGTGCCTGAACAAGGAAAGAAATTGTTTTGCATCGTTCCATTCTAATTAATGAAGTGTAAGAATTATTTATTATAATGAAGTTAAGCTTTTGTTTTTAATAACTTATTTGTTGAGCATTATATAAAAGAAATCTGTATTGGTGCTAAATCAAAGAACTGAATTCGGTTTTTTTTTTTTTGTTGAAAAATGCGTAACTGCACAAGCAGCCATATATGGCTAAAGTTATTAACTTTTAATAAAATTTGTTTAAACAATTTTTTTTGTTTCATTCTCTTAATTGAACCAAAAGGAAAACAAAAACGACGACAAATAATTTTTTTTCTCATTGGATCATAGTGCGTGCAGTAGAGGGTTAAAAACAGAAAATTATAGATTAAAATTTTAGAACAAACATTGCTCAGCTTTTGACGGCTTCAAACTACACCGTCTGGTTTGGATTGTTAGGCCGGCTTTTGAGAAGACCCTCTCGCTTGGGACGCTTGTCGCTACAATGCACAGTCTGCGCATTACAAGCCGAAAAAGTCGCGGGTAAACGTGCTTCCGTTCATTCCATCACTTTAAAGGGTCTTCTTCTCGTTTTAAGAGTGGTTCCGAGATATACTTGTCGATTTCGACAATGGTCGCCGTTCTCTGGTTGGGATTTGAAATAACAGGTTCAACCCGAGTGTCAAACCTGCCCCAGATTAGATTTTTTTTGCGTTCGTGGTCAAACCTGATGTAGAGGCCTGTGGTATTTCGCATGGTGTTTCTTGAATAGCATCAGAAGTAGGTGCTGGCAATGTCCTCGATTTCAAATTGGTAACGCATCTTTCGTAATGCTAACTGTTTGGAAACCCGAATTTTGTTAGTCTTGGGTCCAAGAAAGTTGCCTGTGCCAGAAAATCGTCTGAAACGCTCTCGATGTCTCTAAACCTGACACTTATGGCACTCCACAGTCTGTTTATGACCTCGGCTAGAGCAGGAATAATTTGGTTTCTGAAAGTATCCAGATGGTCTCGGATTGCCATTATCATAACCATTACTTTGGAAATAGTTAAAAAATTTTCGGCCGACATTTCCTCAGTGATGGCATGGAAAATCTCGAAAATTTTTGTAACTTGCTCCAAAGTATCCCACTCCTCTGTGGATAAACACAACAGGTTTGGATTTTCTATTGCCAGCACGGCAACTACTGCATTCTTCACAGCCAGTATTCTTTCCAGCATTTCATATGTGGAATTCCATCTTGTTATGCAGAATTGTTTAAGTTTCAGCTCAGGAATGTTGAGCTGCCGCTCCATTTCAAAGAGCTTTATTGTTGCCTTGGGGCTTTCTTTGAAGAAACCAACAATGTTCTTCACCTTTACAACTTCTGCCTCTATGGGATTTATAGTGCCAGCATCCCCAAACTTGTGCACCATACAGCATGATAGAGGAAGCAGTGTCACGAAAAATCTGTATCTTTGCGCTATGGTCACCAAACCTACTCCCAATACAACGTCCCCAAACTGAAGAAATATCTCTCTTAGCTTCTGCTAATCCGGTCTTAAATAGGTTTTTTTTTTTTTTTTAATTTATAGGGTGAAGGTGAAAATTACCTTTTCAAGCACGTCGACCTGAAAGATCTTTTGTGCTGTTCCCTTAGGTTTAATTACACGTAGTGTATAGGTTTGTTCATTCGAAGCTGAGGTCATGTAAGAACCTAAGAATCTTCGAGGAAGAGGTGTTTCTGATATCAAGGGGACAGGGGAACCCTTTATTGAATATTTTAAGCCTGGATCTAGCTAAGGCAGGGCATTCACATAAAATGTGTTCAGCTGTTTCTATGTCTTCAAGACAGAGACGACAGGTGTCATCTTGGCTGATGCCCATGTTTTTAAGATGATACTTGAGAGAGCAGTGTCCAGTGAAGAAGTCCGTAAGTAACTTTGCGTCACGTTTGCTCATGTCAAGAATTTCTTTCATACGTTTGTGGGATAAGTCAATGAATAGTTTTAACTGACGATGGCCATTTGAGTTGTTCCAGGTGCTGATCATGTTCTGTCGTTCCCAAGTAGCTAATTCGTTTTTTAGGCTACTTATTGGGAGACCACAGTAGGGTTCAGGGCCTTTGAATTGAGACTGAGAGCCAAGTCTAGCAAGTCGGTCAGCCTCTTCGTTACCCGGTACGCCTTCATGACCAGGCACCCATGAAAGAGTTATTTTATTGTGAGTAGCTAATTGAAGTTAACAAGTAAGGCAGTTCCAAACTAGTTTGGATTCGATTTTTGTCGAGGACAGAGCCTTTAGTGCTGCCTGACTGTCAGAGCAGATTAGGATGCTTGATCTTCGGAGGTTTCTTCTAATGCATTCTCTAATACAGAATTCTATAGCCATTACCTCTGCCTGAAAGATAGTAGTTGTGTTACCAAGGGATGTAGATGATTTAAAGTTGGGACCGTAAATCCCTGCACCTACACCGTTGTTTGTTTTTGAACCGTCAGTATACCAGATGTATTGGAAGTTATTTGTAAGAATTACAGGGTTCTTCCATGCTGAGCGGTTTGGAAAGATTACTTCGAAGGGGTGGTGTAACATTATGCGTTTAGGCATAAAGTCCGAGGAGTGTGCTGCAGGCGATTTCAGTATTGGGAGCACCTGCAGAATACTCATATGTCCTTGTAAGTTTTCCTTTCTTGAGTAGTTAGTGAGATGAAGCTTTAGTCCGCTTAGTGCAGCAGTCTTCTTTACTCTTAGATGTAGCGGAGGAAAATTTAATAAACTTTCTAACGCTAAAGTTGGGCAGGTGCGCATTGCACCTGTGATACCTACACAGGTTAGTCTTTGTAACTTTTGCAAAGATTTGCGGGCATAAACTTGTTCTGTTTTTTGCCACCAGACCAGCGAAGCATAGGTTATGATGGGTGTGATAATAGTGAGGTAAGTCCAGTAAATCATTTTTGGCCTTAGTCCCTACTTTTTACCAAAAAGTCTAGAACAGGCCCAGAAAGCATTTGTTGCTTTTGCTATGGTTTTGTCTAGATGTGGTTTCCAATTGAGTTTATTATCCAGGGTTACTCCTAGATATTTGACCTCTTTGGAAAAATTAATTTGAACACTATTTAGGGATAGTGTTTGGAGATCGATTTTTTGTCTCCTGGTGAATGGGATGGTGACTGTTTTGGTGGGGTTGACCTTAAGCCCTTCTTTGTTGCACCAGTCATTAACTTTGTTCAGGGCCCTTTGCATACGGTTTGTGACCTGTGCTTCTTGATTGCCTTGAATAGAGATGACTAAGTCATCAGCGTAGCCTTGTGTATCAAGGCCCAGCTTTTTGAGGTCATCCAAGAGCTGATCTATTACAATTGACCAGAGCAGGGGAGATAAAACACCCCCTTGGGGACAGCCTTTAACAGCATTAACTGTTATTGATGTTTGACCTAGTGTGGTGGAGATGATTCTGCCACTTAACATAGAGTCAATCCATTTAATGGTTGGTGTGTCAATTCCTTTGACAGTTGCAGCGGTTTGAATTGACAAATACGTAGTATTGTCAAAGGCGCCAGAAATATCAAGAAACGAGCAGAGTATGATGTCTTTCTTAGCAAACGCAGTCTCAATTTTGCTTACAAGCTGATGGAGAGCTGTAACAGTGGATTTACCCGTTTGGTAAGCGAATTGGTTAGCATTGAGAGGATTTGCTATTAAGGCCCTGCGAATGTGTAAATCAATCACTTTTTCCATGACCTTTAGAAAGAAAGATGTGAGACTGATTGGTCTGAAGGATTTTGGGTCTGAGTTTGATCTATTGCCAGCTTTTGGTATGAATACTACTCTCACCTTTCTCCAAGTTTGAGGGATGTAGCTTAATTCAAAACTGGATCTATAGATAAGTATAATTGAGCTGATTATGGTATCAATTCCATACTGCAAGAGAGCAGGAAAGATACCATCTTCCCCAGGCGCCTTGAAAGGCTGTTGGGAGGATATTGCCCATTTAATGGAGTCTTCGTTAAAAATTTTTCTAACTAGACTTCTTGTTGTGTTGTTAGGTGTAGTGTAACTCACATTTGTGGTTAGTGATTGATCAGTGGTATGTATATAAGGTTATTTCTTGATTGAGAGAGATGAACCAATAATTTTAAACAAATCTGAGTTTTTCTGGTAAATTGAAATTTTTTGTTTATTATTTTCAAATTCTTACTTTAAATAATTTACAATAGAATATCACCTGGTAAATAGAAAAACGACATTTAATGTTTATAAATTTTGGTATCGATTCCAACTTTTAATGGTTTTAGCGATTCTTAATTTGACAATGATTTTTCCACATGTTATTAAGATAAGTAGAATCGGTTTTGAAGTGTGTCCATCATGTTTGACGTTTGTAGTCCATCATGTTGACACTTGGCGGGTTCATAGGGTGATCAATTAAATTAAAGAAATTACATTTTCTTTACATCCCCCCCTACGGAGGAGAAATTATATATACGTAGGTTTATATCAATAGAGTTAACTTTTGTTACAAATCTCTTCTTATACTTCTTTATCCTCTCTAATAAGTAATGGAGCTGGAATCAGCTTTGAAACATGGAAAAGGTTTGATTCTGATTTCCTACGATCAGTGCTAATTCTGTAAATTGAGTTTGATAACTTTTCCATGATTTTAAATGGTCCAATTTTTAATTCTTCAAGCTTTTTTTTATTCAATTTGTTACCATTTTCCAAAAATACCATGTCACCTATGTTTAACTCAAAATGGGTTCGGTTTTTATCATAAATCCGTTTGTTATAGTTGTGTGACTTTATGGTATTTTCCAGGGCTATTTTTTTGTCTTGTTCCCAATTCTGCTCGGAGTTTGTGTGGCTGAGTTCACTTGGCAGTATAGTAAAATCTGTGCCATCCATCAGGTACGAAGGTGCAAATCCTATCACAGAGTGTTCAGTTTCATTGTATTTTTGTGTGCACATCTGTGCTACCGTTGTCCAGGTTAACTTTTTTGTATCTCTTTCGTTGATTTTGCATCTGATTTTATTGACTAGAGTTTGGTTTAACCTTTCATTCAATCCATTAGAGAAAGGACAATTTACGGCTGTGAAAACAAGTTGTATATTTTGGTCGTGCAAAAATTTTTTGAATTCCTTAGAATTAATCCCTGGATATTGATCTGTCAAGATTAAACCGATCTCGTTGTCTTTTTGCACGTTTTTAACGAGTTTAATGAAGTCGTTAGCCATTTGCGTTTTTGACGTAAGAATGTAAGCTTTTCTCGTAAAGTGATCTGTTAGCAGGTGAAGATATTTTTTTGTGGATCTAGATCCTCCAAATCCTCTTATTGTGTCTATCGACATTATTTCAAAAGGTTTTGTTGCCGGACCTAAGTGTGACATTAGACCAAATTTCTTTTGTCCCCTGGACTTATTCTTTATGCAGATTTCACAGCTCTGACAGTGGTTTATAATATTTTTTGTTAAATTTTTGGCTGTATACCATTGGCTTATTTTTTTCATCATTTGGTTTATGCCTATATGGCAGTAGTGCTTATGAATATCTCTTATTAATTTTATACTGAAGTCTTCCGATAATATGATTTTTTCTCTTTTCTTTACTTTTTTGTGGTAGATGTTGAATTTGGAAACTAACTTTTTTCTCTTGTTTTGTATGCTTTCATTATTTTCTTGGTCTTTTAATATCTCTTCCAGTTTGATTAGATTTACTACTTTTAATTGTTCGTCTTTGTTTACATTGGGTTCTAAAACTGGATTTCTGCTTAAGGAGTCAGCTTCCAAGTTCAATTTTCCTGGAGAATATTTCACCTCAAAATCATACTGTGACAAGTAGTATGTTAAATCTCCTAGATCTTCATCAGTTCTTGATTTTATATTCATGTTCTCTAAGGGTTTGTGATCCGAAAAAACCGTGAATTTTCTACCTATTAGTAAATGTTGCCAGTATTTAACAGATTCCTTAATTGCAAGGCATTCCAGGTATATGGCTTTTTTCCTTTTCTGTGCCTCATTTAATTTTTTTGAGAAGTAAGCTACAGGCTTTTCTTCTTTATTATTTTGCGGTTGTTTGAGTATAGCTCCAACTCCTTGCAAACTCGCATCGGTGTAAATATTTATAGGCAGCTTTGGATCATAAATTGTAAGTACCGGTTGAGAGCATAATATATTTTTCATTTCATCGAATGATTTTTGGCAATCGCTTGTCCAAATAAATTCTCGTCCTTTTCTTAGGAGGGCGTGGAGTGGGTCTAGTTTTATTGCTATATTTTCAACATATTTATGGTAAAAATTTATTTTTCCCAGGAATTGTCTAACATTTTTTTTGTGTTTTTGGCGTTGGGAAGTTTCGGATTGAAATCAAATTGTCTTTCAAGGGTTTTATGGAATTATTTTCAATTATGTGACCCAGGTATTTTACGGAGTCCGCTGCAAATGTGCATTTCGAAAATTTTAACCTGAAGCCTTCGATTTTCATAGCTTCAAAAAGCTGCGTCAAATGTTGAATATGTTCCGAGAAAGATTTCGAAAATATCAATATGTCATCTATGTAGTTTACAGTGCAATGTGTGAGTTTGTGTTTCCTAATTATGTTGCGTAATATTCTGGTACCCGTGGCGTAATGGTTAGCATGTCCACCTGCTAACCCAGAGGTTCGAGGTTCGAATCCCAGCAGAGGCAAAATGCAAAAATATTTTTCCACGGGTATCGCCTTTCGCGAGGAATTGGCAAGTCCTCCGTTAGTAAATTCATTGCCATGAAAAGCGCATTCTCAATTAGCCGTTCGGAACCGGCGAAAAATTGTAGGTCCCCTCCATTCCCTCACAAGGCATGGTTGTGAGAAATGCGCTAGGCCCAGGGGCTCCTCGCTCTGTTGCGCCACCCTATTTATTTTTTTATTTATTTTAATATTCTCTGGAAGATAGCCGGCGCTGTTTTTAGGCCGAATGGTAAACATGTCCACTGAAAATGCCCTTCTTGAGTTACAAATGCTGTTTTGTGTCTATCTGAGATGCGCAGAGGTATAGACCAAAAAGCAGAGTTTATATCAAGTGTAGAAAAGAATTTACAATTTCTTGTTTTTATCATAAGATCTTCAATTAGAGGAAACGGCTGTGATTGTGGCACTATGATTTTATTAAGATCACGAAAATCTATACATAGTCTTGACTTCTTATCTTCATCTCTTTTGTATGCCAGCGTAACTGGAGCTGCAAACGGGCTGTATGATTCCTCTATTAATTTTTTATCTAGTAACATCGCAACTTGTTTTTCTATTTCGTTCTTATCATCGATTGTACAGCGATATGGCCGTTTACTGCAATATTTATCCACCAATAAATCTATGTGTGCTTCATAATCGTTTATTGTGCCGACATCATATTTGTCTTTTGCGAAAATCGAAGAGTTTTCATTTATCAATTTATCTATTTTTGATTGTCGTTCATAGCTTAAATGATTTACAAAAATTTTAAAATACTTTTTATCAATGTGCTCATTAAAGTTTACTAAATTTGAGTATCTATTTTCATAAATAATTTCTTCTATTTGATTTGAAAAACAACTGTCATTTAAATTTTTATCTATGGCTTCATTGCAAATAATATCTGTTTTTGGAAGCTGTTGACTTATTTTTAGTTTTTCGTCTTGAGTTAAAAAAAAACTTTTTATGCAATCTAGTCCAATTAAGAAATCATAATCAAAATTTTTTTTATCTATTACAAAAACATTGATTTCTTTTTCTAAGTTAAAAATTTTCACAGTTAAAGTAACTAAACCTGTTGTTTTCTTCACACCATTAATAGTTTTTATATTAGTATTCTTAAAATGTCCTATTTTGTTTTCTTTCAGTTTTAACAGTCTTGAATTGATCAGTGAGACATTTGACCCTGAACCATAAATTCCAAATACATTCAGACTTTTGTTCAATACTAACTTTATTTTTATTAATGGTGTCACTAAAAGTTTTTTTGATCTTCATTTTGTAATTCGCATTCCAATTCCGAGTTGTTGACGAGCTTAATTTGGTTTTTTTTTCCTCCCTAGATTCTGTTTTGAACCAGCAGGATGCTTCTGGGTGATATCGGATACCTTTCTTTAGTTTTTCACATATGCTACATTTCTGTTTCTGGCTTTTGTTTTGTTTTTCTTCAACTTTTCCTTTATATTCTGAACTTACTTTCTCATTTTTCTTTTTTATTAAGTGTTCATATTTATTAATTTCGCTGAACAAATTAATTGTTGATTTTATTGAATCCTTATCAATTTTATCGAGAATATGATCTGGTAGGCCCATTACAATAAGGTTTATCATTGTTTGGTCGTCAATTGACTTGTTGACTTCTAACAATAATCTTTCTTTTTTTGTTGCATATTCAAGCATTGATCCAACTTGAAATTTAAATGAGAAAGCATATTTCACTTTGGACCAACCTCTGTTTTCATATGTTTCACAAAAAGCTTTTTTCCAAAGAATCCAAGTTGAGCTTACAGTGAGCTTTATCAACATACTGCCATACCAGTCCATACATTGTTTTTCAAGCAAGTGTTTTAAAGTTTCTACCTTCTTTTCGTCTCGTAGAATCTCAAACCTTTCACATTCTTTCTCAAATTCCTCTATCCACTGTTCAGCGTTAGATATTTTGTGAGAAAACTTTTCTATCAAAAACTTTTCAGCTAGTTTTGTTAAATTTTTAGGCTTTGGTTCATTATTTTCTGTACCAGTTGACGCATGTGCAAGCTGTTTCTCCTCAATAGTCTCTTCTAGGTACTGATCATTAAATTGTAGATTGTCACCTTCATCTAAATAGCTTTTTCTCATTTCATCACTCAGTGGTATCCATAAATTCCGTACTTGGTGTCTTTTTTTTTAGTGAATTTTTGACTTTTGCAAATACGTTTGAACTTATTATGGAAGTATGTTTACTCACGGGTTTTGATTCATCAGGGACATCAAAAATGCGTCCGTCAGGGGTTTCAATTGAGTTTATGCAAATGATGTTCGATTTTCCATCTGATGACCCCAAAACAATGAATTTGAACCGCAATTTGTCCATTTTTTTTTTTTAATATATAACCAATAATGTCGTTTTATAAGGTTATTTCTTGATTGAGAGAGATGAACCAATAATTTTAAACAAATCTGAGTTTTTCTGGTAAATAGAAATTTTTTGTTTATTATTTTCAAATTCTTACTTTAAATAATTTACAATAGAATATCACCTGGTAAATAGAAAAACGACATTTAATGTTTATAAATTATGGTATCGATTCCAACTTTTAATGGTTTTAGCGATTCTTAATTTGACAATGATTTTTCCACATGTTATTAAGATAAGTAGAATCGGTTTTGAAGTGTGTCCATCATGTTTGACGTTTGTAGTCCATCATGTTGACACTTGGCGGGTTCATAGGGTGATCAATTAAATTAAAGAAATTACATTTTCTTTACATCCCCCCCTACGGAGGAGAAATTATATATATGTAGGTTTATATCAATAGAGTTAACTTTTGTTACAAATCTCTTCTTATACTTCTTTATCCTCTCTAATAAGTAATGGAGCTGGAATCAGCTTTGAAACATGGAAAAGGTTTGATTCTGATTTCCTACGATCAGTGCTAATTCTGTAAATTGAGTTTGATAACTTTTCCATGATTTTAAATGGTCCAATTTTTAATTCTTCAAGCTTTTTTTTATTCAATTTGTTACCATTTTCCAAAAATACCATGTCACCTATGTTTAACTCAAAATGGGTTCGGTTTTTATCATAAATCCGTTTGTTATAGTTGTGTGACTTTATGGTATTTTCCAGGGCTATTTTTTTGTCTTGTTCCCAATTCTGCTCGGAGTTTGTGTGGCTGAGTTCACTTGGCAGTATAGTAAAATCTGTGCCATCCATCAGGTACGAAGGTGCAAATCCTATCACAGAGTGTTCAGTTTCATTGTATTTTTGTGTGCACATCTGTGCTACCGTTGTCCAGGTTAACTTTTTTGTATCTCTTTCGTTGATTTTGCATCTGATTTTATTGACTAGAGTTTGGTTTAACCTTTCATTCAATCCATTAGAGAAAGGACAATTTACGGCTGTGAAAACAAGTTGTATATTTTGGTCGTGCAAAAATTTTTTGAATTCCTTAGAATTAATCCCTGGATATTGATCTGTCAAGATTAAACCGATCTCGTTGTCTTTTTGCACGTTTTTAACGAGTTTAATGAAGTCGTTAGCCATTTGCGTTTTTGACGTAAGAATGTAAGCTTTTCTCGTAAAGTGATCTGTTAGCAGGTGAAGATATTTTTTTGTGGATCTAGATCCTCCAAATCCTCCTATTGTGTCTATCGACATTATTTCAAAAGGTTTTGTTGCCGGACCTAAGTGTGACATTAGACCAAATTTCTTTTGTCCCCTGGACTTATTCTTTATGCAGATTTCACAGCTCTGACAGTGGTTTATAATATTTTTTGTTAAATTTTTGGCTGTATACCATTGGCTTATTTTTTTCATCATTTGGTTTATGCCTATATGGCAGTAGTGCTTATGAATATCTCTAATTAATTTTATACTGAAGTCTTCCGATAATATGATTTTTTCTCTTTTCTTTACTTTTTTGTGGTAGATGTTGAATTTGGAAACTAACTTTTTTCTCTTGTTTTGTATGCTTTCATTATTTTCTTGGTCTTTTAATATCTCTTCCAGTTTGATTAGATTTACTACTTTTAATTGTTCGTCTTTGTTTACATTGGGTTCTAAAACTGGATTTCTGCTTAAGGAGTCAGCTTCCAAGTTCAATTTTCCTGGAGAATATTTCACCTCAAAATCATACTGTGACAAGTAGTATGTTAAATCTCCTAGATCCTCATCAGTTCTTGATTTTATATTCATGTTCTCTAAGGGTTTGTGATCCGAAAAAACCGTGAATTTTCTACCTATTAGTAAATGTTGCCAGTATTTAACAGATTCCTTAATTGCAAGGCATTCCAGGTATATGGCTTTTTTCCTTTTCTGTGCCTCATTAATTTTTTTGAGAAGTAAGCTACAGGCTTTTCTTCTTTATTATTTTGCGGTTGTTTGAGTATAGCTCCAACTCCTTGCAAACTCGCATCGGTGTAAATATTTATAGGCAGCTTTGGATCATAAATTGTAAGTACCGGTTGAGAGCATAATATATTTTTCATTTCATCGAATGATTTTTGGCAATCGCTTGTCCAAATAAATTCTCGTCCTTTTCTTAGGAGGGCGTGGAGTGGGTCTAGTTTTATTGCTATATTTTCAACATATTTATGGTAAAAATTTATTTTTCCCAGGAATTGTCTAACATTTTTTTTGTGTTTTTGGCGTTGGGAAGTTTCGGATTGAAATCAAATTGTCTTTCAAGGGTTTTATGGAATTATTTTCAATTATGTGACCCAGGTATTTTACGGAGTCCGCTGCAAATGTGCATTTCGAAAATTTTAACCTGAAGCCTTCGATTTTCATAGCTTCAAAAAGCTGCGTCAAATGTTGAATATGTTCCGAGAAAGATTTCGAAAATATCAATATGTCATCTATGTAGTTTACAGTGCAATGTGTGAGTTTGTGTTTCCTAATTATGTTGCTTAATATTCTCTGGAAGATAGCCGGCGCTGTTTTTAGGCCGAATGGTAAACATGTCCACTGAAAATGCCCTTCTTGAGTTACAAATGCTGTTTTGTGTCTATCTGAGATGCGCAGAGGTATAGACCAAAAAGCAGAGTTTATATCAAGTGTAGAAAAGAATTTACAATTTCTTGTTTTTATCATAAGATCTTCAATTAGAGGAAACGGCTGTGATTGTGGCACTATGATTTTATTAAGATCACGAAAATCTATACATAGTCTTGACTTCTTATCTTCATCTCTTTTGTATGCCAGCGTAACTGGAGCTGCAAACGGGCTGTATGATTCCTCTATTAATTTTTTATCTAGTAACATCGCAACTTGTTTTTCTATTTCGTTCTTATCATCGATTGTACAGCGATATGGCCGTTTACTGCAATATTTATCCACCAATAAATCTATGTGTGCTTCATAATCGTTTATTGTGCCGACATCATATTTGTCTTTTGCGAAAATCGAAGAGTTTTCATTTATCAATTTATCTATTTTTGATTGTCGTTCATAGCTTAAATGATTTACAAAAATTTTAAAATACTTTTTATCAATGTGCTCATTAAAGTTTACTAAATTTGAGTATCTATTTTCATAAATAATTTCTTCTATTTGATTTGAAAAACAACTGTCATTTAAATTTTTATCTATGGCTTCATTGCAAATAATATCTGTTTTTGGAAGCTGTTGACTTATTTTTAGTTTTTCGTCTTGAGTTAAAAAAAAACTTTTTATGCAATCTAGTCCAATTAAGAAATCATAATCAAAATTTTTTTTATCTATTACAAAAAACATTGATTTCTTTTTCTAAGTTAAAAATTTTCACAGTTAAAGTAACTAAACCTGTTGTTTTCTTCACACCATTAATAGTTTTTATATTAGTATTCTTAAAATGTCCTATTTTGTTTTCTTTCAGTTTTAACAGTCTTGAATTGATCAGTGAGACATTTGACCCTGAATCATAAATTCCAAATACATTCAGACTTTTGTTCAATACTAACTTTATTTTTATTAATGGTGTCACTAAAAGTTTTTTTGATCTTCATTTTGTAATTCGCATTCCAATTCCGAGTTGTTGACGAGCTTAATTTGGTTTTTTTTTTCCTCCCTAGATTCTGTTTTGAACCAGCAGGATGCTTCTGGGTGATATCGGATACCTTTCTTCAGTTTTTCACATATGCTACATTTCTGTTTCTGGCTTTTGTTTTGTTTTTCTTCAACTTTTCCTTTATATTCTGAACTTACTTTCTCATTTTTCTTTTTTATTAAGTGTTCATATTTATTAATTTCGCTGAACAAATTAATTGTTGATTTTATTGAATCCTTATCAATTTTATCGAGAATATGATCTGGTAGGCCCATTACAATAAGGTTTATCATTGTTTGGTCGTCAATTGACTTGTTGACTTCTAACAATAATCTTTCTTTTTTTGTTGCATATTCAAGCATTGATCCAACTTGAAATTTAAATGAGAAAGCATATTTCACTTTGGACCAACCTCTGTTTTCATATGTTTCACAAAAAGCTTTTTTCCAAAGAATCCAAGTTGAGCTTACAGTGAGCTTTATCAACATACTGCCATACCAGTCCATACATTGTTTTTCAAGCAAGTGTTTTAAAGTTTCTACCTTCTTTTCGTCTCGTAGAATCTCAAACCTTTCACATTCTTTCTTAAATTCCTCTATCCACTGTTCAGCGTTAGATATTTTGTGAGAAAACTTTTCTATCAAAAACTTTTCAGCTAGTTTTGTTAAATTTTTAGGCTTTGGTTCATTATTTTCTGTACCAGTTGACGCATGTGCAAGCTGTTTCTCCTCAATAGTCTCTTCTAGGTACTGATCATTAAATTGTAGATTGTCACCTTCATCTAAATAGCTTTTTCTCATTTCATCACTCAGTGGTATCCATAAATTCCGTACTTGGTGTCTTTTTTTTAGTGAATTTTTGACTTTTGCAAATACGTTTGAACTTATTATGGAAGTATGTTTACTCACGGGTTTTGATTCATCAGGGACATCAAAAATGCGTCCGTCAGGGGTTTCAATTGAGTTTATGCAAATGATGTTCGATTTTCCATCTGATGACCCCAAAACAATGAATTTGAACCGCAATTTGTCCATTTTTTTTTTAATATATAACCAATAATGTCGTTTTATAAGGTTATTTCTTGATTGAGAGAGATGAACCAATAATTTTAAACAAATCTGAGTTTTTCTGGTAAATAGAAATTTTTTGTTTATTATTTTCAAATTCTTACTTTAAATAATTTACAAAAGAATATCACCTGGTAAATAGAAAAACGACATTTAATGTTTATAAATTATGGTATCGATTCCAACTTTTAATGGTTTTAGCGATTCTTAATTTGACAATGATTTTTCCACATGTTATTAAGATAAGTAGAATCGGTTTTGAAGTGTGTCCATCATGTTTGACGTTTGTAGTCCATCATGTTGACACTTGGCGGGTTCATAGGGTGATCAATTAAATTAAAGAAATTACATTTTCTTTACATGTATACAGTCAGGAAAATGAGTGGCCAAAAGTAGGCTCAGAGTTTCACTGTAACTTTCGGTAAAACTACCATCCGATTTTTTTAAGAGACCAATACCATTGTTATGATCTTTAGCTAAGGCTTTTTGAACTCTAATTGAAGAAGGCAAGTTATCGATACTTTCACAGAAGTTTTTCCAGGTAAGTCGTTTTTGCCTTCTTATCATCGAGTTGTAAGTCGTTAGAGTTGTTCGATATTCGCTCCACGAATTGGTTCGTTTAGCTTTGTTGAACAACTTTCGAAGCTTTCTTTTTAACTTCTCCAACTCACTGTTCCACCAGGGAACATCGCGATTTGAGTTGATCTGTCTAATGTGACAGCTGGACTCGTATGCGCTTGTGATTTGTGAGCTTAAGCGTGTTGCTTCCCTTTCAAGTTGATAAGGAGAGTCAATGTTTGGATAGGATGGTTCAAATTCACAACGGAGTGTTTCTGTGTAGAGATTCCAGTCCGTGTGTCTTGGTACCCTATTGTTTTCTATATTATTGGGATTCGGCCTTGACAGATCAAATCTGATGTGCCGGTGGTCCGAGAATGATATCTCTTTCGAGACATGCCAATTGAGAATGTTGTTGGCTATGGCAAAACTTGCCACTGTCATATCCAACACTTCTTTCCTAGTGGAGGTGACAAAAGTAGGTTCATTTCCCTTATTTAGAATATCTAAGTTTGAGTGCATAAGAAAATCTAAAAGTGACTCACCTCTTTTGTTGATGTCTGTACTACCCCATATGGTGTGATGGGAGTTGGCATCACAACCAAGTAGTAGTTGTCTTCCCCTTGCGTTGCAGTATCTAACGAGTTTTCTTACCTCTTCAGGTGGTGCGGAGGTAGTATCCCCCGGGTAGTAGGCTGAGGCTATTACAATATTTTGTAAGCCTCTTGCCGTGGGGATCTCAGCTAGTACCGCAACGAGATCATTAGTGATGAATTCTGGAATGGGAAGAAAGTTAGTTCTTTTATGGATAAGAAGCGCAGCTCGTGGTTGGAGTTGCGTGTTGTCGTATATAAGCTTACACGATTGTGTTGGAAGGCCTTTTATTTGGCCTCTTACCACCCATGGTTCCTGGACTAGTAAGCAGTCCAGATCCTGCTTGACAAATTCTCTGCTAGCCGCAGCTGAGGCAGCTTTGGCGTGCATAAGATTTATCTGCAGGAATTTTAGGGTGGTGTAACTCATTTTGATTTTGGGGTTGAGGTAAAGCTCGCTGGTGCTTTTAATAGCCTCTGCCGAACTTTACCTTTGGGCCTGGGGTCCCGTTTTGGAGCCCAAAATTTGGCTGAGCTGCTTCTTGCAGCTGGTGTTGCATTTACGCCTTTTGGTGTTGTTTTGGCGACGGTTGTTGAGCAGAGAGGGGGGGGGGGAGTTGTTGTTGCGTTACCAGAAGTACCTTTTGGTGAGGAGGGCCTAACGGCTGACTCCTCTGGTGAGGTATGTGTGGCATTAGCAACTGAGGGGGGAGGAACTAGGTTTAATGGAGCTGTCAGCCTGTTTTGTAGATCTGACGTTGGTGAAGGCTGTGGAGCACTTTTACCTGTCGTCAGAGTCGTACAGGCTGTCTTGACAGGGGAGTTAGGTGGGGGTTTGGGGGCACCAGTTTTGTGAGGGGCTTTAGGATGGCGGAGTTGAACATCGCCAAACCTAAAGTCTATGATGTCTTTTCTTGTTTTTAGTAGAGCCGCAGATTTGTGGTCCACCGAAGAAACAATGTTTAGAGTAGATGGCTCTTATCACTTGGAGGTATGGAAAATAATTAGTAGCCTATCCTCAGAATTACTGAATACGCACATAAAATTTGGTAAAAATCGGTAAAGCCGTTTCGGAGGAGTACGGTAACTAACATTGTGACAGCGAGATCTTAAATTTATAAGGAGTATATACAGAATAAGGTATATTAGGCGTGGTTTTTTCACAAGTATGTTATGTACATAACATGATATCAAAAAAAAAACGCATGGTTTTTTTTTATTTGTGGGTTGATGTTCTTTATCAGTTGTCAAACCAATAAAAGTCAACAAATGAATTTTTTTGCCAAATTCGCACAAAAACGCAAAAAATGTTTATTAAAAACCCAAAGCAAGCGCATAGAGTGGAAGTTTTGAAAATAAAAATATTCCGTAGTGAAATTAACGCAGGTAAACAATTTTTTCTGTCCGTTTTTTGTTAGTTTAGAAATGCCAAAAATAGGTCCGTTCACAAAAGTAACAAGGAATTTTTCTTGTGCGTTTTTGACTCTGTCTACATGCTGGGGTTGAATTCATATGAGATTGTGATTTATATGTGAGTTGGGAAAAATATTTTGTTACTTGTTTCAAACGAATTAATAATTAAAAAAAAATAGAAACATTTTTATGGCATACTTAACAACTACCTTTGAAAAAAATTTCAACATTCAGAGAAACATGTAAAAAGAAATATGCAAAAAGTGCTTTAAGTCACTAAACAGACCTTTTTTAATTGCTATTACGTTGTTTTATGTATCTTTATATAAATTTACAAATCTAACTCTTGAAATCAATAAAATTTTAAAAATCACAAATTTTCAGCAACTAAACTGCGAAGTGTAAGAGTGGGGCACGAGTACGATAACTTTGGCGACAAAAAATAATAACGATTTCTGATAGAGGGGTTCAATACAAGCATTTTTTACTATGGAAGGGGGGGGGTCTATCTCCCCCCGTTTAGGCGGTAGGGGCAATTTTATAAAAATTGACTTAAAATCTAAAAAAAAATATTGTAGAACAACGAGAAAACTTACAGATACAATTTATACTTTTTATGAAAGCCAGAAACTTGCACTTTATAACAAATTTTAAATGAAGTGGTTTCAATTTATAGTTTTTGAAATAACTGACTTCAAAGTCAAAATTTACGAAAAAAAATTTTAAAAAATCACTTTAAGTACTATGTTTCTCGTGATTACAAATGCCAATAAAAAAAAATTAGATGTAATTAGTTGCTTCAATAAATTTTTTATCAAACGATTTAAATTACTTTTTTCTATGTCTTATAGTTTTTGAGATAATTGAAAAATAGTAAAACTATTGAAGTATGCATTATTTTCAAAAAATTATGGAAATACGTACGAATTTACAATAATGTTAGGAAATAGACTAGTGAAAGTATAAAAATTCATAAGACAGGTACTTATGTGCAATTAATTTCCGTATGCAACAGCTTTCCGCATGGCCCGCTTCGCGGGGCTCATTATTTTAACCCTTTTTTCCGCAGGGTTAAGCTGCTCATGCTAAATATGAAAATAGCAATTAATTTCCGTATGCAACAGCTTTCCGCATGGTCCGCTTCGGGGGACTCATTATTTTAACCCTTTTTTCCGCAGGGTTAAGCTGCTCATGCTAAACATGAAAATAGCAATTAATTTCCGTATGCAACAGCTTTCCGCATGGCCCGCTTCGCGGGGCTCATTATTTTAACCCTTTTTTCCGCAGGGTTAAGCTGCTCATGCTAAATATGAAAATAGCAATTAATTTCCGTATGCAACAGCTTTCCGCATGGTCCGCTTCGCGGGGACTCATTATTTTAACCCTTTTTTCCGCAGGGTTAAGCTGCTCATGCTAAACATGAAAATAGCAATTAATTTCCGTATGCAACAGCTTTCCGCATGGCCCGCTTCGCGGGGCTCATTATTTTAACCCTTTTTCCGCAGGGTTAAGCTGCTCATGCTAAATATGAAAATAGCAATTAATTTCCGTATGCAACAGCTTTCCGCATGGCCCGCTTCGCGGGGACTCATTATTTTAACCCTTTTTTCCGCAGGGTTAAGCTGCTCATGCTAAATATGAAAATAGCAATTAATTTCCGTATGCAACAGCTTTCCGCATGGTCCGCTTCGCAGGGCTCATTATTTTAACCCTTTTTCCGCAGGGTTAAGCTGCTCATGCTAAATATGAAAATAGGTAGCAATTAATTTCCGTATGCAACAGCTTTCCGCATGGCCCGCTTCGCGGGGACTCATTATTTTAACCCTTTTTTCCGCAGGGTTAAGCTGCTCATGCTAAATATGAAAATAGCAATTAATTTCCGTATGCAACAGCTTTCCGCATGGCCCGCTTCGCGGGGCTCATTATTTTAACCCTTTTTCCGCAGGGTTAAGCTGCTCATGCTAAATATGAAAATAGGTAGCAATTAATTTCCGTATGCAACAGCTTTCCGCATGGCCCACTTCGCGGGGACTCATTATTTTAACCCTTTTTCCGCAGGGTTAAGCTGCTCATAAGCTTTGGGGTGCAAATTTTTTATATGAAAAGTTTCTTTTAAAATTAGAAAATTTTTTGATTTTAAAAAAGAAATATAGTTTTACTATTTTTCAATTATCTCAAAAACTATAAGACATAGAAAAAAGTAATTTAAATCGTTTGATAAAAAATTTATTGAAGCAACTAACTACATCAAAATTTTTTTTATTGGCATTTGTAATCACGAGAAACATAATACTCAAAGTGATTTTTTAAAATTTTTTTTCGTAAATTTTGACTTTGAAGTCAGTTATTTCAAAAACTATAAATTGAAACCACTTCATTTAAAATTTGTTATAAAGTGCAAGTTTCTGGCTTTCATAAAAAGTATAAATTGTATCTGTAAGTTTTCCCGTTGTTCTACAATATTTTTTTTTTTTAGATTTTAAGTCAATTTTTATAAAATTGCCTCTACCGCCTAAACGGGGGGAGATAGACCCCCCCCCTCCCCTAGTAAAAAATGCTTGTATTGAACCCCTTTATCAGAAACCGTAATTATTTTTTGTCGCCAAAGTTATCGTACTCTCCCCAAGAGTGGGCATACGAATTTATTCAGTTACACATTTGTGAACCGACTCTTTGCCACCCATTTCGCTTTTGTTCGAGATACATGAAAGTCTCTAGACGCACCAACATTAAAAAATGAAAAGTCGCAAAACTCATTCGATGCTCGACTAAACGTCAAAAACCTATCCCCGACCAAATCTTAACCATCCTTTTATCAATAACATCGGTTGTCGGGGATGTTGTTTTTGCTTTGCATGTAAAATGATGTTATGTATATAACAGTCTTGTGAAAAAAAACGCCTATTGTGTGACCTACATTTCATCTTCCATAGCTAAGAAAATTTCCATAGCTAACAAATTTCTGTTGTCAGTTTTAACTATTGAGAAACCAAATTAGAGAGTTTCTTTATGATTTTGACATAAGGTATGAATAACTATAATGGGTGATAAAAAGGATTATAAAAAAAGATTTTTTATTCACTGAATAAAGTCTTAATAAGTGCTTATTCACTGCATAACTATTATGCGCTTTAATCATGTTATAGCGAAATCTAGTAAGTACGGCTGTAAGTTTTTCTTGTAGTAGATTGCCCGAAGACTTACTGTGGGTGCCGTGTCATATGGCCATGTGTCATATGGCCATATGTTCGAATATGGCCATATGACACATTGTGAAAGTGTCATGTGGCCATATTCGAAGATATGGCCATTTGTCACTTTTCTAAAGCGTCGTTTGGCCATTATGGCCAAATGACACTTTCAAAACATTCTTTTACCTGAAAAAAGTAGATACATTGAAAATTATAAATTAAATATAATATGTAAAAAAGATTTCCAAATAACGCAAAGTGTTTATTCAAAACATATCATACATAAAAAAGAATTTTAACAAAAAATATATTCATATATTCACATAATTAAAGCATATAAATGTCAACAATAAACAGTTTTGCTGTTTTCTTCAATTCTTCTGCAAATTGGGCAAAGAATTGCGTTGTTTTTTTTTTATATAGTTCTCTGAGAGTTTGTAAAGCATTCTAAACACAATTTAAAATGATTACATGGCTCCAAAAGGATTGTACGAGGATCTTCACAACAGATAACACATAAAACAGGAGTGGCATCAGCTTCTAGGGTTCCTCCTTCAAAACAATCGGAATTTTCATCATCACTTTCTCTTCCCGACGATTGATTCATTTGAATTACTTCTTCAGCAAGAAGGCTGTTATTGAAATTGGTCATTTGGTTTAAGAAGTCATTAATGGAAATTATTTTTTTGTCAAGCTTCTTCAAGGCATCTTCAATTTTCTCATTTTTTTCCTTGAATCTTTTTTTGGGCGGCTCGAAAATATCGAACGTTCCATCCAGGGACATAACAAAGTCCCTTGATTTAACACGATCCCCTTCAAGCAAGACATCAAGAAATTTAAAAAAATTTCCACGTTTGGCCAGTTTTCCACTTAAACGACTATTGTAGCCTTCAAGTGCACTTGTGGTTCTCATAAGTGTACCAAATACAGATAATGCTGATGGAGTTTCCTACAAATTAATTAATATATTAAGATATGTGTGCTCATTTATGATTTAAGTATAATTAAAAATACCTTATCCATCCACTGCCTCTTAAAGTAAACCAAAAACTCTTTAAAAAAGCTATCACCATTTTTTTGAAACTTCACACTATTTGCTTGTGAATAAATAATGTCGAAAGCTAATTTAATATCTCCCGGTTTCATTAAGGGAAGTATCAAAAATTTTCGAAACAATCGGTTCGCTTCCTTATTCTGGTGCAAAGAGGTCAGAAGCTGTGGTATTTTCGATGCTTTTCTTCGTACAGCCTGGCAATAATGGAACCAACAAGTGCTGCACGTAAGTCCTTGAAATACGGTTTGAAGACTGTTCCTTAATGCTTTTTCATAATCAGTAACAAAGGAATTAGGTTCGAACTTGAAAATATTTGCATCTATATATTTAAACAAGTGTATATATGCTTGTTCTGATTTATTATTCATAAGCACATAGATAAAAGGAAAAACCTGGAATTAAAATATTATTTTTATAAAATAATTATTCAAGATACAATTATTTACATATGCACATATATGTTTTCTTGCTGTGAAATTTAAGATGAGTTCATCTATAGAAAACATTATGAATTTGCAAGAAAAGATCTTAATTTATTTACTAGATATAAAATTAAAACTAAAAAAAAAAAAATATCGATGACGATATTTTTTTTTTTTAGTTTTAATTTTATATCTAGTAAATAAATTAAAATCTTTTCTTGCAAATTCATAATGTTTTCTATAGATGAACTCATCTTAAATTTCACAGCAAGAAAACATTAAGCAATTTAAGTAAACAAAATTATACACTAACCAAATGTAATCATTTTACTTACGTGATTATCATGCGCAAAGTATATAATCAATAATTGCTTAAATCCAGAAACAGGTACAACAGTAAAAGTAGCATCTAACAAATAATTCCTTCTTGAACCTTGCTCCAAGTTCTGTATACAGTATGCAATAGTTGGGGATAGAAACACTGAATATGAAAAGTTTTCTTCCACAACAGTGCCCCGATAAAAAGGCTTGTTTTCATATCGGGACATTCCAAAGCTGTCCATCACAGTCTTAGTATTGAAATGATCGACAAGTTCACAAGCGTTCACTGGTATTTTTGGAAATGACATGTTTTTTATTCGAATCAGTTGTCGACGTAGTTTTCCAAATTGAACCTTATGTCCAAAAAATCATTAATAAAACAGATGAGATACTCGTATTAAGGAAATTTGAAATTTTGTTTGTATGAAATATAGCATCGACGAACTTTTGTTTTAAAAATTTTAAAGAAAAATTTTGAATACCTTACCTGAGGTGGGTTTTCACTGACACTTGCGTTCATAACCTTATCGAAAACTTCCCGAACTCCACTTCTCTTAAGTGAGACTTTTGCGCACTCGGTTTTAATATTGTTTATTTGGTCCATTTTTATTTTCAATTCTTCGCTGTCTAAATGATTGTGCGCGGCACTTGTTTTTGGTACGCGTACCAGATTTTGATTATTAAAATCTATTACTGCACTAGCCTTACAGTTTTTATTATGGCAAATATAGTATTTCGACATTTTTGATGAATATTTTATTCTATATAACTGTTTAATATCAGGAATATAAATTAATTTACTGCCTTTTTTTAAGCCTTCACAAAATTCAAAATTATAAATTTGACTGGAGTTCGACATTTTAATACAATAATTAGACCACGTGCTGCGTTTGATACCTAATCGATGAATGGAAAGCTTATAAATATACCGAGAGAATGTACAGTAATCCCCGGATAAATACCCCCCGCTTAGTTGCGTTACCCGTTTAATTGATCTGAATCCTAGGCAAAAAAAAGATCACATAAGAAATATACATAAAATTTCCCGTTTAAATGCATTCCGCTTAATTGCGTTTCCCGGTTAAATGGTCCAAAAATCAAAACTCTTTTTTCAATTTGAAGCAAAATTGCCCGGTTAATTGAACGAAAAAAACCAAATCATTGAAGTCACTTTTTGCTTACACCTTAAATGATTGATGATGAATTGGTCGCATTGTTGCGCGCCTACAAGTTAATAGTCAAATTGACATGACTTAAATCGTTGTGAGATTTTTTACTCTCTCGTGAGCACTCTCTTTTGTGCACTGCTACGAAAAATCGCTGTGCTGGAACAGGATTAGACTGACTTTCACCGAATTTCGGTGCATTTCGTGCGAATTTTCAGTAAAGAAACACACCTATTTATTATTAGGTTTGTTCGTTAAAACCCTGGGGTCGCCACAAAGCGTTTTTTTTGAGAAACCTAAGGTCGCCCTGAATGTCAAATTGAGTGTTTTTTAGCCCTGGGGTTGACCTGGGTTTTCCCTCAACTCACCCTAGGTTTTTGCTGTGGCGAGTTGAGGGCTGTCAAATGGCATGTATTTTTATTCAAATGACAGGGATGTGTGGTGATTTTGTGGCTTTGCGTTTTTTGAGAATTGGAAAACCCAGGTTTTTTTGACAACTCATAAGATTGTCAAGAAAACTTGGGTCAACCCTGGGTAAAGTTCAACGAACGAGTCTATTGTTTGCTGAAACATCAGAGTTTAGCGACTGCAAATTAAAATCTTGAAAATGTGTAAGGAAACAATGCAGGTGAAAATTACAGATTCTTACCATGATATAATGTTCTAGCCAAATAAAAAGCAAATCTGACAAATTCCCTCTTGTACGCTTGCTAAAGATATATACGCACGGATTATGTACCAATTCATAATTTATGTGTTGTGTACATTATGAAAAATTGTTCCTTTTCAATCATTCCTAGGCTGAAATTGTTTTGTTCTTTTTTTATGTCTTACTATAATGGTAAGTTAATTTTCCGTTCAATAAAATTTTGATTTTCATTAAAAAGGTTCTTCTTGACTTTCTTGCCAAAGTCGTAAAAAAAATCGCTTTATTGCGTTTTCATTTCAATTAAGCGGGGTTTTTCTAAATGGGACAGCAGATCAATTAAGCGGGATTCTTTTAATTGCGTTCCCCTGTTAAATGCGTCTAAAGTTGTGCATTTAAGGTGACGCAATTAACCGGGGAGCACTGTAATTAGAAATGACTTTTTCATCACTTATTACGGTAAAAACCGGTTTTTATTTCGAAAATATTTGGAAGCCTAACATATATTCCAGTTTTAAACATATGGCCATTTGACGCTCTTAAAAGTGTCATTTGACCATATGCTAAAAAGTCGCAAGTAAATATGGCCAAACCACGCTTTAGGAAAGTGACAAATGGCCATATCTTCGAATATGGCCATATGACACTTTCACAATGTGTCATATGGCCATATTCGAACATATGGCCATATGACACATGACCATATGACACGGCACCCTTACTGTGGAGCGGCAGTACTTGAAAAAATATTTATTGGGCCAAGGAATGGTCAGGCCTTTTCTTAGGAAAAGGAATGGCTTTCACCATCTATGCCAACTATCTCGAATGGAAAAATACTCTATCTATCTATCTTCACTATACGCTTTTAGAAAAGCTTAAGGAGAAACTATGGAGGTGATTTACCGATCGTACTCTTCAGTCTCAATTCCATGACGAATGTTGTAACTTATCCCTCACAGAAGTACCAAATTACTTTGACAACTCAAATTCACGAGAAATAATAAGTCTTATATTAAAAGCACGATGTGGGTTCCTGGATTTGAATGGAAGGGCGTTTCACAACGATAACTTTGGACTTTGCACGACGTGTAACCTTGATGCCAATGAGAACACCTATACCACTTCATTAGTAATTTATCCTGTTTTTAAAACTTACCGGAGAATATTTCTGGAAGCTGAAACGATTGATCACGGTGAATTCCTGAATATACCTATTGAACGGCGAATGTTACTTAAGACTGTATAAATTCTTTAAACATGCCCTAAATTATTGAAACTTAACTGTAAATGAATGTAACTAAACTGAATTTAAACTTTAATTCAAGCTAAGCCAAAATTTAAATAGCGACATATTTAACCTCACAGACAACTTTAATTAGTGATTGACCTAATTCATTTTGTAAACCAGAATGATCATGTTTTTATAACTATTTTTCGAGAAAAATAAAATTATTTTATCTATCTATCTATATATCTATCTGTCTATCTATCTATCCATCTTTCTACAGAATAACAATAATATGTACATTGTTCTTAAAATGAAGTGCAATGCTTGCTTGCTTGTTGGTGGTGTCGTTGGTCGTTCATTCACTTGTTGGTTATTCACCTGTTGCTGTTCATTCAGTTGGTGGTGTAGTTATCTGAATGCGCTCTCTTGCATTTGTTGTCACAACAGACACTTGTACGAGAAAAAATCATCCACTGTAACAATTTTCCGAGGTCGAAACCACTACAAAGTCTCAATTCAATTCACTGTTTTTTTTATTAATATTTTGAGAATAACACATATGTAAGGGTAGGGCGCTCTACGTTAGCAACACAAAAAAAAAATAAAAAACGAACTCTTATATGTATTTGCTCACATTGAAACAACCCGTTTATTTTAATTTAATATAAAAAAGTACTTATCTCGAGATTTTTGTCGAGTTAATTGCTTGAGTATAACTAAGCTTCTAAGACTAACCCCACGCGGGATGAAATTTGACACCTCCCACAGTATCCTCCACAAAACATCCTTCGATGTGTAGAAACGTCAACCTGAAATAAAGATAAATCTGGTATAGCAAATTATTCATTTTCAAAAACAAAAAAGTATAAAGGAGTGTATAAAATGAATTTAGGTATTAAAGATTATACTCAAATTTGTTCAGTTAGTTATCAAAATAGAATCTCGAAAACAATAGAATAGTTTAACTTGTTTCAATAACTTTATGAAGAGCAAAAATCTTATTGTTATAAGTTTATTGTATAGATATCTAACAACTCATTGATCTAAAAAATATGAATTGATATTTGACTAAATCAAAAGTAACGATGAATGATATAGTTACATAGCTTAAACAATATATGTTATAACAAAAAGGTTTAGCTGAATATTTAAGGGTTGGATTGTCGGTCAAGTATAATATTTGATTGCCTTTTAATTAATTTGAATGGCTACCCGGTAGCTTTTACCCACTGCTGACAACATTGCTATCATTAAATAGCTAACATTTCTTTTCATTAATTTATAAAACCAATCTTGTCAACCTGAAATGAAAAATCATTAAGAATGATTTCTTGAATCAAGTGTACAGTAAAACACAAAAAAATTTAAATAAAAGAGTTTGAATAACTAACCACGATTAAATATCAAAAAAAAAAAAAATAATACATTGAAGAACAAAAATACCATACATATTGTAACGTGCGCTTAGTTCGCAAAATAAAACTCCACCTTTCAATTTATTTCTACCACTTTTATTCAGTATCCATCTTTATTCGATCTCAACTCGACTTTTGGACTATCACTTGTACCCAGCAATTTACTCTTCACTTTATCACTCTATAATCAAAACTGACCTCTGGTTGCGTCAGCTCCCTCTTTATATAGAAGTGTGAAACATCGAGAGATTTCTGGTAGTTTTTCTATGAACCATGATGTCTAGACAAGTTCCCCTCCCGGTATTTTTCTGCACACACACACACACTCACTCACAAACAACGTCTTCCATTATAGCACTCCATTATAGCGTTGCCAGCACTTGTGTTTTCGGTTTAACGTTTTCAATTAGGAAATTAGCATGAAATGTTGGGTGCACATGCACATTACACTGCCCCCTCCTTAAGATTGTTCGTCCCGAATAATTCCATTTGCAGCCTCCCCACTATATCGATGCAGCCGGTCACAATGCACTTTTAACTTGCCTCTTAGTCCTCTTTGGATGCAGTAGACCACGACGTTAATCCTCGTGACAACAGTATAAGGACCTTCCCAGTTCTGCTGAAGTTTCGGTGACAATCCCTTTTGACGATGAGGATTATAAGGCCACACACGATCTCCTGCTTGGAATCCTGCCGTTGTCGCTTTTGTGTCGTACCGTGTCTTCATCCGGTTGCTGTAGGTTTTCATTCGTTCCCTTGTTCTTTTATGGATGTCAGCGAGTTTCTCCTTGAGATCATCCACATACTCGTTCGTGTCCTGTGGCTCCTCTGTGGGGCATCCAAATTTAAGTTCGCTGGGCAGCCGCATGGTTTTCCCGAACAGGATGTCAGATGGTGTTTGTCCTGTCGAGCTATGTACTGCACTTCTATAGGCCATCAGGAATAGCGGTACGTGCCTATCCCAGTCTCTTTGGTAGTCGCCTACGACCTTGGTGAGGTGTTCTTTCAAGGTCCGGTTGAATCTTTCAACCATCCCATCAGACTGTGGATGAAGCGGTGTGGTTCTAGTCTTCTTAATGCCAAGTAGTCCGCACACTCCTTGGAAGATGTTTGACTCAAAGTTCCTCCCTTGGTCCATAGGAACACCAAACCTACTCACCCAGTTAAACACAATCTGGTCGACCACCGTTTTGGCCTCTTGATTTGGGATGGCATACGCCTCAGGCCACTTGCTAAAGTAGTCCATTACAACCAGAATGTACTTGTTTCCAGCGTTGGTCTCTGGAAAAGGCCCAGCCACATCTACTGCAATCCTCTCAAAAGGCGATCCAACGTTGTACTGATGCATTTTACCTTGAATCTTCCTACCCGGTCCTTTGGTTGCAGCACACTTGTCACATGTTCGGCACCACTTCTCCACGTCATCTCTAGCATGTAACCAGTAGAACCGATGTCGCACCTTCTCCAGTGTTTTGTTTACTCCCAGGTGGCCTCTAGAAGGTCTGTCATGCATCTCCCAAAGAACTTCACTGACTTTCGATTGCGGTAAGATGAGCTGCCCACTGTGCCCAATAGGCTTTGAGAACTGGACTCCTGTCAGAAATGTCACCCCATTCAGGTTTCTTTTCATTTTCTTTCCATGCGAGAATGGGTTCTATATCTGGATCCTCCTGTTGAGCAGTCCTCACTTCCTCATTGCTCCATCCGCATATTGGGTCAGCTCTTAGTCGCTGAGCGGTAATATTTTCTTTGTCTTCTTGCCGCCTACAATGCTTGCAATCCACTTTGCAAGGTCTTCGGGATAATGCGTCGGCATTTGAGTGCAGCTTTCCTCTACGGTGTTGAATCTGGTAATCATAAGTCTGCAGTCTTTCTATCCACCTTGCGACTTGACCTTCTGGATTTTTGAAGTTCAACAGCCAGTTCAGAGCACCATGGTCTGTCCGCAGAAGGAATTTCTGTCCATAGATGTACCTACTTATGGAAGTGCTTTGTTGCCAAGATGAGGGCTAGCAGTTCCGTTCTGGTCACGCAGTAGTTTCTTTCGGGTTTCGAGAAGACCTTGCTGTAATATGCCACCACTTTCTCTTCGCCATCATGCACTTGGGATAGTACAGCCCCGATTCCAACGTTGCTTGCATCTGCGTCGATGATGAATGTTTTGCCAGGTGTTGGATGTGCCAGCACTGGAGCACTACAGAGGCGGTATTTGAGTTCCTGGAAAGATTTCTCACACTCATCTGACCATTTAAACTGCTTCCCCTTTTCGGTGAGCTGATGCAAACTCTTTGCAACTCCAGCCAAGTTCTTAACAAAACGTCGGTGATATGTGGCAAGTCCAAGAAAGCTTCGGAGCTGATGTTTGTCCTGTGGTGTTGGCCAATTTTTGACGGAGTCAACTTTTTCAGGATCGGTCTTTACTCCTTGGGATGAGATGATGTGTCCCAAATACTTGACTTCGTTTTTGAAAAGTGCACATTTTTCCGGATTCAGTTTAAAGTAAGCCTCTCGAAGTCTCTGAAACACGGCTTTTAGGTTCTTGCAATGTTGGTCAAATGTTTTCCCGTAAACAATGACATCGTCCAAGTAGACTAGGCAAGCCTTCCACGTCAGTCCTTGAAGAACGAACTCCATCAAACGCTCGAATGTTGCCGGAGCGTTGCATAGCCCAAACGGCATAACTTTAAACTGCCAGAGCCCATTACCTGTAGAAAACGCCGTCTTTTCCCGATCATCAGGGTGGATATCAACTTGCCAATATCCGCTCTTCAAGTCCAGCGTCGAGAACCACTGCGCACCCTCCATGGCATCCAGGGTATAACTGATTCTCGGCAGGGAATAGCTGTCCTTCTTAGTCACATCATTCAGCCTTCGGTAGTCCACACAAAAACGAGTGCTTCCGTCTTTCTTTTTCACTAGCACCACTGTAGACGCCCAAGGACTTTTGGAATTTTCGATGAGACCGTCCTTTTTCATTGTTGTTATCATTTCCTCAACCTCACCTTGTTTGGCCAGTGGAAGGCGTCTTGCGGGTTGACGAATCGGTATTGCATCTCCTGTGTTGATGCGATGCTGCACCAGCTGTGTCCTACCATATTGCCCCTTTTGCGATGCGAAGATATCAGTGTACTCTTGTAGGAGACTTTCAGCCATCCTTGTTTGTTGGTGATCAAGGTTGGATGAATTCAGTATTTTAGCTCTGATGGTTTTGAGCTCCTCCGGAGTTATAGTTTTTCTCGGGGCTTCGTCTGTGATCTTCTTAATTGCTGCAACCGATTCGCAACGTCCAACGACTTCTCCTTTCTTCAACTTTACATCGTACGGTCTGGTGTTTAGTAATCGTACGGGGACCATTTTGTTTTTCGGTGCTACCAGTGTTTTCCCAATGATGACGCTTTGGGAGGAACACTCTGGGCCTGGTTCCACCATGAGGTATCGAAGGCTTCCAAACTCACCTTCCAGTTTTGTCCAAACGAACACTTCAGAAGAAGGAGGCAGAATCAGATCTTCCGTGATGACAGTCCTCAGTGTCGACGTACTTTCGTTCGAATAGGTCATTGGAAGTTCCTTATTTTGGAACTTCAAAACTTGATTACCGTCAGACTTTTGTTGTCTTGTTTGGTCTGAGAGACCTGGATGGTGGTTCTGGGGCCATCGATACAAGAAACCAGCCTCTGCCCCTCGCTTCCACAATGTTGACAACCTGCTTTATTTGATGGTAGTCGGCATTGACGCTGTAAGTGCCCGGTCTTGTTGCAGTTCCAACATCTTGCTAGTCCGCTCCGCTGGTTCTTTTGTATTTCATCTCTTTGGAACGAGCATTCTTCGACTATGGCCTCTCTTAGTCGATGTACTCCCTGAGAAGCCTGTTCTGCTGCTTCAATTGTCAATGCGAATGCTAAAGTTTCGGAAAGAGTACGTGTTCTAGCAGTTCGCACAGACCTCTGAAGATGTTTATCGGAAATGGAACGAACGAAGGACTCAACAGCAAGCTGGTTGACGATTTCTTCTCCAGCATCCGGGTATGCCAGGTGAACCAGTCTTTCGACGTCTGCTTGGAGCTGCTGTAGACTTTCACCCCTTTTCTGGACTCTGTTATTGAGTTGGACTCGGAAGACTTCTTTCAAGTGGCTATCTCCAAAGCGTTTATCTATAGCTGCCACAAGAGAACTGAAATCGCCGCTCTTACCAGCTGGAACTGTTTGAAGTAATTCAGCTGCTAGTCCTCTAAGAGCAAGAGTCAGTGCAATGTACTTGTCTTCGTCATCCCAGCCATTTGTGGTCGCGGCTGCCTAAAATTCTCTCTTGTAGACTGGCCAAGAAGACTGTCCATCAAATGTTTGGGGTTTCATCTCCTTTTTCTTTGCAAACTCCCCAGCAGACTCTCGAATTTTGATTTTCCGGATCTGGTCTAATTCCTTGGACAGAACAGAGAACTGTTTATCGCATCGGCTTTCCAAACGATTCTCTACAACAGAAAGCTGTTTTTCCACACATTCAACTCGTTCGTCAAGGGCACATACATTTTTCTCAATGTTGCCCAATTTGCCTTCTAGAATGTTTTTCTGGCCTTCCAAAATATTCTGTTGCGCCTCAAGTCTTTCGAGAATATTCTGTTGTTCTTTCTTTTGTTCGTTTCGTTGTTCTTCAATCAGCTTCTTTTGCTCGTTTCGTTGCTCTTCCAGATTCTTTTGTTTTACTTCGAGTCGTTCAAGAACATTTTGCTGTTCCTTCTTTTGCTCGTTTCGTTGTGCTTCAAGTTGTTCCAGAACATTCTGCTGTTCCTTCTTTTGCTCATTTCGTTGCTCTTCCAGCTTCTTTTGTTGTACTTCGAGTCGTTCGAGAACATTCTGCTGTTCATTTGTTTTGCTCGTTTCGTTGTTCTAACAAAAGTTTCATCATACTAGAAAAATCCACATTTTCACTTACTTCCTCTTCTTCCACTTCTGTTTCAAAAACAAAAGTGTTTACGTCTTCCCCTTGCTGTTCCAAATAGTTACGCAAGCGCAGGACGAGCTCATTTTTCGATCCCACTCTAGAAAGATTTCGCTTACCTAACTCACTTTTAAGCTCAATGCAGTTGAGCTCTTCTAACAACTTACCCATTTTCACTGCATATAATTATTATTTTTCCATTCACTTCTTTTTTTTTACACTTTACTAGTCAAATAAGTTTTATTTCCACTTCTGACACCAATGTAACGTGCGCTTAGTTCGCAAAATAAAACTCCACCTTTCAATTTATTTCTACCACTTTTATTCAGTATCCATCTTTATTCGATCTCAACTCGACTTTTGGACTATCACTTGTACCCAGCAATTTACTCTTCACTTTATCACTCTATAATCAATACTGACCTCTGGTTGCGTCAGCTCCCTCTTTATATAGAAGTGTGAAACATCGAGAGATTTCTGGTAGTTTTTCTATGAACCATGATGTCTAGACAAGTTCCCCTCCCGGTATTTTTCTGCACACACACACACTCACTCTCAAACAACGTCTTCCATTATAGCACTCCATTATAGCGTTGCCAGCACTTGTGTTTTCGGTTTAAGGAAATAAGCATGAAATGTTGGGTGCACATTACAATATGTATGTATGTACCAGTGGCGAAGCGTCCATATAAGTCGATTATTTCCGACTTACATTTTGAAATTCACATCCGAAACATCTTAGAATTCTGGCAACATGAATCAATATAAACAAACACAAAACCTTAGCAACATACAAGGTAACCCCATATATTACGTCTTATAAAATTTGTTGCTGGATAGAACAAATTTGTGTTCTTTCCTCTTTTTTCTTTTACCAAAAAATATGACTGTAGAACATCATTCATGTAAGAATAAGAAAACATGTGTTGAACAGAGAGGTGCCTAGCGCTAGGCACCTCTCTGTTCAATACATGTTTTCTTAAGGTAGAAAATAAGACGATGTTCTACCTGGTACCAACGGTTGCCATTTGCCAAAAAAATATGCGTCCCAAAATGAAAATAAAAATGACCAAACGTAGTTTGAAACGACCAAAATTATGATTGATTCCGATGAAGAAAGAAAGGAAAAACACCAAGTTCTCAAACGGAAAAAGCAGCATGAGAAGCGCTTGTTTGAGGGAATATAGAAGTTTTATGAAAGTGAAGCTCTTCAAGGTTTACACCAAAAGTTAAAAAATCATGCCAGGGTGGAAAACTAAGAACCATTTCATCACTGAGAATCTTGAAAAGTTAATTATGATGCAGACTCAACTTATCAAGAATGCCACACTCTTGATCAGAAAAAGTTAGGATTGCAAACTCGTGTATTAGCTTAAATCAAATAAAACTGAAATTCCAGACGGTCTTGACGCCGAAATGTTCAAGAAAGTTATTGATTAGCTTGAAAAGAGAGTGCACCAGCTGCATGCATTTAGTCGGGAGAAACCACGTCCAATGAGTGGAAATTCTTACGATGGCACCAATTATGGAGGAATACTCCTTTTAATCGTATGATGCGATGTCTTGTCTTTGTGAAAGTCTGAAAAACCCCCACGTCATCAAATTAGTATAGCACACGGGAGATCTTGAAAAAAAACATGCGTACGACAGTATTCAGCATCTTGTCTAGTTGCCAAAAAACCTTGGTCACTTGGTCATGTATGCCGCCATTTGAAGAAAAGCACGTGTCATTTGATATCAGTGTTTGCTACCTGAATTCTCCCCTGCAAAATCTTAGCTCTATTCCAGGGCGAGCGCAGAACTCAAAAACACCTATCTTGGTATTAAGGGCAAGCTAAGGTTTTTCAAGCAAACTCATTGCGATTACCTGAGAGCCATCATTGGGCTTGAATGAACGAACTTATTGATGCACTTTTTACATAATTCGATAAGAAAACTGCCTTACGTATACATTTCAATTTTAAGGATCTATAAATTATAGTGTTTCTCTTGTTTCATTTCGTTGAAAAAATGACCAAAGGGAATAAAAAGTGACCATGTCACCAAGTGAAAAAATAATGACCAGTTTTGGACATAAATGACCAAACTGGCAACCGAGAGTCCGAAGCGTGCAGAAGCAATGCTACAAATGAGCAATGGGCTACTGCGCCGGCGCTCTGCACAATATTCACCTGCTCAGAGCCCAAAGAATTAAGAGATAACAAACAGATTTACCAAAAAATATGACGGTAGAACATCGTCTTATTTTCTTTCATAAAAAAGCATGTATTGAACAGAGAGGTGCCCAGCGCTAGGCACCTCTCTGTTCAATACATGTTTTCTTATAGAAGAAAATAAGACGATGTTCTACCGTCATATTTTTTGGTAAAATAAAAAAGAGGAAAGAACACAAATTTGTTCTATCCAGCAACAAACTTAATAAGACGCAATATCTGGGGTTACCTTGTATGTTGCTAAAGTTTTGTGTTTGTTTATGGAGTGAGTTGAAGAGCCAACATGTGTGTAGAATAGGACGGAAAGCAAAGTGGTATTTGTTAAAAAAATGTTGGCAGCGAGTTCATGTGCATGACTAAGTTTGATTCACGTTGCCAGAAGTCTAAGATGTTTCGGATGTGAATTTCAAAAGGTAAGTCGGAAATAATCGACTTATATGGACGCTTCGCCACTGGTGGACTATTATGTTTTCTTCACAAGAGAATCTATGCCTTAAATCTTTTTAATTGGGGCAAAATATATGTATACGAATTTTCTTTGACCTGACTGTTAAACATTTCCAGTGCTACCAAACATTAATGATGGTCACTTGCAATGTACCGTTAGTTCTACTTAGAAATGACTGATTTGCAATGGTCAAAGATAAAAGAGTGCTGTGTAGAATTGCATTATTTCTGGTCTTTTTCACTTCCGATCGCAATTTAATTATTAAATTTACCGTTAGACTTGTGTTTAAGTGTTTAAAACTCAATTATTTCTTAAATAAATAGGAGTCGGAAAGCATTGCTATGAGGAAGAACGCTGTTTGATCCTCCAACTAGGGGATCGAGGCAAAACATTCAATTTTATTCAAGATGTTCTTCACCGATCTCAATCTGTTGTTGCTATAGTGCTAAAGCAGCGAGGTCAACCAACAAGTTTCCCCGAAAAAAGAGTACGCAAAAAAAAACAACTTTGCCGGACAAAAGGATTGTAAGAGAGGTGCTTAAAAATCCTTTTGCAACATCTAGCGGTAAAAAAGCAAATCTATCATTGGATATCAGCTCATGCACGATCCGCAGACGTAAAAATTTACTTGGTCGAATTGCGATGAAGGTTCCGTTACTTAGTTCTAAGAATATAAAAGTGCGTATATGATTTGCAAAAGTAAATCCTTCACAATCGGCTTACAAAAATTGGCAAAATGTTTTTTTAATGATGAAACCAAGATGAATTTATTTGGTTCTGATGGCAGAACTTAGTTAGAAAGAGGCGCAATGAAGAGCTGATGGAAGAGGTAGATAATGGAAAAAATTGGTTTCACTTTGGCCACCACTGTATGTGGTGATATGTTGCTGAAAATTGTGAATTTGTCTTTAACTAGTGGAACGTTCCCAAATAGTTGTCAAGAGTCCCTTATCGTTCCAATTCTAAAAATAAAAAACTCTAATAAAGTGGAAGACTTTAGACCGGTTAATATCTAATATGATGAACCTCGAAAGCAAAATTATGGAAAAGGTGGTGTATAATCAACTTAAAAACTACTTAGAGTCTTTTAATCTGACATAGCTACATCAATCCGGTTTTAGAAAAAATCACAACTGTGAATCACTTCTCAATCTTGTAATTGCAAAGAGGAAAATTGACATACTGACAAGAAAATTGTAGTGGCGGTATTTTTAGACTTAAAGCAAACTTTTGAAACTGTCGATAAATTGATTTTAATTGAAAAGCTGAAAATGTATGGAGTCCGAAATACAGAAGCTCAATGGTTCGAATCATATCTTAATAATAGATCTCAAAGGACAAAAGTAAACGATAATATCTCAAACTCTGTTTCTTTACTTCATGGTGTCCCTCAATTATCATTACTTGGTGTTTTATTATTTCTGGTGTACATCAATGACATGGAGAATGCCGTTCGTTTTTCAAAAATTGTGCTATTTGCTGATGATGCCTTATTGTTTATATCTTGTAGTAGCGTTGATGAATGTATTGAAAAAATAAATCTAGACCTGCAAAGTTTACAAGATTGGTTTGATAGTAACATGTTAAAATTAAATATAAATAAAACTTAACTTATGATATTAAATGGTAGTACTAATAGAACAATAAACATTAACAATCAAAATATTGAAACTGTTAAAAAAATTAAGTACTAAGGAGCTAAAATTGACGATAAATTAGATCTTGATAAACATGTAAATTATATATGTTAAAAGTTATCAAAAAAAACTTTACTTTTTTGGAAGAATTAGAGAAAAACTTTAATTTAATTAAAGTGTATAATACAATAATGATAAAACCTCACTTTGAGTACTGTTCTAGTATTTCGTTTATGTGCAATAATCAAATGATGGATAGACTACAAAAACTTCAGAATAGGGCTATGAGAACTATTTTATTGTGCAATAGACTAACTCCAAGAAGAGAAATGTTATTCAAACTGTCCAGGATGAGTGTGAACCAATGATGTACAACTTTTTGCGTTACGAAATGCTAGAGATTTTAGATTACCAATGTATAGAAATTCTAAAACATAAAACATGGTTCTTCATAGAGGATTGAATATATATAATAGTTTACCTAATAAAATTAAATTAGAACAAAATTTACACAAGTTTAAAAAATTTTTAAACGAATATTTTAAAAATAGATTTATTTAATTTATTGATTGAATAATTTTTTGTTATGACTTTTTAAATGGCAAATATTGCCAAATAAATGAAAAAAAAAAAAAAATTATTTTCTATAATATAAAGCAAAAAAACAAATTAAACTTTTACTGTAACATTGAAGTAACTGAATTCATAATTGTTTGATATTATTTTTATATAAAGCTAAAGTAATTTCTGAATGTTTGGATTACTTGAATAGTTATTTATTAAGTTTATATAACCTTTACTCTATCTAAGTGGAGAAGATTGATATGTATGTATACTCTTAAGTTACCCTGTAACACATACCAATGGTCTATGCTCTTGGATTAGTAATTCTATAACACTACACATACCAATAGTCTATACTCTTGTAATAGCAGTTCTATGAAATAAAGTCAGTTGTTAACTGAGTGTCAAGTTGTTCACTTCTCTTTCTACAGATATAAAACTACTGTGGGATTAAGGGGCATCCCAGTGGTGAAAGAATTTCTTTAATCTGTTCAGTAGTTTCTAAGTTTCCATTTCTAACACCGTTCCCGAGGGAATCTTCCGTTCCCGTAGAAATATATGAATGAAATATAAGTTTATGCCACTGAGAAATAATGTAGCATCCTAGAGTAGAGAGGAATTTTTGAAATAAGTCAAGTGTCCTTAAGGTTCCCGTTTAGAAGTAACGAAGCTATTTGGCATATTCTTAGCTTTCCCATACACGAAAGAGGCCCTCATGTCCAGCATCTAGCAATACGTCTTGAAAACGGTCAGCGTGTATATCACTGAAGAAAATGTTATCCAAAGAGCGCTTCAGTGTTCAGGCTCTAAAGTCTAAACACGACTCTAACTGAATCTTTTAAGTTGTGTCAAAAATCTAATATTTTTGGCCAATTCGCAAAAACATTGATATACAGGGTGTCCGGTAGTTCGTGTTAAATTGTGTAATGGGAGGTGATTCTTGGTCATATTTAAAAAAAGGCTAACTTTGGTGCAGTGACGTAGATAGGGAGGGGGGATCAGGGGTATATATCTTCCCCCCCCCCCCATTGGGATCGATAAATTGTTCAACATAATCAGTCATGAATCAAATAAGTTAAGGAAACACACTCTGAAATTTAGTGTGTACCTACTTCCTACGTGAATCAAGTTCCATTAGTAAACACAGGATTGTACAATGTACAATCTATAAATACAAAGTCAACTTCGTCTGAAAAAAATTATTGTCCCCTATCACAAAGCCCGTCGTAGCGATTTCGGACTACGAATACCAAAATGGAAGCATCACAGACGCCCTTGCTGTCAATGTTTTGCGACAAAATTAGTTACTAATAATAAAGTTATTAACAAGTTATTAATATCTGTTGCCAAGCGTTCATTACGAAGATATTTTTAGTCATTTCTATTTCACATTCGTAGTCCGAGATTGCTACGACGCGACGGGCTCTGTGATAGGGGTGATTTTTTGGTAAATCACCTAATTTTTTTGAATTTATTTCTTATATCGATTCTCCCCGACAGGTATGAAAATCTTTTATCTTAAAATGTCTAATAGAGTAGAGACGGCACCCTTCGACAGTGGGGCACCTTCGACAGTCACTATTATCTCATTGTGTAGACCTTTAAAAATTCTGTAAAAAATTGTGGATGTGCCTTTAATCATGCCAAACATATCTCAAAAATTTCAGCAGTATGGCTTCAAATCCCGCCAAGTTAGGATGTAAAGCATTTATTTGGACCACGTGCTATAATTTTCAGGGTACGTTCTTAAAATTTTCGTAGTCGTGTTTTTAATTTTTTCTAGCAGTGAAGTTGTTTTTTATATACAATACTTTGTGTTTATTTATATTTTTAAAGTTAATTTGATTAATCTTACTTTGGGAAATAATAAAAGAAAAAAAAAGTAAAATAACATCAAGTGGGGCACCATCGACAATCTATTTAGTAGTCGTGTTTTTAATTTTTTCTAGCAGTGAAGTTGTTTTTTATATACAATACTATGCGTTTATTTATATTTTTACAGCTAATTTGATTAATCTTACTTTGGGAAATAATAAAAAAAAAGTAAGATAACATCAAGTGGGGCACCTTCGATCAATCTATTTATTTATTTTTTGTTAAAACTATTTTTTTAAATAAAAATAATTTAAAAATGAACTGAATTCTTATAGCAAACTATATCATGACTTTTATTTAAAAAAAACTAACATTATAATGCATTAATTTTAAAGAATGTGCATTGCTGTCGAAGGTGCCCCACCCTGGGGCACATTCGACAATTTTCTACTTTTTTTTTAAATAAAAAAAAAATAGTAAACTTTTTTTTTTAAATCTAAGGTTCCGCCAATATGTTGATAAAATCATAAATTTAATAAAAAAAAATTAGTTTTTGAAAAAAAAAACCATGATTTTGTGTATTTTCTGTTAAGGTGTCGAAGGGTGCCGACTCTACCCTACAGCAGTTTCCCAAACATTACTGTATTAACAATCCAGGTAATGATCTTGCAAAGCTACAGTGGAAAATCTTTAAAATTGTGATCTGGACATATTTTTTCTGATCGGTCAAGGAACAGGCGATATGTCTGGTCGATACAATTATTCGCCAGCAATTTGCTTCGCATGCTCTGTACGTCCATTGTGCACCACATTCTTTAAACCTTGCTATATCTGTTTCCAGCAAAATAACAGCCATTAGAGATTGCCTTACCACAATTAAACCAGTTTACAATTATTTCCATACACCGAAAAGAAAAGATATGCTGCAAAAAACAATAAGCGAAAGCGAAGAGACTCCACGAAAAAAGACATTGAAAAGGCTGAATCTGACGCAATGGATCTCAAAATATCAAGACTTTTAGGAGCTATTTCTGTTTGTGTTCCAAACTCTTGACCAAATAAGAACATTGAAAAAAACTTTAAAACGCTAGAATATCTTCTTGATTAGCTTAAAGGTTATAAGTATGGTTTACCAACTCTCGTTGCCGTTAAGTCGTGAGTTTCAAAGATTGAATTTAGACTAAAAATAAAACGAGCAGAAGACGACTTACTTTCGAAAGTATTCGAAATTGCAAAAAAAAAAAAAAAAATAGTTGAAGTCCTTGAGATTGACGTTAAACATAAGAGAGTAGTGAGCCAACAAAAGAATCGTTTGAACCCTCCGGTTTTCTCGATTTCTTTGTAACGGACCTTGGAGTAAAAATTTACAAACCATGAAAATACACTAGAAGGGTTTTCGGTTCTTTTCAAGGACTCTTCGTCAGAAATAGACAAAGCAGCAAAAAATGTTTTGAAACTGTTGAGTTCTAGCAAACATATTTGGCTGCCGGAACATCATTTGTTCTTGTAGAATTAACAACTTGGAAGAGATATTTGATCCGAAGGAATAATACTTCCTCTAAGAATTCATTGGAAGCGCATGATAGCTGCCCCGAAGAAAGTTTTTCTAATATATAAGTTATATACGCTCCGAAATGCACTCCAGCAACAGAGGCAAATCTTCAACATGATAAGAATGACATCATGTTCAACAAGCCAAAATAAAAGATAACACAGCACATGCAGCTGTAACAATAAAGATAACACAGCACATGCAGCTGTAACAATAAAGATAACACAGCACATGCAGCTGTAACAATAAAGATAACGAAACTGTAGATATAAATAGCACCTAGATAAAATATTGTTAGTCAGAATTAAGAAAGTCTTCAGTCTACGAGGTACTCTCGTTACAAGACTAAATAAATAAGTTTTGAGAAAATAAAAACTCTTAGTTTCATTAAAAACAAAACTGGCGCAGTCGGTAGGATAGAGTTAAATTGATTCTATCCTGTAAAAATCTACAATCCGTTCCGGTACAGTGAATTTAATTTTCAAATAAAAGTTTTCCTGCGAAAAAGTTTGAACGAATATTTGAATTAATAACAAAATCGGAACCGCGACATCCTTAATTATTTCAGTGAAAAACCGTACCAACATTGACGGAAAACATTTAAATAATTTAAATCAATTCAGTGGACTAGAGACAGAATCCTTAACGAAAATAAAGATTTTAAATCTGTTCAGTGAATCCTGATTAGTCCATGACTCAACCAACGCATATGGTGTATGTCAGAAAGTCCATAGAGGAAAACTAATCAAAACAAACATTAGATTAAGTGAAAATAGAAATTGCAAATAAAGAAGAAAATAAATACGAAAATAAATCGTGTGAGTAGAAAAATAAAAAGAAAAAGTGACCAGTATAAAAGTAGAAGAAAAGGGCAGCATCCGAGCCCCGACTTAAGAAGAGTAGATGTCCAGAAAATTTAAGAAGTGGATTAAAACTAGCTACAGACATACTGACGAAGAATCATTATCAGGAGAAGAAGCAGATCAACATTTAAACAACATAAGAAACCAGGAAATACCTGAGCACATCAGTAAGAATAATTGTAAGCTAGAAAATAATAAATTTGAAAATTTTGAAAACAATAAATTAAAAATTAATATTGAAAATAATTTTGGTGAAAAAACTATAGCAGAAAATAAAAATAAAAGTGAGTTGAAATTAGAAATCAGTTACCAGAATACTAACAAAATGTCCTTAGCTACAGCCCAGAAGAGCTTAACGCTCGACCCTCTGAAATATATAGAGAAGTTAAGTCCTTTCGATGGGAGGACAGAAGATTTATACACATTTCTTACAAATGTTGACGGAATTATTCCAATCTTGAATGAGTATGATAATCAGAGCCAAATCATGTGCATTAATATCCTTAAATCGAAGTTCATAGGAAAAGCTAAACTCTGCATTGAGATACATCCTCACTTACAGAAATGGACCGACATCAAAGCGATGTTGATCTCTAATTTTGGCGGCTTTAAAAATAGCATTCAGTTGTATGAAGAACTTAGACAGATATGTTTTAGAGGAAATATCCTTAGATTTTATAATGACATTCAAAAAACACTTTGCGATCTTAATCAAAAAAGTGTACAAGAAGATAAAACACATGAAGTAAATAATAATAATTTAACGGCTTTAAATATTTTTAAAGAAAAACTACCAGTACATATGCGTACCATCCTTTTTGCTCTCAAGCCTACCAGCTTACAAGAAGCTTTACATCAGCTATCTGAAGCTGGTTTTGTTAAAACAAATCCTATTGATGAGAGCCAACAAAAACGTCAGATGAATAATAGAAACTTTCAACCTGAACTTTACATCCCACAACAGTATAGTAATAATTCTTTTAGACCTCAGAGTAATTTTCAGACTAACTCCCAGAATAATTCTCAGAATAACTCAGGACAATTAAGAAATAATTTTAGTAACAACTTTAGACAGAACAATTTTAGACCACCCTACAATCACTTCAGTAATCAAAATAACTTTAGACCCCCATTTCAAAATAATCGTAACCCTAATAGAAACTATAATAATCAAGGGAATGAGCCCATGGAAGTCGATCCAGGCTCGAGCCAATTCAGGAGGAATCCTAACCTAAGCAATAGGCAGGTAAACTACAATAGAAATGTAAGCCCAAAAACTGATCCTGCGGGATACGTAGAAACAAATACTAATATTAATAATAACCCTGCGGGATATCCAAAAACAAATAATGAAACAGAAAAATTTTCAAATACCAGCCTCGGATTGCCTTTTGTTCGGATAGAAAAAGCAGGCAGGATATTAAGAATGCTAATCGACACAGGAGCGACGAATAGTATATTAAACGAGAAAGACGCTCCTCAAAATCTAATTAAAATACGAACAGAACCATTAAAAATTAATACCGTAGGAAACCCAATCTTAGTTGAAAAAGAAGTACTCTTACCAAAAGAAAAATTCATTTGGAAAGTTACTGAAGACTGTTTATTTCAGTTAATGACTTTCAGTCAGAGCTTTAACGGCATCATTGGCAACAACATTCTTATACCAAACAATGGAAAAATTGACTATGCAACTAAGATATTAGAACTAAACGGAACTAAAATACCAATCTTTTTTGATGAAACAGATGAACGTGATTATTCCATGGAGATAAATCACTTAAATGGCTTAACGCCTCACGACACTATTTTCGACGAATTTGAAAAGAAAAATATAGACCACATGAATTCAGAAGAGAAAAAAATTCTATTTCAAACTTTAAACGAATATTCAAACGTATTCTTCCACAAAGGCGATGATCTCTCTTTTACATCACACGTTAAGCATAAGATACCAGTACAGGATAATTCTCCTATTTTTACTAGAATCTATAGATATCCCGAAGTACACAAAATTGAAGTAAACAACCAGATTCAAGAACTATTGGATCAAGGTATCATTAAACATTCAACTTCTCCCTATAATGCTCCGATTTGGGTTGTACCTAAGAAAACAGATAAGATGGGAAATAAATAATGGAGAATAGTAATAGACTATAGAAAACTAAACAAGATAACAAAAGAAGATAAATTCCCGATCCCACTCATAGATGATATTTTAGATAAGATGGGACGAGCAAACTATTTTTCCACACTAGACCTTACGAAAGGTTTTTACCAAATTGAAATTGATCCCGAAGACCGAGAAAAAACAGCCTTCAGTACTTTATCAGGTCATTACGAATGGATGCGTATGCCATTCGGTTTAAAAAATGCACCCGCAACATTTCAGCGGATGATGAATGAAGTTTTAGGCGATTACATTGGCAAAATATGCTACGTATACCTAGACGACATTATTATTTTCTCAGCTTCCCTTCAAGAGCATACACACCACTTAAAATTAATATTTGAAAGATTACGAAAAGTTAATCTTAAAGTTTCACTAAACAAATGCAATTTTCTTAAAAAAGAAAGTGAATTTTTAGGTCATATAGTCACACCAGAAGGCATAAAACCAAACCCATCTAAAATTCAAACAATTAAAGATTTTCCCCTTCCAACTACGATTAAAGAAATACAATCATTTTTAGGTCTTACCGGTAACTATCGCAAGTTCATAGAAGACTATGCAAAGATAATAAAACCTATGACCTTGTACCTGAAGAAAGATTCTAAAATTGATTTAAAAAATGAAAAATACATTGGCGCGTTCAATAATTTAAAAATAGCTTTGCAAGATACATTGATAAACAGACACCCAGATTTTACAAAAGAATTCACACTGACAACCGATGCTAGCAACTTCGCTATCGGTGCAGTCCTAAGTCAATCCCACGGACCATTATCTTTTGCTTCACGCACTTTGAATAAACATGAGTGTAATTACTCAACCATAGAGAAGGAACTTTTAGCGATCGTTTGGGCCACCAAACAGTTTAGACATTACCTTTACGGTAGAAAATTCAAAATATTAACAGACCATAGGCCTCTAGTTTGGCTCCAAAACTTAAAAGAACCTAATTCAAAATTACAACGATGGAAGATTAAACTCGAAGAATACGACTTCGATATCGAATACATCCAAGGCAAGGAAAATAAAGTCGCTGATGCTTTGTCAAGAATTAAAACTGAACAGATAAACGCATTTGAAGAAGATCTCGTGAGTACCCAGCATAGCAATGAATCAGACAGTTCAAATCTTATCCCAATAACAGATAAACCCCTCAATATGTTTGAACGCCAAATAATTGTTAAAACAACAAGGGTAGATTCCCGAGAAATAACATTCCCATACGTAGGAAAAAAACAAATAGTAATTACAAGAAAGAATTTTACCTCTAAAGACTTTGAACAAATAATTTTAGAATGCGACATAGGAAAACCTTACGCAATATTTTTTGATAATGATGACTTACCACTAAATAAATACGAACCAAACGATGAGTTATTTCTAAAATTCCAAGAATACTGGAAGCAACACCATTACAAACAAAAACTATACAGAACCATGTCCAACGTAACGAACTTACATTCCCCAGAAACTGAAGAAATAATTAATAACACTCACAAAAAATACAATCACATCGGTATAGAAAAGACGTACTTAGAAATCATTAGAACCTATTATACACCAAATCTTAGAGAAAAAATAAATAAAATAATCAATAATTGTGAAACTTGCAATCTTAAAATAGAAAGAAATCCACTAAAACTCCCATATGAAAAAACTCCAACACCAACAGGTCCCCACATACATTATCACATGGACATTTGGCCCATTCCTAGAAATGGAAACTACCTAACATGCATTGATAAATTCTCTAAATTTATCGCATTAGAAAGACTAGAAACAAAAACCCAAGCTGACGTATTAACAGCAATGACAAAGATATTCATTTGCTTAGGTTATCCAAAAGTCTTAACGACCGATAACGATAGATCTTTTCTTTCATATACAATACAACAATATCTCAAAGATAACGATATAATGAATCATATAACCACGCCTTATCGCCACACAGGCAACTCAGACATAGAACGTCTACATTCCACTCTAAACGAGCACATTCGACTTTTTGAAAAACAAAAACCAAATTTAGTCGATAATGTAACACGTACCATAGAGGTTTATAATAACACTATTCATTTGACTACACGGGAAAAACCAAGTGATATACATTTTGGTAGAACAGACAATAAAATTGTATTTGAAAGAATTGAAAGTACTAAAGAAAAAGTTTTAAATAAAATTAATAAAAACAGAAAAGATACGGAGATAGATCCTAATTTTACAAAAATAAATAATCCAGAACGATACGACAAGTTGAAGACAAAACACAAAAAGGTGAAAGTGTTAGAAATTAATAAAAACAAAATAACAATACGACCAAATAGGGACCCTCAAAAATTACACAAAGATCAATTTAGAATAAAGAAAGAAACAGTTTAAAAATGATTCCATTAAAATTGATAATAGCAGTATTTCTATGGCTGTCAACGTTGACCCATAGTCAAGAGATACAAATGTATGAAATTACACGAGAATTTGCGATTATAAAAAGTGAATCAATTAATTTGATAGAGGATTACAAGACAATAGTGCACGTTATAAATTTAACCAAATACGAGCAAGCAATATCTAAACTTAAAGAACAGTATAGGCTGATTCCAAACAAACGATATAAACAAATTAGTGAAATCACAAAATTAGAAACTAAAATTCAAACATTAATACCCCATAAAATAGTTAAAAGAGGAGTTATAAATCTAATTGGTTCAGGCATGAAGTTTCTTTTTGGGACAATGGACGATGAAGATCACCAGAATATAGAAAATAGACTGAAAGCCTATGAGGAAAACAATGAAGAAATAATAAAAAATAACAACCAACAGATAAAGATTAACGACCATTTCAAAGAACAATTTGAAAGACTAATAGATACAGTAAACAGAGGGACAACTTTAATCAACGAACTAAAGAACCAAAGAAGCGATGTAAATGACCTTAGAACGGAAATAGAATTTTTTAATCAGATTAATGAAGTAAAATATGCTTTAGAAAAAATAGAGGATATTATTTTAACAAGTAGAACAGGTATGCTAACTCAGGACATTTTAACTCTTGAAGAAATTCAAGAAAATAACATAACGTTCGATAAATTACAACACCTAAAGATAAAATTAGCAGTTTACAAAGTTAATATCTTAATAATAATTTCTATTCCCCAATTCACAATTGAACGCTATAACAAATATTATATCCAAAATTTTCCTGTTAATAATAAAACTTTGAACTTAATCACAAACATAATTTTAGAGAAAAATAATAAAACATATTTCCCAGAAAATGAAGTAGAAAAATTAGAACTAATAAAAGACGAATGTATTAACGATTTAATATTTCAAAAACCACTTTTAAAGATTGTAAAAGAATTAATTTTAACCACACAGAAATAAAAGAAGAAGGAGAATTTATCGTAATAAAGAATATTGAACAAACTCCTATTAAACAAAACTGTAATGACTTAAACTACACTATTAAAGGAAATTATCTGATTAAATTAAGAAATTGTAAACTTCAGGTAAAGTAAATAAAGAGATTAGTACAATTTTAAACAGTAAAAAACACTTTTTATATTATATATCTCACTGATGATGGAAGCATTGCTTCTGAAATGTGCATTTGAGGAAATATAAAAAGTGTTTTTTACTGTTTAAAATTGTACTAATCTCTTTATTTATTAGATAAAAAACACGTGGAATATCTCTACTACAAAACTCTTCAGGTAAAGAATAAAAAATTTAACCGAAAAGAATATCTTGGAGACTTAATAGTCCCAATATTAGATTACAAATTTGCAACAGACAATAAAGATATTGATTTAATTGAATATAAATTTGTACAAAATATAAAAGAGCTAAGCAACATAGAATCTAGGCACAAAACAATAAGCTATAGTTTAACATTGGTATCAATAGTTTTAATCTTAGTAATAGTAATATTCATTTGCTTAAAAAGAAAAAATAACAGCCTCAGTACCAATAATACCGTGAATCTACCATCCGTAGTTTCATCAGATGGACGATTCAAAGGGGGGAGGAGTTATATACGCTCCGAAATGCACTCCAGCAACAGAGGCAAATCTTCAACATGATAAGAATGACATCATGTTCAACAAGCCAAAATAAAAGATAACACAGCACATGCAGCTGTAACAATAAAGATAACACAGCACATGCAGCTGTAACAATAAAGATAACACAGCACATGCAGCTGTCTGCCCGAACACAATGGTGTAGCTGTAGCTGTAGTACGTCGCGCTGTCAAATTAAAAGTCAGAGTGCAGCTGAGGAATGTAGCACAGCTCGTCCACAATGGTGTAGCGCAAGATGTCAATTTTGCTGAGCCATTTTGCTTTGTTTTGTTTTTTTTTTCTTTGTGAAACGTCAAAATGTAGCGCTGCAGCGCGCTCAAAGTTGAAGTTGAGTCAACTTGTACTACAGCTTCAGCTACCGCTACAGCTACTCAGACCCCTCTTTACCACTGGGCCCACTGGGCCCATGCCCAGGGCCCCGGATCACCAGGGGCCCCAAATTGCCGAAACAACACTGAAACTCTATTGGTCTATTTTCAAGAAAAAAAAATTTTGATACATTTTTTTTCTGAACAAAATTATATTCAAATTCAAACAAAAAAAAGAGGTCACTCAAGTTATGATCAGGACAACGAAACCATACACTCCCTTGTGTTCGTTTCAGAGCACTTTTAAAAATCCAATAAAATTTCAAAGATGGAGTGTGTTAGCTGGTCGTTTAGATTAAAAAAAAATCCAAAAATTTTTCTCAAACAAGATGATCAGCGTGAGCTGATGCACTAAGCTCTTTATATAATGATCATCAAGAAATTGAAGAGACTTTGATGCATATCGCTAACGATTTAGGACAGGCACGAAATGCCAGACAGGAAGCTTTAAGTCTTTGCAAAAACAATGTTAGATTTGTTGAGTGCAATCAATGAATTTATAATTGGGCTCAAGGACAATTTTGATAACTTTGATTCATTATCCAGACAAAAAAGAGCGGATTCCAAATATAAGAACCTTTCTGAAAGGACTAGGTGTAGAACAGACTTTTTTGACATCTCTGAACCCTCAGTAATTTTGACTGGGAAAGAAAGGTTCGAAGCGTTGATTTGAAACAGCGACTAGGTTCATATACGAATATTGGCCAAAGTCTTGACTTTTGTTTCGTTTAAAAATCCTGAATTCAGAAGACTTAAAAGAAAACTGCAAATCTTTTTCCAAATTGTACACTGAAGATGTAAACGGAGATGAAATACATGCTGAATGAATTGAAAAGAATACTGGAAAACTATTCGACACGAAAATGAAACTGGCAATATTCTAGAACTTTATAATTTCTTAAAAACAAATACAGTTGAAGATGAACTTCCAAGCGTTGCAATTGCACTTAGAATTTTCTTAACTATGATGGTGACCAACTGCAGTGGTGAACGTTCCTTCTCTCAGTTAAAATGAATAAAAAACGAACTCAGGACTTCAATGGTTCAGGAAAGATTGACAAGTTTGTCGCTGATGTCAATCGAAAGCGACATCCTCAGAAGTATCGATTTTGTAGATATAATCAATGATTTTGCTAATCTTAAATCAAGAAAAAGATTCAATCAATAAACTTTCCTCTTTCCATCTTTTTGCAAATCAATATTTTGTTCCTTAAACTAAATTCCTTAAACTATATCTGAATTTAATTTTCTGTTTTAAATTTATTATGTTGTTCTAATTCTTACATTATTTATGTTTATGTTGAAACATAAACATAATTCAATAATTATTTACTTTTACAATGATTTATAATGATTGATGAAATATTGATTCAAAGTTATGTGTTTTTTCTGTATACCTTTACTTCACAACATAACATTTTTAAAGAATCATTCAGGGGCCCCATTTTCAAAAAGTGCCCAGGGCCCCCAAAAGGGTAAAGACGGCCTTGCAGCTACTACTACGCATTGTGTTCACTCTTATGGCATTTGCCTACTTTCGACTTTGACAGCGCGACGTACTACAGCTACAGCTACACCATTGTGTTCGGGCAGGTAACAATAAAGATAACGAAACTGTAGATATAAATAGCACCTAGATAAAATATTGTTAGTCAGAATTAAGAAAGTCTTCAGTCTACGAGGTACTCTCGTTACAAGACTAAATAAATAAGTTTTGAGAAAATAAAAACTCTTAGTTTCATTAAAAACAAAACTTATATTTTATAAAAGATATAAGCCGGTTTAAACGTCAACTCTTGAAAGAATTTTCTCCGTTTAAAGAGGATAAAAACAATACAAAAGCATGACCAACGAAGTGAGATTCTTAAAAATACATCTATGTATTATAATGACAGTGTGAAGAAAAGATTTGGATGTTTATTTATTTGCTCGTTTGAATGGTTTGACTGCTCTAGAATCTAGATAGCTATTCATCTCGAAATACCTATGACTTATTATTATTATTTATTGCAATATACATGAATGTACAAAACAATACTTAAAAGATAGTAGCTACCAGGGCTTTTAGCTGAGTTTAAAAAGAATAAATGTTAAATATTATTATGTATGTTAAAAATTTTTAAGATTTTGAATACATTTTTACTTGCGATTGTAGGTACTATAAGGCAAGTCTTGCAATCGTGCAGAAAAAAAATTTTGAGATAACAATTAAATACGACATTACGACGATAGAGAATACGAAAAAAGTGGGTCCTGCAATTATGTCTGTCTGTCTGTATGTCTGTATGTCTGTATGTCTGTATGTCTGTATGTCTGTCTGTATATGGATCTACAGCCTGAACCACTTGACCGATTTTTTTCAAAATTTGCAATTAGAGTCTATGGAGCAGTCTACAGAGGGGTTTTTGGAATTGGGTCTCTAGGTCTTGAAATAACGGTACCTGCCATACAACCGATATGATAATACTTACTTTTCTCGAAAGCGGCTCCAACGATTTCGATAAAATTTTGTGTGAGGGATTAATTTTGAATTTTCTTTCTTATGATGTAAAAAAAAATTTTGGAAAAAGTATAAAAACGGTACCTCCCATAAAACCGTTTTTTTCAAAACCGACTTTCTCGTTAATGGCTTGCAAGATGTTTACGAAATTTTGTATTTTAGAAGTTTTAAGTTGTTTAAGGAAAACTGCATACCAAGATTTGAAAAATTTTAATTTTTGAAATTTAAAAAAAAAATTTAAAAAAATTTAGATTTTTTGAAATAACTTCAAAACCATAACTTAGATTTTTCTCAAATTTTTTGTCAAATTAACTTTTGCTAAGATCTTAAATTTTGCATACTTGAATTTTACAAAACTTTTTTTTTAAAAAAATGTAAAATAAAAAACCGTTATTTTTAAAACTGGTCCAACGATTTTGATAAAATTTTTAGCGTTTATATGTATTATATATATATATATTGTTTATTGTAGCAAAATTATACATTTTTTTTCTTAAAAGATATTGCACAATTTACAGTGATTGGTATAAAAGCTACCTTACAACTGACAAGATATAATAAGTCTTATAATCTACAAAATGTATCAACAAATATTGAAGGAAAGCTACAATTTAAAGCCTTCATTAAAAAAAAAAAAAAAAACGGTGAATAATAACACGAATATGGTGATATATGAAAATTAATAAGGTACATGGACTATGCAAGCCTGAGAGAGAAGAGGTGGTGTCAAACAATGCCAGATTCAACATTTCTTTTACATTATGGCGCAGCAAATAATAAATAATAAAAAACTAAGTAACAAAAAAGTTTAATAATTACAATTTGAATAAATATTAGCAAATAAATAAATAAATAAGTAAATAAATAAATAAAAGTAGAAAAATAAATCAGTCTTTTTCAACGAATAAATAAATAAATAATCTTTAAATAAATAAATAAATATATAAATATACAAGTAGATAGATAAAAAAAATAGTTAAATAAATTAACAAATAAATAAATAAACAAATAAATAAATTAACAATTAAATGAATAAACAAATAAATAAATTAACAATTGAATAAATAAACAAATAAATAAATTAACAAATAAATAAATTGACAGAAAAAATAAATAAATAAACAACTATAAATAAATTAACAGATTAATAAATAAACAAATAAATAAATAAACTAAATAAATATATTGTGTATTTGCTTTAAGAAGACAATCTTGAAATTAAGGCTTTGTCAGATGAATGGCAGGAGATGTTATATTTCTCCATTAGTTTAAGAATTCTATCCGAAACATATTCAATGTTCACAATTGAGTGTAGTTCAACGGTAGAATAATGCCATGGGAGATTAAGAATCATTTTCAACAGTTTGTTTTGCGAAATTTGTAGCCTACGTATATGACTTATTGCGCAATTACCCCACGCCGGTGACCCATAAAACACGATCGCCTGAAAGATGGCTTTGTAAATTATAATCTTGTTATTCTTACTTAGTTTGGATCTTCGATTTATAAATGGATACAAAATTTTAATGGTGGAGTTAACTTTTTTAATGATTCCTTGTATGTGTATACCAAACGTAAGTTTACTATCCAGATTAATTCCAAGGTATTTAACGCTGTTTTTCCACTCAGCCCTGATGCCATCAATTTGCAGATTGTTGCTTGGTAAGAAGCAGACTTTTCTTTTGCGAGTAAAAAAGATAGCCTTGGTCTTACCAGCATTAATTTTAATTTTCCACTTGCTGAAATAATTTTTAAGTACGTTAAGAGCTGATTGCAGATTGGTTTCGATATTAAAACCGATCGAATCAGAAGAAAAGATACTGGTATCATCAGCAAAAATTGCTTTTTCACAGTTGAATAACTGAGGGAAGTCTGAAGTGTATAGAACATAGAGTATTGGGCCTAGGACAGATCCTTGGGGAACTCCTGCAGAACAGACACAAGTTTCAGACAAAAAATTGTTAACAGACACCATATATTTTCTAGACAACAAAAACGATTGGACGATCTTAATAATGTACATTGGAAAATTTAGGGTAAGGAGCTTATGTAAAAGACCATGGTGCCATACCGAATCAAATGCCTTTTCAATGTCGAGTATGACCATACCGGTGCTTTGTCCGAGTGCAAAATGTCTTTTAACATGGTCTGTAATTCGATGTACTTGATGCACAGTACTATGGAATTCCCTGAAACCAAATTGTTCAGGAGGAATGATGTTTCGAGAGTTGGTAAAGGTAACCAGTTTAATTTTTATTATTTTTTCGAAGCATTTACTAAGCGAGCTTAATAAACTTATAGGTCTATAGCTATCTGGTGAATTTGCGTTCTTTCCTGGTTTGAGTATGGGAATTATTTTTGCAGTTTTCCATTCTGTTGGAAAGTAACCAATTTTTATGCAACAGTTAAACACATTCTGCAGTGCCTTATAACCTATGCTTGGGAGATTTTTCAAATATAAGTTCCGTATATTATCTAAACCTATTGCTTTTCGAGTTTGTAACGTTCGAGTAACCGATTTTACATCTTCAACAGTAATAAGCCCAACATCTCCATTTACAGCACTAGAGTTTATTATATCAAACTGTTTTACAAAGGACTCCACACTTGTGTTACCATTATTATTAGTAAAAACTGAAAAATTTCTAGAAAATGAATGCGCTAGAGCGTTCGCTTTCTCGTTGTTAGATAACATAATGTCGCTTCCTATTTTAAGTGCAGGGATTTGAAAATTTCGTTTTTTTATGACTGTTTTACAAAGGACTCCACACTTGTGTTACCATTATTATTAGTAAAAACTGAAAAATTTCTAGAAAATGAATGCTCTAGAGCGTTCGCTTTCTCGTTGTTAGATAACATAATGTCGCTTCCTATTTTAAGTGCAGGGATTTGAAAATTTCGTTTTTTTATGACTTTTACTATATTCCAGAAAGGTTTACTGGATTTTTGAAGTCCTTGTAGCTTTTGGTTCCAGGCCCGATTCTTAAACGACGAAACTGCATCTTTTATAACGGCGTTCAAAATTTTCATTTCGTTTTAGAACATATTGAGTCTTGTACGCATCCACTTCGACCTATAACTATTTCTGACTTTAATAAGTTCGATTAGATAGGGAGGTAACGGATTTTTACTCGTCATACTCTTTCTTTTCTTCGGAACCGAGTTTTCTACGCTTTCAATTATTGCGGAAGTAAAAGAGGAAACATTTCTGTCAATATCTGCTTCATTAACTTCATTAATTGAAAGGCTAGGTACATTATTTAATTTACTTTTTAGTGTTCTTTTAAATACATTCCAATCAGCATTCTTGAAGTCAAGAATTTCATTTCTTTCATGCAGCGGTGATGAAAATACACTTATTGCCACAGGTAGGTGATCTGAACTAAGTTCATTAATCACCATCGGCTGATTAAAAAGCCCTGGCATATTGGTTAAAAATATATCCAGAGTTGAAGGGTTAGATCTGTTATTTGCTGGATAATAGGTTGGTTCAGGAGGATATAAAATGTCGAAAGGATGGCTTAAATTCAGATTGGCAAGAATATTTCCCCATGTGTTCGCTCGAATACATCCCCAATTCTTATGTCTACAATTGAAATCACCGCCAATAAGAAAAATATCATTGCTATTTATCAATTTTCGCAAATCGTTATTGAAGTTAAATTTCTTCTGAGGAGACGCGGCTCGACCCGGAAAATAAGCAGAATATATTTTAATTGCTGAACCATTACTAAAAGGAATCTCAACTCCAAGATTTTCAATTACGTTAGTATTAACAATTGGAATTACTTTGTGCTGTATAGTCCTTTTAACTAACACGGCAAAACCACCTCCCCTACTCTCTTCTCTGTTTAGTCTATAGCATATATACTCTACATTTGATAATCTATCATCAAATTTAAGCCATGTTTCAGATACTAAGCCTACATCTACTTTGTGCTTGCTTAAAAAAGCAAAGAATTCAATAGATCTACATCGAATGCTTCTAGCATTCCAACAAATTATTTTAAGGGTTGTACTATTCATTATTTGGACTTATATAAATACTTAATAGCTAATTGTGCAATACAATGAAATTGTTCACTCTTACTTTTACAATTGCCGAGGAGTGTTATCATTTCAGCAGTGAGAGCGTTTACTTCTTCCAAAGAAAAGAGATCTGCGCTGCTCCCCAATGGTTCAGTGTTGATGGTGTTATTGATGTTGGAGCTGTTGATAGTGTTGTTGTTGGGGCTGTAACTCGCCCACACATTGGGTTTGTGCGAATTCGCACTCACAGCCGGAGTTGGCAAAACATTTGACGGATTCTTACGATGACGTTGCAGTGGGGGGAAATCACACATGTTTGGTGCATTTGTGCTTGCACAGTGGTAAGCATGAGGTGATGTAGGATTTGCCGTTGCTACCGGTTGCCTTTTGTTTTTTAATGAGATCTCTTCTCTTAATTCGTAAAAGAATTTTTTACTCGGGCAAGCTGGGTCAGTGGAGGTGTGCGTCTCATTGCAGTTGGCGCATTTAATAGTCTTTGAATCGCACTTGCTGGTCTCGTGAGGTTCAGAGCAAATTGCACAGTGGGTCTTAATGTGACAATTTTTTTCTCCATGCCCGAACATTTGGCAGTTAAAACATTGTGTGACTTTTCGTACTTGTCGCCGTGCAAAATCCCATTTTACTTGGGTTTTAAATATAGATCTTATGTTTTTCTTAAGATCCGCAAGTTTCACAGACCCACATTCAAGAAAAACTATATAAAATATATCAGTGTATTGTTGATATTGTTTTTTAATCATCTTAACGTTCTGGCACTTGAGACCAAGAACAAGAAGTTCATTTTTAAGTGTGTCAGTGGGTAGCTCATCAAGGCCATAAATTATTACCTTAAATGATCTGGCTGACGGAAGGTCATGGGTGAAAAATTGCCAATTCTTTTCTTTTAGAGATGAACATATTTTTGCGTGGTCTTCGCTAGATTCACTGTTTATTTTTATGCCAATTGACATTTTTTTAATATTATATTCACAAATTTTAATTGATTTGAGAAATGAGTGAACATTCTCTTGTAGTGTTTGTAAAGGAGTATAGTAACCGAATCTAGAGTTATTTTTGTCCAGAGAACTCATTTTACGGTTTTTTGTACTGAAAGACATAAAGTCTTCCACAATTGAAGGGGATCGAATTCTTTTTTGAATCTTGTTTTTTGATAGTACCGCACAGAAGAGAAACGTCTGATCAGATCAGAGAGCCGATTAGTACTGTTTATATGTATTAGAAATTGGAAAAGAATGGCGTTTTTAGATTTTCGCTTGAGACCTTTGGAATATTTAATTGAATTTTTTTCAATATTTTTCGTGATTTAATTAAATTTTCCAAATTAATGTATAGTTGGCAACCCTGTACCACCAAATATATTATAAAGAGCGAACACCAAAACCTTTTACTCAGCCCTAAGATTTTGATATCGTATTTAGAACACAATCGCAAGTTCGTGCGACCCAGTCGTTCCCATTTTTACTTGTTTATATTATGTTCGGAAGGAACTAAAAGGAGGTTTTTTTAAATTGTTATTGAAAAGTCTTTTGCAAGTTCCGTTGATTTTCGCGCAATCCGTAGTTAAAATTAAATGGTTGATAGAAAGCTGGAGGTTACGTTGGCAAAGGTGGCATGTGGGTGGCGGTTCCTTGTTAAGTAGATGGCTGTGGGTGAGCTGGGTGTGTCCAATTCTCAATCTGATGAAGCATTTGTTCATGATTCCAGAGGTAGTGGTTGCATAGACAGCTGGGTTGCGATTCTGATTGATGGAGGAGTAGTAGTGGTGATATTGGGACCAAACTATTAGTTTCCGATTATTCAAATATGAACTAGTCAGTTTCGAGACATCTTGTGTTGTGGGCTGATATTTAGAGATAGCTTGGTTGTTGTTCTTAGCAGTTAATTTGGCTTCTCGGTCTGCGTGTTCGTTTCCCTTTACACCAATGTGCCCTGGCACCCAAAAAATCTTGAGTCGTTCTCCAAGTTTGATGACGTTGTCTCTGATTTTACAAATGAAGGTCGATCGGTTGTCTATGCTTTCGATGGCAGCTAAGGTTGAGAGACTGCCCGTGCATATCACTGAGTTTTTCTTGGATTTATACGCTATTTGTGTGGCTTTGAGAATGGCTAATGCTTCGGCAGAGAAGATTGAGAAAAATGAAGGTAGTTTTTCTGCTGCGAGAAGATTATTGTTCGAGTCAACAACAGCGAAAGAAGTACCTTCCTCGCATTTAGAGCCGTCGGTGAATAGGATACTCCAATTGTTTTCAATGAAGGGGCTCAGTAATTCGTTAAAATGTTGACAATATACCACATTAAGAGTGGAAACTTTTTTAAATCGAGCGAGGTCCGTATTAATAGATTCGCTTAGAAGTAGCCAAGGAGGGTGATTATTAAAATCTTTTTTCTTAATTTTAGGTTCAAGGCCAATTTTTCTCGCAAACATTAGAGTTCTATAGAGAGCTGATGGATTTTTTGGTGTCTTGGACCGTTGTATGATTTTGACTGAATCGGAGAGAATCGGGGAGTCATATGAGTCAAGAATTTTGCCTACAAGTCTTGCAGTAAGGATTTCTTTTCTTTCCTCGATTGATGAAAAACCTCCCTCTGCGAGGATATTCTTTATTGGGCTGATTTTGAAGGCTTTGAGGCTAGTTTTGATTGCAGTGTGATAGGGTGATTGAATTAGTTGGACGTGAGATTTTGCACATTTGCCATAAATGATGAGGCCATAGTCTATTTTTGATAATATGATTGATTTTGTGATGTTGATTAAAGAGTTGGTATGAGTCAAACTATTTTTTGAAGCTAAATATCTTATGATGTTAAGCCTGGTAGCAAGGTTTATACTTAATGCTAAACAATGTTCCTTAAAGCTAAATTTACAATCAAATATAATTCCGAGTATGCTTAACTTATTTACAGAAGGGATTGTGAAATTATTTAACTCAATAATAGGACAAGAACATGTAAGTTTTCTACAAATGTGTAAGAGGCTGCTTTTGCTTAAGGAAATTTGAGCCCCAAAGTAAGAGCACCAAGAGTTGATTCGTTCGAGGATTTCCTTGAAGGAGTTTTCTGTGCGAGTATTGTCTTTAAACTTTGAAAGTATGTAAAGATCGTCTGCGTAGAGCGTGTGGTCAATACTCTTAGATTGCAAAATTATTTCACTTATATCATTGTAGGCTATTATGAAGTTTATCACTGAAAGTGGCGATCCCTGGGGTATACCGTTATTCAGGTTGTAGATGTCTGAAAAGGTGTTATTGACTTTAACTCTAAATTTGCGATTAGTTAAGAAGGATTTGACAAAGCTGAATATCTTGGGCCCAACTTTCCATTTAATTAGCTTGTTTAACACAACATGGATTGGATACCTATACGGTCAAAGGCTTTCTCAAAATCAATGGATAAGATTAAAACGTGATTTTTGGTTGAGATCGCTGTAGAGACAAATCATTGGGTAAGAAACCCTGTCGAAACCTGGGGTTTGTCCCTTAACGGAGCTGATGCAGCTTTCAAACTCGATGACATTAACCGGGGATTCAATAGCTTTGGCCGATGGGCTAAGGTGAGTTGGAGAATAAGTGCTATTTATGGCTAAATATTTAGATTCACGAAATGCAGGGGAGAAATTGGCGTTGTGAGAATATGAGGACCAACATTTGGCAAAATGATCAGAAATTTTGGCGGAGTCTATAAGAGGGGCGGATGGAGTCGTTATGACTTTGATGGTGTTAGGGGAGTAGTTGCCAGTGAGGGTCTTTATGTCCGACCATATCTTTTTGGTTGATGTTTTCGGATTGATACATTCTGTAAACTTTTGAAAGCTTTCGGCCTTGGATAATTTTTCATTTTTGCGAAATATAGCATTAGCTTTACGGAAATTAATTAAGTTTATATCGTTCGGGTGTTTTTTGTAAATCTTCCAAAGGGATTGCTTCTTATTACGTAAGTCGTTTAGCTCAGGGTTCCACCACGGAACAAATTTTTTGTGGAATATGTTTTAAGATTGCTGGATTGATACGTTAGCAGCTAATATTATGCATTTTTTAATAAAGGCGGATTCTTTGTTAACATTAACTATCAAGTTAACTCTAACTCTAACTATCAAGTTATTGAATGATTAGTTTTTATTCTCCTACACGTATGTACTTATACTTTTGATAATTGTACTTATTTTTAAGTGAAAGTTGAATAAAAAATGAATATATCTATCTATCTTATGGTACTGCATTTGGGCTACGATCAAATCGTTGGCGATACGTTGAAACACTTGCCAATTAGCACGTTCGGTTTTGAATTTCGGAATGGGTTTAGTGTGAAGTTGTTGGGAACCTTAGTTGATTGAAACCATGATTGGAAAGTGATAATTTCCGTGAAGGAACGAGTTTCTCTTCCAGGAGGTCGAAGGCAGGAGTTGCGGGGAGATGAAGGAGAGGTCAATATGGGTGAACGTTTTGTCCGTTGAAAAGTGAGTCAGGCTGCCGTCGTTCAGCAATGATAGATCTGTGTTTGTGAGAAAATTTTTCATGACTTTACCTCTTGCATTAACTGCGGCAGAACCCCATAGCGGACTCCATGAATTGAAATCGCTTGTTATTAAGACTGGTTTACTGACCGAGTTGAAAATGTTGTCTAGATCATTTCACGAAAAGATATGCTTTGGGTGGATATAGGTTGAGACAACTAACAGTTTGATTTGAAGTTGAATTTAAATTGCTATAGCTGAAATAATTGAGTTTTTTGAATTAAGGGGTGGTCTAGAAATTTCAAAAAATCGATTTTTTGTTTTTTCGATATTTCGAAAGAATAGTATCTTAAAAATATACTGTGAAATTTTCATTCGGAAATTCCCAATATTATAGCTTCTAGAGCCCATTAACCAGGTAGAGAGCGGTCCGCGCGCTCCTATACCTCAAACTTTAAACTCATTTATCTCGAAACGACTTTTTTCGACACGCCGGGGGTGAAAATAAAAAAACTATTTTACCGAATGACTTGAAGTTTGGATATGTTGTTCAACACATGTATGTATGTCTATCGTCGGAACTAGAACCATAATTTTTTTCAAACAATTTCCTATTGCTTACACTAAAAAACTAGTGAAAAAAACCCGATTTTACGAACTTTTTTTTTCAACGCCCGCCATTTTGTCAATTTTCAATTTTTTCGATTTGTTCTAGTTCCGACTATAACTGTACTCTTTTTGATTAAGAATATCTTTGGATTTTTTGTTTCCGATCAGTAGAAGTCTCGAAATCATCTACGGGGTCCGGATCCGATTTTTCGAGAGGGCCATCTTTAGCGGCATTTTTATCATAATACATATTGTTTTTGAAAAAACAAAATTTTTTTATATCATTAATAAAACTAGTAATGAGCTCAAAAAGTTAGAATATCGTTTTTTTTATTTTTAATAGCAAAAAAAAAATCGTGAAAATATGTGTCATTTTCGTGCGCTAGACCACCGGGTCCCCTTAATTTGTGCGGTATGGATCTATGAATCAGCAACTCAACGCCTTCCTTACCCCGGGGCTACACGATCAAGATATGGTAAGCCATTTACAATACATTCGAACTTTCTTACATACACAACCAAACTTTTCGAAATTGAAACCCAACTGGTATGGAATATTGAAAGCCACCCGAGAAGCAGTTTCAGTAGCCATGAAATTGACAGCTTCGTCAAATACCCTCAAAAAGAGAAAAGAGTGCCTGGAAAAAAACTTTGAATTTCAAATTTCTTGTGGGTGCCATTTTGAAAATATATAATGATATGTCGATTGAAAGCCATTTTTCTGGCAAGTTGTAAGTCGCCTACGTCACAGCCAAAACACGAACAGGAATTTGACATAGTGTATATGTAGGCTGGTGGCTTACCATATCTTGATCGTGTAGCTGCAGGGTTAGCGAAAGTATTGCCATCGAAGTTGTGAAAGTAAGATTGATATTGTTTTGGTGTTTTAGGTTTAGCTTGAGCAGTGGCGGATTAAGGCTTATTGCCGCCCTAGGCCCTGTCTGATACGCCGCCCTTTTAGATCACTAAAATTCTGTATATATTAAAATACAGCTTTTATTTTTTACAGGACTCATAGTGCGAAGCATTAGAGAGTGCTCCATTTTTTATTCAAAAATAATTATTAAAACATACAGAAAAATGTTTACTTGACTCTAGCTAGCCTAAGAAATAATAATAAGCATTTTTTTCAAATTATAGTGTATTGCTTAATTTGTAAGTCTCTTCTTCCTGACTTTTGTCCGAGCAAAAGTATCAACTATGTCATCATAATCAATTTCTTGAACCAGTTGAGCTTCAATAGACAATAATGCCAAAGCATTAAGTCTATCTTGGCCCATACTTGCGCGTTAATAAGATTTAACCCTTTTCAAGGTAGAAAAAGATCTTTCTCCTGAACAATTGCTGGCGGGAATATTCAAAAAAATACGCAGAGCTATGTCTACGTTCGGATAAACATCTCGAAGATTTCGAGAATGCAAGACATTGTATATTTCTTTTGCTGAGCGTACATCTTCTGTATTTGCTAGGGAATCTTTAAGCTGACATTGTAAATGAATACATTCATTCCCTAATGTTTCTTCCAAATCATCAGGATACTTTTTATCTAACTTATTCGCAAGAGTTTTCAGTTCAATCGTTTCTATGTTTGATAAATTATCAAGAAAATTAAAATTTTCGTAAAGCTTTTGGTAACCACTTTTACGTCCGGCCAATTGTACGCTTAACGTATCTAAAATTCGGTAATACACATTGGTGCGAAAATGTTCGAGACCAGATGAAGGTATTGTTTCATTCACCCGTGACTCATCTGCCTGAATTTTTCTAGTTTTCTTGCGACCTGTATCATAACGATAGTTAACTTGAACTCCAGACAGTGCTTTTGCCTTTTCTTCATATTCAGAGTATTGTTTGTCCCTCATATCTTGAAGAAATAATGCCAAAGAACCATAAATTTGTACAACAGATGATAAATCCGCACGAGATCCTTGAAGCTTCTTATTTGCAGCATTAAAACGATCTAAAATAACATTCCGAACTATGACCAAAATAGCCGTTTCTAGATGTTGCAATTTTCGCTGCAATCCTGTAGCTTCAGATCGCGTAGTCGGTTTTTCATCACGATTTTGAGCAATAAAGTTCAGTGCATTAATTATTCCAGGCCATTCTTTTTGTAACGGATAACATGAATCGTGACGAGCAGACCAACGAGTTTGAAAGAGACTCTTAAGTCTTAAACTTGTATGCTGCACTAAGATTGTCCAACGATTTGTTGATATGTATAGTGAAAAAATTATAAAGTAGTTGAAAAAAAGTCTACTGCTTCGGTTACAGATTCAGCTGCACAGGTTCCTACTAAATTTAAAGAATGGGCAGAACAAGGAACATATTCTGCTAATGGATTAATCGTTTTAATTTTTGACTGCACTCCTGAATATAAACCTGACATATTGCTTGCGTTATCATAGGATTGACCACGACAGTTCATTATGTCCAAACCATTGTTTTCAAGAGATTTTAATAAAGCATCTTCAATGTCTTTAGCCTTATGGCCAGTATTTGGTAAAAATTCTAAAAATCTCTCAAAAATTTCACCGTTACCGCGCACATATCTAATAATTTTCGTGAGCTGATCAACATGTGCAATGTCAGGCGTAGAACCCACAATCACACCAAAATACTTAGCAGATTGCACTCCTTTAGAAATTTGTTGCAAAACTTTGTTTTGAATTAGTAACATGATTTCCTCATATATTGTTTTAGATATGTACGAGGTATTTCCACGGCCAGGGTGCGCATACAATTTTAAATGTTCCTCTAAGAACGGGTCAAACTCAGCAAGAAGCTCAATTGCACCTAAAAAATTCCCATTATGAGGATCTCCGATTCGTTCTGAATGTCCTCTAAATGGCAACCCTCTTGTCGCAAGGGATTTGACAATCGCAATCACTCGATATAAGATTTTTTCCAGTACAAAATTTCTTCATCTAGCTGTTTTATTAGACGTTCATCAACGCGCCCTTGTACGACTGCTCGAGCTTTTAAATTGCTAACGTTAGTTTTGTGAAAATCAGAATTTTCATGAGCTTCAATTCGACCTTTTGCGTTTTTCCAATCGCAAAACCCTTCACCAGTGAAAGCGTTCATTTCACCACTTTTACCAAATAGTAAACATGGAACACAAAATAAGGATCCTTTTGTTTCGGAATAAATTAACCATTCACGACGTTGAATTTCTCCGTTTTTCAAAGTACGTTCGAATAAACTTTTAGAACAAAACCTCGTTTTATCCTTATAAACATTTTTAGAATTCTTAAAATCCGTAACTTCATTTTGTGGCACACCGTTCATAGTTATAAAATATCGAATTTTTTCGTTTAGATTCCATAGAAAAGGATCACTGCTTAGTTGTAAAATATCAGTTGTTGACTGTGTTTCTTCGTTCGCATCTGTGTCTTGTTATAATGAAGAATTTGATTGTACTTCTTTGGCATCTTCTGCTGAAGAATTGTTAAAATCCGCCTACTTTTAATAACTTTTATTTATTTATTCTTAATTAAGAATTAAACTTAACATTCAAAGACCGTGACACTGATGATTCACCTTGTCGTGGTGTCCTGATAGCAGTCACCAATACAATTGACTCATCCCTTCTCTTAACATCCTCCTCCCAAAGCCTTGACTTTGTCTCAATCAAAATTACACTAACCCATAAATCGCGTTACATTATCTGCTTTTATATTTTACCATCGCAACCCCTCGAATCTTATGAATTTGCAATTAAAACGATTGACGACATTTCAGATTTATGCGAACCCCATGATGAGATCCTTATTTTCGGTGACTTCAACCTGCCGTATCTGAACTGGACTTTGTCATATGATCAATCGTTTTACATTGCTCCTAGTCCCATCTCTGCCAAAGAATAACTGTTCGTTGATCGCCTTGCAGATTCTTTACTCTGCCAAGTTAGTGGAATTCCAAACTACATGGGTAGGCAACTTGACCTTGTATTTACAACAGATCCCATTAATTCTTCAATCTTACTTACACCCCTGCTTGTTTCAACCATAGATAACCTACACCCTCCTCTCCTTCTCTCATTTTTTCTCCAGTCTTCTAAACCATCCAGCCCGCCCGTACCTCCAGCTTCATACGATTTCTACAAAGCGAACTTCCGCAAAATTTATGGTTTTCTCAGAAGAACTCACTTTAATTTTGATAATCTACTTGTAGAAGATGCCACATCCGCGTTCTACAGAGAAATACATAAAGCTATATCCCTCTTTGTTCCCCTTTCTAGACTTAAAACTTCTTCTACTTCCCCTTCGTGGTATAACCATAGGCTCCGTGCTCTAAGAAATAAAAGGAACAAATTGTGGACAATCTTCCCTCGTACTCGATCTCCTACTGACTATTTAGCTTACCTTCGCCCTTATCTACACTTCGGTGAGCTTTTCAACACCCTTTATACACGCTATTTAATCGAAATGAAATCTTACATTATTAATGACCCTAAGTCTTTTTATAAATTTGTCAACCACAAAAGAAAATCTGACGGGTACCCTTCCTCCCTTTCCTTCAATAACGAAACCTCATCCGATGCACTCGCCGTGGCAAACTATTTCGCAAATTACTTCAAACAGTCTTTCACGGATGATTCTTTTGTTCCTGATTCAGATTATTTCTCGTTTTTACCGAATTTTTCCTTTGATCCATTCCTTCCACGTTTCTTTGACTCCTATCTAATTGAAGAAAAGTTAAATCATCTAAATGATGAGTATATTCCTGGCCCCTATGGTATACCTGCCATATTTCTTGAGAAATGCTCCGCCACTCTTTCCCTTCCCCTCTCAAAAATCTTTGGCTTGTCCATATCCCTTGGAGCTTTTCCCCAAAGCTTGGAAAACGGCGTTTATAACCCCTATACACACTAAAGGTCCTAAGTGCGACGTGAAAAATTATCATCCCATCGCTAAACTATCGCATACACCCAAAATTTTCGAAAGCATATTGTATGAAAACTTAAGTTTTCGTTGCAAATTTCTCATTTCCCCTAGACAACACGAATTCCTCAAAGGCAGGTCAACAACAACAAACCTCGTTGACTTTGTCTCATTTTCCCTCTCAGCCTTGGAGAATGGAAAGGAGGTCGATGTAATTTCAACTGACTTTAGTAAAGTATTCGATAAAATCTCTCACAAACTTGTTCTTTTTAAACTTTCCACCATCGGCTTTGAAACCATTCTGTTGAGATTGATTTCTTCTTATTTAGAAAACCATGTTTACAGCGTTCGGTTCAGATCCTCCTCATCCAGCCGCTTTCTAGCTACATCCGGTGTTCCCCAAGGCAGCCATTTAGGCCCTCTCCTCTTCATTCTCAGTATCAACGACATTGAAATGATCATCAAACACTCCTCTCTCTCTCTCTCCCTATGCGGACGATACTAAGTTTTACCGGATCATTTTTTCTTCTGAAGACTCTTCCCACCTCCAACATGACCACGGCAATTTTTCAATATGGTGCTCCAAAAACTGCCTGGAGCTTAATGTTTCCAAGTGGCAATCAATAACCTTCTCACGCAAACGCATCAAATCTCCTCCCTGTCTCTATCTTCTAAACGGTCAAATCATTTCCACCGTTGTTGAGGTGATCCGGGACCTTGGGATTATTTGCGACCGTGAGCTGAATTTCCTCAAGCATATCAACGATATAATCCTTAAGACAAATTCAGCACTTGGCTTCGTGAGACGATGGTCCAAAGAATTTGCAGACCCTTACGTAACCCGATCCCTTTACATTTCATATGTTCGTCCACTTCTTGAATACGCCTGTGAAGTCTGGTCGCCTTTCCAACAATTGCACATTGCCATAATTAAGAGCATACAACGCCGTTTCCTCCGATTTGCTCTTCGAGGTCTTAATTGGAGTAATCTCCTTATATTACCTCCTTATCAAGACCGAATCAAACTTCTAAACCTAAAACCTAAATACGCTGAAAGATCGAAGAGAAATATTTGATGTTCTCTTCATTCACCGAATTATCACAGGTACCATTGACTGTCCAGCCCTTAACGAATTAATTTTTATAAATACTAACCCTCGTAACACCCAGAATCCCCGTCTCTTCTTTCTTTCCACCCATCGAACCTCTTACGGCTCCAATGAACCCATTTCCCGAATGCTGAGGAATGTCAACTCCCACTCCTCTTGTTTTGACTTCAATATGAGTACCTCCTGCCTAAAACTTCGTCTCCAAAGCCCTCCAACTAGTTAGTAGATCTTAGCTATTAAGTTTCTTAGTTTGTAAGTTAATAGCTTGTACTAAGCCTAATAAATGGGGGTTTTTCTCCCCACCAAAATTAAAAAATTAATTAAAAGTTTCTTGGTAATGACGTACTCTCCCGAACACAATTTTTCAATGTTTTGAATGGCAGCTGCTACTCTAATCTATATAAGTTTTTGAAATCTTCACTAAAATACCGAAATCTGATTCTAAATGAATTTTCTTAATTTATATAACTTACTTAGCTAAATTCTTTATTGTTACTTTTTCACCTGACAGGCAACTTTATGTTATTGTTATAATTTATTTTATACCAGCACATACAATGTTTTTGTTATACATTTTTTCCCTTTTTTTATGGAAATAAAATTATGTCTATCTATCTACCCAGAGTACCGAATATCAGACAACAAATTATACCGCAAATTCCCCGCTCTTCTCTTTTGCAGTCAAGAATAAGACTGGAAGTTATGTGTACCATTGACTGGAAGGAAAAGAGTCGTGTTCGAGAATCATGACGCTACGACAGATGGACACCTCGGTAAAGTAAAGGGGAAAGGCATCAGTAAAAGAAGTACCGTTCGCGCCCATGTAAGAGATCTGAGAGAAAAACGCAAATGCAATATTCCGAAGAAGAAATGGACGCCGCTCAGCCTTGGAAAAGACCCAGCATATTTTTGGCAGACTTACCAGCCACCAGTCGAACTCCGATGGATACTACCAAGCGACGCATAGCCCATGCCCCATGCCCCAAGTCTGGCCGGCACCTCGCATATCAACACTTCCAGTGAGTTCAGTGATCGTAGCACGACTAGCTGCACCATCATCACCAGAAAAGTTGCCACTCCTGCAAGTACAACAAGGGCATTAAGCCAAAGTATCATTACCAGCCGAAGACCCGCAACCAACCCGAGAAATTTCAATATGCCGCTACTGGGGAAGAGAAATGCCAAGCAAAATAAGCCTGTCCCTATTCGCATCCCGGTCCCTCCCAACACCAGCCAGAAACTCTTCGGTGCTCCCAATATAGAGCTTGGCCGAATCCCAGCTATCACATGCATGCATAACCTTTTTCCAATCGACAATCTTCCGTAGTAATTTTTAATTACAAACGGACCAGCAAAATCTATCCCGATATTGGTGAATGGTAAGCTCATAGTGGTTCGTTCAACAGGTAACGCATTCATTATTTGAGATTGAACGGAATTTTTATATAACGCACAATGTTTGCAGAATCGAATATATTTTTTGATTAGGGTTTCAAGTTTGGGTATCCAGTATTGTAGGCGAACTAGTCTGATCATTAGCTGGATTTCTTCTTGTAAAGATAATTCATGGATATAAGCTATTAAAAGCGAAAGAATAGGAAATCTTTCGCTATACGATAAGGTGGAAGATGCAAGTCCTCCATTCGACCGCTAGAATCTAAAAACGGATTAAGAGTTAGAAAGTTACTCTTTGGTCCTAGCAAATTTCTATTAGTTAATGCTTGATATTCTTTGTTGTTGAGTGGATTTCATCAATATATTGTTGGAGAATTTGATTTCTTCATGGAGAAGAGTTTTGGAACGATATTTGTTTCGCATTGAAGGTATCCGAGCTGAGTTAGAAAAACGGATTATGTAGCTGATAACTCTTACTGCTTTATGCCAAGTAGAAAAACGACACACACAGCTAGGTTCCAGAAATCGAGTGAAATGAAACCGAAACCGAAATTGCAAATCGAGTAAATTTATTTTCAGTGTTCTGCATTTCGATCGACTTCATCAGTTCGAAAACTTTTCGAAATCACTTCAAGTGAAATTGAAAACAGCTTATACCTGTCATCTAATCTGAAACTCAATTTATTTGATTTCAATAGTTTCTTGAGAGTAGGTATTGGGGCACTTGGGTCTGGGAATTTTGTCGCGTGCCATTTGGGGTCTTATCAGTGGTTCGTTGGGGTCTTATCAGTAGTTTGGGCAGATGGTGTGTGTTGTTTTGTTAGAAGGTCAAGTTTGGGGTCTTATCAGTAGTTTGGGCAGATGGTGTGTGTTGTTTTGTTAGAAGGTCGGCTGGTTGTTATGGTTTTGTTAATTTTAAAGGTTGTTGTTTTATTTTTAGATTTTTGAGAAATGTTGTTTACGGTGCGCAGCTCTTGGTAATAGGGATTTCGTCATCTGGTGTATTATGAAGAAATTTGAACTGGCCGCTGGCTGAGGCTTTGTTTTTGAGATTTTCTTATCTTGGTTGTGGACTGTGGTACTATTTCATGAAACGTTGTATGACGTTATGGCGCGTGGTGTATATGGGTTATTAGTATTATGTAGTATAATTCTAGGCTAATTGGTTTAGCAATTGAGTTCATGGCTAATTGGTTTGACATCGAGGTTATGAAGGATAGCAATTATATTAATTAGCGAGTAATAATTTGCTGTCTAACAGTATGATTGATGTGTTTTTAAAAGAAGAAAATAAACTGGTGTTATCTGGATTGTTTAATTTAAATTAATGTAATGTGTTGATTATTGAAAAATTGCTGATTTGTTCTTCAGTACATATGTACGTCTATGTTGTTGTTTAACGAATATAAAGCTACATAATTATCTGTATGAAAGGGCTCACTTCAGGAGTAACTCGTATAAGGAGTACTCTTTGCAATTTTAATTTAAAAATATGTTTTGGTGCGAAAGATTAAGGGAGGGAGAAACATTCTGCATTTGTGAATCTGGATGGCTGGAAATTAAATTTTCCGATATAATATTTTATAATGAAACACTAAAACTATTGGTACAACCAGAACACGGAAGAGAATGCGTTTTGTTTCACATTAGAAATGGCGAGAACATATCCCTGGTTCTTGGTCTTAGATTGCAGTTTCAGTTCATGCAACATGTGCGATTTAAGCTTTTAGGTGAAAGTATGCTTTTTTGAAAAGTCAAATAATGTTAATAAAATTTAAAATTATATTATAGGAGGGGAGCTAACAATGAACGGTGCGATCACACCTCATTCGAAGGTTTTAAAGAGACAAGAGAACGGATACCCCTCTCACTGTCCATTTGGCGAGGCTGACGTACTTAATGCACCACAAAAACTAAAGAAGAAAAAAGATAATCATAGAGAAATATCGAAAATTGAACGAGTTCCAGACGCATTTCAGTTAAATGTTTCTTAATATATTCTATTGAAGAAAATACTGAACCTCCAACTGTATTGAACCGATATTTACTGTTACTATTTGCATTCTGAACTGTTCAGTACTGACCTTGTAGGGCATTACTAAACATATGTCATGAGATCGAAAATGCAAACAATTTTATAGCTTAAGGAAAAACGATTAAAACAGTACCTGTGGATGTAAAATTGAACTTAGAAAAATAAAAGAATACATGTAAATGTTTAGTTCAATAAAACTTTTTTATTAAAAAATTTGTGTTATTTTGAAGAAGGTGGTGAGTAAGGTTGTGCATAAGGAAGTGTTCTGCGAAACTTTTTTATTAAAAAATGTATCTAGATTGCCTTTACTCTCCATACAAATGTGTCTGATTGATAGACCAATGCCTTGGGAGGTTGGGAGGGTCCAGAATCCCCCTAAACACACTACTGAAGGCTTTACTCCTTTTAAACCTTATATTTTTTATTTTTTTATAATTATTGTTTCGATATTATTATCAGTAGTATTATTACTGTCCTTGTTATTGCTGACATCATAGTAAAGTTTTTTAAATTTCTCATCATACAAGAGTTTTTCATCAACTTTATGTTGAATGTATTCCTTAAGATCCTCATATATCTTATCGACATATTTCTTGATAGCAGCATCTGATGGCTCTATTGGTTCTTGAACATTTTGTAACCGTTTAAATGTTATATTATAGTTACCGCTATCAGTTTTGAGAAATCCTTCACCAGGAGGCCCAGGCAAACCCCTTTCTCCTTGTACACCTGCTACAACTTGTTCTCCTCTAGGTCCACGGGGTGGTGCTCTATTAGAGAAACGACCAAATTTATCAACACTCATTTTATAATCTTTATTCGATAATAGCCGCGTTTTATTATCACAATGATCCAATCCGGATCAGATCTTGATAATAAAACAGCTTTGGATCATCATATTTCCAGTTGGAAGTTGTGAGAGACTCGCTCTTTCAACTGACTTTTCAAAAGAGTTGCAGAGTTGCCCTACGAACTTTTTTTCCAATGGTTAATTTTTTGTTCTTTTTTTACGGAAATATGATACTCATGCACTTTGTCAAATATATATTTTTTTGCACTAATTCTTATTAATTTCACGAATATATGTTTTGTTTTGTAAAACTTTCTCATTATGTCATGTATTATACAAAAATGAATAAATGTGAAGTTTCTCGCTATCTATCTAAAATATATTTCATTTCACACAAATGAAAATGTTCATGTGGCAATACTGTTGTTATTGGAAATATTGGAAATGATACCAACGTTTTCAATGGAAAGTCTCCTCTTGTGTGAAATAGAAGAACTAATTTTTAGATCACAAAAATAGATCCAACTAAAAAGCAGGATTTCGCTTGTTGTTGTAACGCTAATAAACCCATGATCTGATCCGGATCAGATCAATAATAAAATGCGGCTAATATTAGCTTCTTTAAGTTCCTCAATGATTGAAACAATTTCGTTAGAGTGATTATTATGTCCGGCTTGTTGTGAAGCAATAAGAAGTCTCATACGATCTACGAGTTCGTTGGGGTTATCCCAAAATATATAGTCTTTTTTTCAAATTTGATAATTGCATTATTCCTCTGCCTAAAGTTTTTTGTAGCGGTGAAGATACTGGTGATGGAGTATTAGAATCACATGTTGATAACCCAAATAGCTTACTTATAATTTTTTATACTTATGTCCTCGATTACCATGTATTTGTTTTCGTGAACTATGATCAACTCGATGTGCATTAGTGTCTTGTAATATGATCTTATAATTTTTTAAATCCTCATTTGTGTAGAGTTGTTTATTAGGGTGTTTCTTAAATATGAGCTCATATAACCCTTCCGTTCCATCAAAGGTTTTATCTTTAATTTCTATATATTCCCCTATAATGTTCAACTCTCCATTACCTATGTACAACTTTCCGTTTTTCGAATGTACACCATACGCTTTATCAAGGGTGTTGGAATTATTCAAAAATAAATCTTTATATTTCTCAGAATGAAGTTTTTCTTGGGACAGTCGTTCTGCAAAACTATTTTGGCTCGGCTTGTTTCTTATGTTTTCTGGGGTATTACCATCATGAGGGTAAGTAATGGAATCATCAATAGAAGTCTTGGGAGTAGCAAATTCATCGTGAAGATATTTTTTCCTATCAACTGCTTTTTGTTCTCTTTGATGTTGGTCAAAATCGAGTTTTAATTTTTTTGTGGGACCATTTAAGTAATTATTTTGGTTTTGTTTACTATTTGATTTTTGTACTAGTTCGTTTAGAAGCTTTGTGAGCGGTTTAAAAGTTTCTTCAATTTGAGCTTCGTAAGCTTCCCTTCCAGACTTTAAGGCTTTATATTTTTTTCGAAGAGCATCAGTGGTTCTTATTAGTTCTTTGGTTAGTTTTACGTCAATATTCATCCTTTTATTTTATAATTAGAGAGATACCTTGTTAATAGATTTCAAACTTGTTGAAACAACCATCCAATAGGTTTTAAATTGATATCGATATTAAGATAACTAATCTTAACTGGAAAATACTGAACCTCAAACTGTATTGAACCGTTATTTACTGTTGCTATCTGCACGCCGAACTGCCCGGTACTGTCCTCGTATAGGTCATTACTATACTTATGAACTCATACTTAGGCTGATGCAATGATTTAGAATATATATAAAAATCTATTCGGATATAACCTTGAAATGTTGGTATCATGGGAAAGTGTGTGCACTCCAGAATGTCTATGTTTTAAAAAGATACATTACCGAAAATATGAACCAAAAATAGTTAAAATAAATATTTTTAAATAAAACAAAACATTTTTTCAATGTTTCAAATTATTTTTATTTCATAGCTTTAATGATGAAAATGATGATGATGGTTGTTGTGTTTGTGAAACGGTTTTTCTTTTGTAACCATACGGGAGAGAACTGTGGTCTTCGAAAAATCGGCGCTTTTAAGCCCTTGGTTTGTAAGTTTTGTATTCTTCCACGGTAACAACTTGGTGTTCTGCTGTCCTGCGAATATTACTGGATTTTACTATTATGTGGTCACCTTCTTCTTCTTCGCCAGCAGATGATTTCAAAACAGCATCTTTTATTGAGTTGAAGTTAATTTTTTGTGAAGTTTCATGACTCAGGAAAATACCCTTAACCTTACACACAGTATGTTCCTTATTATCATGAGTACTGTGAACTTTATAAGAGTAATGTCACCTATGAAATCTCCAGTAGGAGGATCATATGGGTGTCGTACAGAATCTCCAAAAAAAAAAATCCCCATCGATCAACATCCCCAAAAATTTTTATCCACCTAGCTAATATCCCCATTGAGATAATGCACATTGATGAAATCCACACCTAAACAATCTTTTTTGTCAAAATCCCCACGAAATCTCCAAATCCCCAGAGTCTGTGTACATATAAATTATGTGCATTTAGTTTTCAGAAAAATCTCTCTCTTTCGTTGTTTTTGTAATTAATAAATGATAACGATTAACAGTTTCTTAACAACAAATTACTATAAATGCATGATTGTATCCTCTTTTTAGTCTTGCTAACGTATTCATAATACGCACACGCAGTGATCTGTCTTAGTTTCGTAGTGCAGGGTTTTTTTTTTGTTTTTTTTTTTTTTTTTTTGAGAATAAAAGTTGAAATGGATAATAACATTACTGTTTGCAAATCCAATAAAGGTGGAAGAAAATTATTCATAAATGGATATGGTTATCATAACATTTGCTGTAATACATAAATTTAATATCCCCAATACAAATATATTCAAGTAGTGAATCATGCGATCAAATCGCGCGGGCGAAAAAAAAAATAAAAATAAAAATTAATATTATATTAATATAAATAATAAAAATTTTTATCCACCAAGCTAATATCCCCATTGAGATAATGCACATTGATGAAATCCACACCTAAACAATCTTTTTTGTCAAAATCCCCACGAAATCTCCAAATCCCCAGAGTCTGTGTACATATAAATTATGTGCATTTAGTTTTCAGAAAAATCTCTCTCTTTCGTTGTTTTTGTAATTAATAAATGATAACGATTAACAGTTTCTTAACAACAAATTACTATAAATGCATGATTGTATCCTCTTTTTAGTCTTGCTTATGTATTCATAATACGCACACGCAGTGATCTGTCTTAGTTTCGTAGTGCAGGGTTTTTTTTTTGTTTTTTTTTTTTTTTTTGAGAATAAAAGTTGAAATGGATAATAACATTACTGTTTGCAAATCCAATAAAGGTGGAAGAAAATTATTCATAAATGGATATGGTTATCATAACATTTGCTGTAATACATAAATTTTTTTTTTTGAGAATAAAAGTTGAAATGGATAATAACATTACTGTTTGCAAATCCAATAAAGGTGGAAGAAAATTATTCATAAATGGATATGGTTATCATAACATTTGCTGTAATACATAAATTTAATATCCCCAATACAAATATATTCAAGTAGTGAATCATGCGATCAAATCGCGCGCGCGATTTGATCGCCTGATTCACTACTTGAATATATTTGTTATGGGGATATTAGGTTTGTAGATTCTCTCTTTGGGGATTTTGGGAGTTGGGGATTTTCGTTTGGGGATTTTGCGTTTGGGGATTTTCGTTTGGGGCTTTTGTTTTGGGGCAAATGTTACCAACCCGGATCATATTCATTCTGACGGGAAACGTATATGACGGAATCAGTGTCATAGTACAAAACTCTTTCCTGAAGTTTCTCAAGGTAACTATATAATTTAAGACGTGCCTGTGCTGTGGTGTAAGCTGCAATACAAACATTCACTGTTGATAAGTTTTCAGATGCTTCATCTTTAAGTTTGAAACTTATCACAACATTTAATTCATTGATTGGTAGAATCTGTAAGACCTCTATTGTAGGCTGGGATAGCAAATCAAACAATTCTGATGGATTATTCAAAATGCAAGTTTTTTGTTGGTTCTCTCTCTGACCAAATTTACCCCAAAAAGAATTAAGTATCAGTTTGGCAAGTGCTCTTTTTCCCGGATTTTTTGCAATTTCTGAATATTCCAGATTGTAACGACACGTCGAGTTGAAACTAATAATGCTCAGTGGGCGCCAAAGTGAGAGTGATGATGATGATGATGAGACCTTTCTCAGGTTCGCAGCTCCTCAGTCCTCCGAAGAAGAGATACCCCAGTACCCTTGTGGAATTAAACCACCCAGTAATCGCAGCTTTGTGTTGCTCTCTGCCGCTGATTGTGCTGTCCGGGGACTACAGCAATCGCTGAACAGGCAGCAAAACAAATGTCATGAATTAACCCCAAATAAAAGAGAAGGAGTTAACTTTTAACAAAAATCTGTCTTTATTTAAAACAATAAAAAAAATAATTAAAGAAAAGAAAAAAAAACAAAAGCAATTGCTAATTTATTAATCTTTCGCACGTGGCAACGCTTTCAAAGTGTAAGACTTTACTGACGATGGAAGGTACCCGATCGTCGAACAAAATCCCAAACTTTGTCTTAACACGACAATAAAGTTAACGCGGATCTCAAGCACTAGATGTGATGTTTGTATGCTTAGGCTGTGGAAAGGTACCCGACTACCGTAAGCGAAACACCAAATCTAATTGAAGTCACTGCGGTCGAAGCTCTGCTTTTATACTCTTTTGATTGTGCAGACTGCAATAAAACTGCAGTAACTAAATTAATAGGTGAGAGCTTTTGTATAAGAGCTTTCTGCAAAGTGCTTTCTTTTATCTCTATCAGTGATGCCACTTACGAGTTTTTGAAATTTAGTATTAAATGGAATTAAAATATTTGACTTTCTTTTATATTTTGACATTATAATTTTAAAATATAGGAAGTTATTGGCAAAGTTGCCTTATTACATTTTATGATAGTTTACAAAGGATTATGAATGAAAATAAGTAGAATTAATGAAGTTAAGTAATTGTTACAATGTAAAGAAAAATAATACAAAACAAATATAATTATGTTGTTGTTACAATCTCCCCCTCTGTCGCTGAGAACGTCTCGGTGATGCGACAGGAAGTGTTGGTTGAGGTCTCATTTTCGGTCTTCCCCGTCTTCGTAATGGTTGAATCGGGTCATTGGCTTGTGTTGTTGATGTTCGGTATTTGGTTAAGGACGAAACATGGTATGTCCCCAATGGAATGTTTGGATCATCCCTTGATGCAACTTGATATGTTGAAGAACCAATTTGCTTAATGATGATATATGGTCCATCTCGTTTTGGAACAAATTTGGAAGTCATACCCTTAGATGCATTACTAAGAACATGAGTAGTGACTAGTACTTGGTCACCTATTTTGAGTGGGATTTGTGGTCGTCGGTTTTTATCGGTATACAATTTGTTGGTATCTTGCATATTCTCGGTTGTTGACTGTACGTTTCTTATTAATTTTGTGAATTTCTGTAACTTATAGATGAGTTGAGGAGTACGGTTTTTATCGTTTTCTATGGGTCTGATGTCGTTGTTGACGTCGACGATTGTTCTGAGCTCTCGCCCAAACGTAAGGAATGAAGCAGTATATCCGGTACTTTGACATTTAGCGGTGTTCATAGCGAAACGAACGGCAGGTAAGTTATCGGCCCAAGTATTATGGTGATTGCCTACCAGGATTGCTAGTTGTGTCTTAAGGTCTCTGTTCTTCCTTTCGACAGGATTGGCTTCTGGATGATAAACCGGCGTTAATGTTTGTTGAATATCAAAATAATCTGCTACTTGCTGCATGATAGCTGATATGAATTGAGGTCCGTTGTCTGTTAAAAGACGTCGTGGTATTCCATAGCGAAAAAATACTTCGTTGAGCAAGGTCATTGCACAGTTTTCGGCAGTTGCTTCTATAAGAGGAAAAATTTCTACCCATCGGCTGGCAAGATCTTCCGCTATCAATATCCATTGGTATCCTTCTCGTGTGATTGGTAGTGGTCCAAACAAATCTGCAGAGATAACCTCGAATCGTTGGTTACTTGATACTGTTTGAAGTAATCGACATGGTTTTAAATTGCTTGGTTTATATTTTTGACAAGCTGGACAACTTCCGATGTGTCTCGTCACGTTGTCTCTCATTTTCGGCCAATAGTATCGGGACGCGATACGAGCTAGTGTCCGTTCGACACCGTAGTGACCTGAGGTAGATTCATCATGGTGGTGGTTTAAGATGGCTTCTCTTTCCTGTACGGGAATAACGAGTTGTGCAGTTTCAGCATCTGATTCTGGTGAATATCTATATAAAACACCGTCATTTAAAAGATATCCACGTGATGTCCACCTTGAAATATTTTCATCATCGTTTTCGAAAGAGTCGACTATAGTTTTAATGTCTGGGTCTTTCAGTTGTGCTTCGCGAATGTCACTGGCGTTCCTCGATGGTAGATCGATTTGGAAGCTACAAATTGTACATTCTGTTTCTGTGTGTTGCGTTTTATCGCATGGTGGCCTGGATAACATATCTGCCACATGGTTTGCCTTGCCTGGGACATAATCAATTATAAAATTGTAGGGTTGGAGCTGTAATGCCCATCGTGCTAATCTGCCAGTAGGTGACTTCAAAGTTAGTAGCCATTTCAACGGTTGATGGTCAGTTTTTAACATAAATTGACATCCTTCAATGTAACCTCGAAATTTGTTGATTGCCCAAATAATGGCAAGAGCTTCCCTTTCAGTGGTCGAGTAGTTTCGTTCGGGAGCTGTTAAGAGTCGTGAGGCATATTCGATAGGATGTTCATTCTCCTTCTCCCCCTGGATTAGAACGGCCCCGAGAGCGTAGCTACTTGCGTCTGTTTTCAATACAAAAGGTTGATCATCTTGGGCTTGCTGTAATACTGGTGCAGTTGTTAATAATTTCTTGAGAGTATTGAAAGCGGTTTGTTCTGCTTCTTCCCACTTCCAATCAGCATTCTTTTTAGTTAAATCACTTAAAGGTTTTGATATGTCCGCGAAATCTTTTATAAACCTACGATACCAGGAGCAAGTTTGTAGGAATGACAGCACTTGTTTGGCATTTTTCGGTTCCACTCGATTTACTATCGCTGAGACTTTTTCTGGGCTTACTTGGATGCCTTTATTAGTTATAATGTGTCCTAAGTACTTTACTTCTGGACAACAAAAGTTCGACTTCGAACGGTTGACTTTGAGCTTATATAGCTTAAGTTTGTTGAAAACTTTCTTAAGATCTTCGAAATGTTCTTCAAAGGTATCTGAACAAATTATGATATCATCTAAGTAGACAAGGATGTATGTTGCAGGAATCTCTTTTCGAAACCTGTCCATTAATCTTTGGAATGTCGCTGGTGCGTTTCGAAGACCAAATGGCATTCTCTTGAATTGATAAAGGCCGAAAGGTGTTATAAATGCTGTCTTTTCAACATCGCTTTCGTTTACCTTGATTTGATAATAACCAGTTTGTAGGTCTAATGTGGTTTTAAACTTCGTTTTTATTGTTGAGTGTAGGAGATCGTCTATCCTAGGCAAAGGATATTTGTCCGGAATAGTTACGCTGTTCAACTTTCTATAGTCTATGCACACACGTATCCCTTGATCCTTTTTGGGTACCAAAACTACTGGAGCTGCCCAGGGCGATTCACTTTCCTCAATGATTTTTGTGTCGAGCATTTTGTTGAGCTCTTCTTTTAATTGTTCCTTCCTTGTAGGAGATAACCTATAAGGAGTTGTAGCTATTGGTTCACAGTTACCAGTATTAATTCTGTGTTCTGCGTATGGAGTAGGTTCTCTAGGAACATCGAATAAATCTTCTTCCTGCTGTAGAAGTGCATTTAATTTTATTTTGCTTTCTAGGTCTATTTCCACCGCTTCGTTTTCTCGTAATTCAAAATCGATTGATAATATTTCAGTGAAGAAATCTTCGAGGAATATTTCTTCTTCGGTTCGTACCAATGCTGGGAAAAGGCTCGTATTTTCTCTTCTTCTTTCGGGTGTTACTTCATTTCGTAACGAGTCGCTGAAAATCGTTTGAATAGAGTGGGGTGAGTATTCATTTCTTGCATTTGCAATTGCAGAAAATTTTCTTTTCATATTTGAATGAATCTCTGTTTTCTCAACGCTTTTAGGACTTTTGTTAGGGCTTGTTTTCGTTTTCGGAGTTTTGAACATACTTGGTTCTGGTTTCGGAGTAGCAGCTAGTGGTGAGACTACTTCTATGGCTTCAAACCAATTTAAAAACGCGTTAGCATGTTTGGCTGGTTCATTTGACAGGTTGTCAGTTTTTAGTGTAACATTTTGAATGTTTGTTGAAAATTTCTTCTCTTTTAACTTGGTGTGGCTGGTGTCGTAAAAATCGAACTTTGTTTCGGGCTGATCCGCGAAATACCACATTCTTTGACCAAGATCAAGAACCATTCCATTTTCCTCCATAAAATCGATACCAATCAGAGTACGATTGTTTGTTGCTTTGGGTAGAGCAATGAATTTAATCGGTCTTGGACGTTTGCCAATGATTATGCTTGTTTCAGCAATATATACTTCTTGCTCATTTTGAATTCCGTCGGCGAGAGTGACGTTAGCTGGGACTTGCTTAAATTTCGTTCCGTGTTTTAGTAAGTGAATGAAGAGTTCTCTTCCCGCAACACTGGTTCGTGCAGCTGTGTCCAAATTAGCTATTCCATATTCTCCATGTGTTGAAATGGGAATAGTGGGCAAATCCGTTCCCAGATTTGTTCTAATACAGTTGAAACTTACTGTAGAGGGTCCTTTTGGGAGTTCCTTGCATGTAGGGCAAGTTGAACGAACAACCCCAGGTGTTTTGCATTTGTAGCAAAATAGCTTAGATTCCGCTGGTTGTGCCTGTTTTGATGAGGACTTGGCTTCTTGCCGTTCCTTCTTTCTACATTCATTTGTAGTATGGCCAACATGTTTGCAGAAATTGCATCTGTTTTTATTTAATTGTTCAAGTTTTTGTTCTTTGTGGAACGTTTTTTCTGCTAAAGACATTTCAACAGCTCTAGCTCTTGAAAGAAGTTCATGAAATGATTGAAAACTTTCGCGTGGGACACCATCCCGTATGCGTATGTGGAGCAGTCCATATATCATGTCAAGCATCATTTTCTCTTCTGGTTTAGGATCCTCGAGTTTTGAAAGTAGTGATCGCTTTTCGCAGATAAAATCATCAGTAGGCTCATTCATTTTCTGTTTCTTTTCAAAAATCTCCATAAATATTCGATATGCTGGTTTTGCCGGAGCATATGCGTTACGCAGTAGTGAGATGACATCTGCCCATGTGTTTGCTTCACTTTTTACACCTTGCCACCAAACGCTTGCACCTTCTTCGAGTAATAGGGGAAATCCCATGATAGCGTCATCGTCAGTAAGGCGTTGAAGGTCTTTGTAAACATTGATTGTTGTGATGAATCCTTCGACAATGGTAGGATCTTTTTCTCCTTTAAAACGCGCAGTGCAGTGGCTTAGACTGCCTTTAATGTCTTGCGTTTTCATTGAATCAATTAATTTCTTAAGCTGAACATCCGTGAACTGTGCCATTTTCGTATTTTCTGAGTATTCCTCCAGAGTATTTTCCGCTTGTGCGTCTTCGAACAGGTTATAATCCGCGTCGGCTTGTGTGCTTTCCTGCTGAACGTTTTCTGCTTGAGTATTTTGCATTTGTTTTGCGCGTAGGCGCTTGCTTTTCCGTTGTTTTTGATCCGTTTTCGTATTTTTGTAGTTTTGCTACCAGATTAAGTGTTGCGACAATCTGTTAATTGGTTGAGTGTTAACGAAGGTATTTTCTGTGGAGACTGGCCAACAGGTTGGGTGCCAATGTAACGACACGTCGAGTTGAAACTAATAATGCTCAGTGGGCGCCAAAGTGAGAGTGATGATGATGATGATGAGACCTTTCTCAGGTTCGCAGCTCCTCAGTCCTCCGAAGAAGAGATACCCCAGTACCCTTGTGGAATTAAACCACCCAGTAATCGCAGCTTTGTGTTGCTCTCTGCCGCTGATTGTGCTGTCCGGGGACTACAGCAATCGCTGAACAGGCAGCAAAACAAATGTCATGAATTAACCCCAAATAAAAGAGAAGGAGTTAACTTTTAACAAAAATCTGTCTTTATTTAAAACAATAAAAAAAATAATTAAAGAAAAGAAAAAAAAACAAAATCAATTGCTAATTTATTAATCTTTCGCACGTGGCAACGCTTTCAAAGTGTAAGACTTTACTGACGATGGAAGGTACCCGATCGTCGAACAAAATCCCAAACTTTGTCTTAACACGACAATAAAGTTAACGCGGATCTCAAGCACTAGATGTGATGTTTGTATGCTTAGGCTGTGGAAAGGTACCCGACTACCGTAAGCGAAACACCAAATCTAATTGAAGTCACTGCGGTCGAAGCTCTGCTTTTATACTCTTTTGATTGTGCAGACTGCAATAAAACTGCAGTAACTAAATTAATAGGTGAGAGCTTTTGTATAAGAGCTTTCTGCAAAGTGCTTTCTTTTATCTCTATCAGTGATGCCACTTACGAGTTTTTGAAATTTAGTATTAAATGGAATTAAAATATTTGACTTTCTTTTATATTTTGACATTATAATTTTAAAATATAGGAAGTTATTGGCAAAGTTGCCTTATTACATTTTATGATAGTTTACAAAGGATTATGAATGAAAATAAGTAGAATTAATGAAGTTAAGTAATTGTTACAATGTAAAGAAAAATAATACAAAACAAATATAATTATGTTGTTGTTACAAGATCAATTTTTTCCTTTTCAGAAAAATCCAATATATATTTTTGTTTATCTTCTTCTGATAAACAACCATTTGGCCACCCTGAAGCCTCTTGCTTTATTTTCAGGTAAGTGTTCATCATCGAGGTAAATAGTCCGTCGGTACACGAACCAGAGTTATACTGAATCACCTCATACTCCCAAATTTCGAAAACAGTTATCAGTTTATATCCCTTTTCAATTGCTTTTACCACTTCGTCAATTACCCATGTTCCTGTGAAGGCTCTTTCTTCATCAGTATGGGTGCAGGTTTTTTCTTTGCTTTTTTCATAGCTACAGGCTCTGCACAATGAAAACATTAGTTTGTTGTTTTGCTTTTGAGGTAAAACCGGGTGAAACAAGTTTTCTGGGGCAAGAATTTTACATTTAATAAGACCATTGACGTTGTCCAGTTTCATTCCCGTACACATATCTGAGTTACTTGTGTGGAGTTTTGGATGTTCAATTGGAAACTTCCCATTTTTACACACCCATGGGTATAGGGAGCATATATCAATATACCTGATTTGTTCACCTTCTCTACATTTATAATAATTAAATGTATTCCCTGTTCTTCCTCCATAGAAACTGTCTCTCGGGTTTAACTTAAATTTCATAATCATCCATTTTTCAATTACTTCGTAATTAAATGATCTTAAACGGGCTATTCTGTCCACAGTTCTTTCATATCTATAATTTAAAGTATCGTAATCGTTTTTATCCGTTAGAGGAGCATCTCGGTTTTGTTTCATACAAGAAGGGTGTCCGTGGTAAAAACAACCATGAAATTCAAAAATCTGGTTACTTTCCTTACAAAACCCATCGACTTTAACACCGTTAATTTTGACCTCACGTCCATTAGCAGCATGCTCTATGTTAATGTTCCGATTTCTCGCTTCCAGAAGCATCCATTTTACTGCTTCTATGGATTGATTTATCGGCCCACCTGAATATTGACAAATAGACATTTATTTCAAAATATGTATTTATATATATATTATTTAAAAGGGGGAATTACCTGTATCCGTGCCTGGGTATTAACCATATAGACTTAGGCTTAAGAAAATTTCGTCGGTATAGTAGATTACACGAGGATGCTATGGTTGTTGCCTCTGAAAATGGCTCGATATTGTTTTGAAGAAAGAAATTTCTTAATTTTAGGCAGGCCTCAGTCAGAATTTTCACATCACTAATGCAGTATTCTTTTAGTTTTTTTTTTTTTTTTTTTTTTTTTTTTTTTTTTTTTTTTTTTTTTTTTTTTTTTTTTTTTTATAATTAGCGCGCACATCAAGGGGTTATGAATACCCTTTATAATGTTATAATCACAGTGCGAGCATTTAGGAAAGTAGGAGAGGGTTTAATAGGAGACACCGATGCACGTTGCTTTTGAATTTTTGTGAATCATAATGAAGGGGAAACACAGAGCCAGGTAAAGCATTCCACATACGGGTGGTGCGACTAAAATAAGAATCTCTATACTTGACTGTACGCCCGAAGTTGGGCTCAAGGTGGAACTAATGAGCATTCCTAGCGAGGCGAGTGTTGCGGCTAAATTGTTTCAGGGGAGGAATGCAACTGGCTACTTCACTAGAGCACTGCTTGTGAAAAAAGCGATAAAACAGAGTGAGACAGGTAACGTTTCGACGATGTCCAAGAGAATCAATCGATTCTACGATTGAACTTTCACCTATATATTTTAACGCTCTATTTTGTACCCTATCAAGCAGGTGCAAAGATGTTTGAGAAGCACCTGACCAGATATGGGAATTATACTCCAGTTTTGGGCGGATGAAGGCCTTATAAATTGTAGCCAGATCAGAAGGGGTGAAGAACTTCCTGCATCGTCTCAAAAAACCTAAGCATTTAGCAGCGTTTTTGGCGACTTCAAATATGTGGTCATTCCAACGAAGATCATCGTTTACACACATACCAAGTACTGACAGCTTTTCGGTTTCTTCGATGCAGGTACCATTTATGGATAATGGCAATGGGGGAATGATAAGCTTCAACGACAAGAGACAGCATTGAGTTTTCGAAGCATTGAATTCTACTCGGTTCATAAGACCCCATGAAACAATGCTGTCAAGGTCAGAATTCAATGAGCTTATCATACGCAACCGTTCCAGTTCCACATCCGAAGAGCAGGGACGTGAATCTGGAAACGAATATGAAAAGCTGAGGGTCGAGTCGTCAGCAAAACAGTTAAGTGGATTAGAAGTTTCAGACAAGAGATCATTAATGAATATGAGGAAGAGAGTCGGAGACAAAACGGAGCCCTGGGGCACACCAGCATTTATGAAGTGGGTATCAGACTTGAAGCCATCCAACACAACTTGTATTGAACGGTCGGAAAGGTAATTTCTAATCCAACGAAGAAGAGACTCATCGATACCAAAAGCATGCATTTTCGATAAAAGAGCCTGATGCCAAACTCTATCAAATGCTTTAGAAATATCAAGCGCAATAATCTTACTTTCTCCAAAACAATGTAAAGATTGGTTCCACTTTTCGGTGAGATAAGCCATCAAATCACCAGTGGACCGTTTGCTACGAAAGCCGTACTGACGGTCATTAAGAAGCTTTCGTTCTTCAAGATATTTCATAAGTTGACGGTTTATCAACGTTTCCATGACCTTGGAAAGAAGGGACGTTAGTGCAATTGGACGGTAATTAGAAGGGGAGGAAGATTCGCCTTTTTTAGGGACCGGCTGGACAAATGCAGTTTTCCATCTGCTCGGAAAAATCCCAGCAGAATAGGAAAGATGGAAAAGTTTACGCAGTGGTTTTGCCAGCGTAGAAGAACACCTCTTCAGAATAACGGCGGGGATACCATCTGGACTAGCGGATTTATGTATGTTGAGATCTTTGAGGACTCTCGCAACCGAGCGAGTTCGAAAAAATATCTGCTTCATCACAGAATCTACAGATTCAAGCTCAGGTGGAGCCAATACGCTATAAGGAAGTGTCGAGTTGGCAGCAAATTGAGCTGCCAGCAGATTGGCTTTGTCGATGGAGCTGACATACGGAGAGTCATTGAAGACGAGCGTTGGGACCGATGACGTGGTCGAGTTCTTAATGTTCTTGACAAAAGACCAAAAGTTTTTACTTCCTTTTGGACACAATAGTATTTTTTGCCTTACTTTTTGGTCATGCAAAAACTTAGCCTTATGTATGTGAGCATTACAGAGATTTCTGGCCCGTTTGAACATATTTCGGTTTTCTACAGTAGGGTTGTCTTTAAATTTTCGAAAACTACTTTCTCGATCCCTAATCGCCTCTTTACAGCTTAAATCGAACAACGAATTTTCTTTGGGGATGATACTTTTTGTTCTATGAGGAACGAAATTTCTCATGCCGTTGAGAATTACGTTAGATATCATATCAGCTGATGCATCAACGTTTCCGTCGAGAAAGCACAATGACCAATTAAAATTTCGAAAGAAATTATTCAGGCCGTCCCAATTGGCTTTCTCATATTGCCACACAGTTCTTTTGGGAACTTTATCTTTTTTTACCGTGACGGAAGTAGAAAAATCTACCGATATGACACAATGGTCCGATTTGCCTAAAGGAGATGATACTATAACCCTATATTTTTCGGGATGAGAAGTTAGAAATAGGTCAAGAGTGTTGGCCGCATGGCCTTCAATATCTGGAACCCGAGTGGGCTCATCAACAAGTTGAGTTAATTCGTTAAACTCGGCGAAGATCTCAACACATTTTCCTTCGGGTGTTGTCTGGCCAGAATGTCGAAGCCAATCAGAATTGTGTATATTGAAATCGCCCGCAATTGCGATTTCAGTGTGAGGATATTGGGAAATAATTCTTATTATGGAGTCAGATAGCGCATCAAACTCGTTAGAGGTTGAGTTGCTATTTAAATTGGGGCTTCTATAGATAAAACAATAATGAATGATATGCTTACGGACAGTGAATTTTAACCACATGAAATTAAAGTTCGTATTAGAACAGAGGCCGTATTGTGGTAGAATCTGGTAAGCAATATCATTCCGAATATAAACGGCGAGGCCATGAGAAGAAAAGAATAATGGCACTAAGCTATATCCAGGCAGGTTGAACTCTGTGGGATCAGAATCAACACCCACCTGTGTTTCACTTAGTGCCAAAACAGCTGGCCTGCATTTTGCAGTGTGAGCGTACACAGCAAAGAAATTCGATCGCAACCCCCTAATGTTGCTAAAACTAACACGAAAATTACCCGACATTACAATTCACAAAAACACATAGAACAAAATATCAATCGCAGACGCTTTCTAAGTATAATCAACAAGTGTAGATCTATTAGAAAACCAAAGCAAATTACTAGCGGTGTTATGCCCTGCCAGCAACTTGACTTTGGTTAACCAACGGAATCAACACCGTTGATCAACTATCCGCCTAGCAAACCCACAGCTTCATTGCCTGCACACACTGCCTAGATAAGAAATTATCAAATCGAAGAAGTGTGTGCAGCCAACGAAACTATGCGAGTGGTGTGGGGGAGGAGATGGGAAACGCACTGTGTTAGGTCTATTATTTTTTTTTTCTTCTTTTTTATATTGAGTGGGACACAGCACTGAATAGAATTAAATCACAGATTTTAGTTAATTCAGCGCGACGCGGCAGGAAAATTTTTTGTTTATTGTATTTATTGAATTTATTTTTGTATTGAAGGGTATGGTAAATGGATGTAATAATTTTTCTATTTTTTCTTTATTATTTGCTTGTGGGGAAAAGTGCACAGATCAGTTTTAACGGGCACGAGCGCGGTGCGTCTTATCGCAATTGATAGCTGATCGGCACCAGTTAGTTCGTGCTGAAGGTCGAAAACATCGTTTTTATGCTCCCCATACCATTTCAGAAACTCTTCACGATCTTCGGATTTCATAGAATTAGGGCTATAGAATTCTAAATCTGGTAACTTTCCTATATAATTACTGTTTTCTCTTGTATTAAACAGATGAGGAAAGTAGCCTTTTTTCAATTCGGAAGAAAGCTGAAAGGTTTTCGGGAGCTTGGCCAGAGCCATTGGGAAATAATTCAAGGAATCAATGAATCTTATATTGGCTAGGCCCATAAATATAATTTTGATGCCTCTCATAATCAATTCGGGGGTTAAAACTGTTTCATTCAATATATAATTTAAGATGAATTGATGATCGTAAGATTGTCCGTTATGTGCTATTATAATGACCTTTCTAAAGCCTCGACGAATATTCAGAATATGCTTTAGGAATCTTGAAATTACATTCTCTGCTCCCTCTAATTCCTTAATTATATTTAAAGAAAGGCCACATTTATTGCAAAAAACCAAATCCGGATCATCAAAACATATGCTACATTTCTGTTTAAAAACACATAAATTAGGTTCGTGTAGTTTAACTATAGTATTACATGATGCATTTTCAATGTTCATAGTTTTTTCTCCAACTTCTTGGTCTTGACGGCTCTCTAGATCATAAAATATGTAAAGAAGACCATCTGTTCTAGCGTGATTATTATCCGTTGGTATATAACACAAATGTTTTTCTTCTACATGAACATTGCATATTTTACAGAAATATTCACCACAGATATGCTTCCGCTATGTGTTTTCAAACATCTTGTACATTTTTTGACTTCAGTACAAATATTATTTCTATTTGATTTGCTCGCAATGTGATTATCGAAACAGATTTTCCCTCTGAAGCTTCGATTACAATCAAGACAAACAATTTCTCTTTCAGTCTTTGAACACGGGGGAGTGTTTTGACATTGTGGGCAGTATTTTTGGCATCTATGATTCTTCTTCATATTAAAAGGTATATGACAGTCTTCACAGTAATAACTACAACCAAATGCAGCAGTTAACGATACTATCAAATTGTAGTGATTTTCGTGGTAAAGTAAATTTATTTTTTTTTTTCAGCATTATTAACACCTTTGAATATAACTTCTCGCCCTCTGGATGAATAATTATATACAGTTATTTTATATTCCTTCAAATAATTCTGGAATATTTTTAATTCATGAATACCACATCCTTCGGAGGGTATATTTAACTGTACAGCTCTGACTAATTCTAGAGCCTTTTCTGTTTGAATTTTTCCAAAGTCTCTTCGGATTGCGTTTTTAATGTAAACGCTTTCCTGATCCGCATATGCTTTACCTACAATCAGTGCTCTGGGTAAACATAAATTATCTTTATTGGTTATGGATAATATCCCTCGTCTATTTTTACATTCTTCTTTAAATGTATTGAACATTGTTGGGATTATTTTACCTCTACCTAAGGGGAGTTTTACCGACGTAATAGCAAGAGTAAAATCGTCAGTACTCAACCCATTGGAACTACTCTGGAAGATTTTGGATATCATTTCCCAAACGTCAGAAAATCTTAATTCAGAACAGTCTCTGAAGCTAATCCATCCATTTCCACGTTCAGTGGAGAAACTCTTTCCACCGAAAGTAACCCCCACCTTGTCACGAGGTTCTAGGTTTTTCAAGGCATACTTGAACATATCTTTTAAACCTTCTTTTACCCATGAAGTGGGTTCTTCATTCTCAGGTATCGATTTGAGCCTGAACTCTATTTTTCGCCCGTTCAGACCAAATCTTTTGCTACCCGACACCACTTCACCTAAAATTATTATACGCTGTAATGGCTAAATTGAAAAAATGAAAAAGAAAACCGATATAAATACAACAACCTCTTAAGAAACAGATCAATGTTTTGAAAAAACTTTTGAAATCAAAGCTAAGAAGTTCAAAAACTATAATATCTCTCAAGTTTTTTAAAAAGTCGCACAAGATATATGTAGATCGATACACTTTTATTTCCAATCAAATAATTTTTAATTAAAAGAATTATAGAAGGCATGTTTTTGCGAGAGCAAAAACCTAGGATTATTTATTACCTCGGCTTCCTCCTCCTCCTCCTCTCCCTCTTCTTCCTTCCTACGTGTCTGCTGACGGGATCTTTGCTGCTGTTGTTGTTGTTGTTGTTGTTGTTGTTGTTGTTGTTGTTGTTGTTGTTGTTGTTGTTGTTGTTGTTGTTGTTGTTGTTGTTGTTGTTGTTGTTGTTGTTGTTGTTGTTGTTGTTGTTGTTGTTGTTGTTGTTGTTGTTGTTGTTGTTGTTGTTGTTGTTGTTGTTGTTGTTGTTGTTGTTGTTGTTGTTGTTGTTGTTGTTGTTGTTGTTGTTGTTGTTGTTGTTGTTGTTGT